>CM065669.1:16730542-16741563 GCA_033220385.1 Triplophysa yarkandensis | reverse complement strand
ACACTGCTCTCCCTCAGCCAGTGAACAATTCTAAACTGGACAACAATGAATCAATGGTATTATTAGATTATTAGATTAATCTGTGCGTTTAATCTGTGTAATTTCTTTCTTATTATATTTCATTCGTTTGATGCATTGGGACACATTTTGATATTAATACCCAACCTTACCGTAAAATAATCACCGGGGATATACATACACATAGACTTAAAACAAGACACATAAATATGTGAACTTTAATGTACAGATGTTGACTCTTATCTTTTTGTATTACTGCTCAACAGCAAGAGGAAAGTCCACCGGGCAACAGGTAAAATTTGGCCTAATTTTCCTGTTCATTATGGAGACTTGTGTATTTTTCAATGTATATCTGTGTGTGTCTTTGCTGTACAAATATCATTTTGATGAGCACTGCGCATATTTCATTGCTGTCTCTTGGACTGCAGAAAGCCGTCAGATGAGTAAGTGAGCTCACATGTGCTGCAGAGGATGTCATGCTCCATGTTCTGCTTCAGACCTCCATGACTCCATGCAGTAGCATCTCCACATTACCCGATTAGAGCAGAAACCTAACGCACAGCCATAAAGTTTCGCTGTTTGGCTTTTTAAAGGACATAAAATAAATAAATAAGTTAAATGTAGAATGACATGAACAGGGATCTATAAAACTGACTCTAGGCTGGCATACTGATTGGAAGTATGCTGTAGTTTTCTTGTTCTACCATGCTGCCATCTACTGTTGGTATAGGTCTGGGAATGTTCATATCTGTCTTCCACAGCACTGGGATGATGGGATGGATTGTGCAGGGACTTGGAAAAGTGGTTCCACAACCAGATGAGAAATACAAGGGATCCACCGAGCCAAAGGAGACCACTGAGGTAATACCTTTTAAGATGCTTAATAATAATAATAATAATAATAATAATAATAATAATAATAATAATAATAATAATAATATGTACAGTGGGTTGCATTAATAGGTTTTCATTTAGATTAGGTATTAATAATGAGTTTAGATCACAATCACAAAATAGGGGATAAGTATTATTTAGGGTCAATACATTTAAAATCATCTTAAAGGGACTAAAATCTTAATCTTAAACTAAAAATGTTGTTGTCATTTACTGTCGATTAAGTCCCAAATCTGAATAGATGTTCTTATTATATTAATACAGAGAGAGGTAGTTTGAAGAATGCTTGTAACAGGTCTGGACCGCACTGACTAGCACAGAAGGATAGACATCTTTCTCGGTGTTCAAGCAAGCAATGATTATATATAAAAAAAAAATATCGCTGAACTATACACTTTAAGTGGATTTTGTGGCTAGTATGTGATACCATGAGGCCATGAATATTCAAACATACTTCTGACGACGGTTTTGTGCGTGGAATATACATATTTTATAAGAAGAAAAAAATAAACCCAATAACAATATTTAAATTGTTTTAAGTATAGCAACGAGTATAATTTTAAGTATAGTAACTAAGTATGTTCTCCCAGGTCACTTAAGACTATAGGGTTAATGGAGTTTGTGTCCTAGCTCAGCATTTTACCGTAGATCACAGGCAGATGTTTCATTGACGGGTCTGTGAGAGTTTCATGACATTGTCGTTTAGGCCGCAGATGTTCCAGCAGTTAAAGTGGATCCTCCTGTAAGTATGGTGTTTGTGAGCAAGCTTCATCAGGCTCATGCTCAGTATAAGTCCCACCTTCTGCCGTTGTAAACAAGCTGCCGGCTGCCGAAAAGCTTTTATAGATTGCTTTAAATAAGCACGAGCCGATCATTTCAATCCTTTTAATTCAATGCAGTTCAAATCTAATGCAAACTCCAGATGGTTCATGTCAGTACTCGCTTAGCCAGTGCATATAGAGCTACACAGAATGAAATCTGCTATCTTTACCTTAAATAGAAATAAGTATTCTTAAGTAAAGGTCAAGTGTATGTAGAAGTATACTTTATTTAGTGAGTATACTATCATCAATATATTAGTAGTGGACTTGTGCTGGGACTGACCTACCTTTTAGCTAATAAAATCCTATTTTAAGTTTAAATATTTATAATAAACGCAAAAATGTTATTAAGGGTACTGTCACTTTACATGATAAAGACACCCTTTAAAAAATAATTCATCCAATTATAAACATTTAATCATTCTATATTCACCTTCATGTCATTCATCCTGTGTACGACTCTACATGAAACATAACACAGAAGAACATTTGAGAAATGTCAGTGGATTTGTTTCCATACAGTGAAAGCCAATGTGTGTTCTTTGGTTATCAACGTTCTTCCAAATATTGTGTTTTGCGTTCTGCCGAAGAAGGAAGGTCATACAGGTTTGAAATGACATCTGGGTGCGTACTAACGTAAGATATCATGTTACCAAAAGAGTAGTGACAGCATGTAACAACAGGCACTGAAATAACGATCGAACTCTGATCATTCAACTGCTTTAGTTGCTTTACACGTGCTAAACCTGTATGCCCAACACCTTCATTAATAAACTACTGTAAGAAAAACATCTAGAATGATTTATGTTTCCCTTTTCTTTACAGGTATATGAAGTGAAAGATCTTCAAGGTAGGCCCAGCCTCTATGTAACCATTTGATGCCTATGTTGGATAAACCAACGGCATAAATATAGTTCGGAGGATTAATGATGTGATGTTTCTGTACTGATCAGATGCCGAACCTCTTCCTCATATTCCTGCGGTGGAAATCGTGTCTGATGAGGAGCCAGACGCAGTAAACACGCCCATCTCTCCAAAGTACCACCATCTCTTCTTTTTTCACATACATCTCATATACATGTGACTCTAGCATCTTGACATTTATTAAGTTCGATTCTTATATTTTACAACTAATAATACATTCTTTAAGGTTTTGTAATTCATCCAGCATAACACGAAACATTTGGCTGTCTCCATCGGAAGAGCTTTAGCGTTATTTTATTCCCATGTTCCTCAGTGTCATAGAATGGATCAAACAGGGTTTCGAGAAGGTGGTTCCCAAGTCGCCAGTTCATCTTCATCCTCTCCCAAGTTCAGAGACTCCAATGGTGAAGTCGGCATCTGCTCCTGTGACACCCTTCAAACAAGCACCGAGTATGTTTCCCATTTACTTATTCATTTCACTTACACTGAAAGCTTGGCCGAGCTTTGAATATTCTGGTGTTTTTTGTAGCACCTGCACCTGCATCCAAACCCTCACCTGCACCCGCATCTGTTCCTGCGCCCCCACCTGCGCCCGATCCTGCACCTGCAACCTCTGAACTGACAAAAGTAGTTGAGGAACCGAAAGGCGTCAGGTAAGTTCGGCTGACCTTTTCATCAAACTGATCTATTTGAAGGTCAGATGTAATGGATGCATCGTTCCTGCTTTTCAGCATGGTCGGTTGGATCGTTCAGGGCTTTGGGCGGATGATCCCACAACCAGCGTTGAAACCAAAAGATGTAAGTTCCAGACACCTCTAATACTGTACGTTATATCACATTTGTCTGAATCGCATTTACCATCGCCATTATCTTCGTTTGCAGGAGAGCGATGATGTTGTGCAAGATGGTAAGTGTATCCTACTCTTCGTGTTTATTCGTAGGGTGGAGGTGATTGAGACAAAGTCTAACTCAGCTCCTCTTCTCCTTCTGTTTCAGGGGAGAGGGTCTCTAAAGCCCCCTAAACAAAAGGAGAAGAAGACCCAGAGATATACAGACAAAGCCAAATGCTTAGGAGTTTAGTAGGGCAAGGATGTTTCGAGCAGCTATATTGCACAATGTTCATGTAGACATGGCAGATGATAAACTTTAAAGAAACGTGGCACCAAACCAGTCAGAGTTTACAATGTACTGCTAATAGTTACTTTATACTTGCAGTAATAAATACAAGCTTCATCCCTGTATCCCAAATCACATAGTTGCATGCTGTCCCTTACAAGAGTGTGCTACAAGCATATGTCTTTAAAAAATAATAATAACAACGGTTTCTTATAGTCTACTTATATAGACTACATATTTATATAATATATAAAAAAATACGTTTGTACTCTGTTGTCGAATTTGCTCTGTAGTTCGTTTTGTCCGTTTCGGTTTACCGTTGGAACATGGCGGTTAATTCCATATAAGAGGACCTGTTGTGTGTGTACATAGGAATAACTCCTTCTAAAGTTTAATATAAGTGTTAATAAACCGTTCTTTCTGCTTCTCCAATCTGATATCGATATTCCACCATTTACATCACAAGAAGGCCTTCACTGGTCAAAATTCAATATTATACATTACACTGTGACGTATTCTTACAGATTTGTTTACTGTAAATGCACTTAGAAATATTATACTATACAATATATATGAAGTATATGAAAATTTGAATGCAAATCAGTTGATGTCCAAAACCTCAATATACAAGGAGGGTGTTATGGTTTTCGTCTCATGGCCACTTTTCAATTCCACAAGGTCATGAGAGCTAAGAAGCCACCAAATAAAAAAGGTAAATAAATAAAATACAGGAAAATTGAGCCAAATATATAGATATCGCGGACTTATGGTAAGCTTTACTTCTGTAAAGCATTTTTGCAGTTTTTAGTAGATCACAAGAACAATGACACAGAAAGCATGCTGGTTGGAAGCAAACTTCGCCGACATAAACTTTACAATATACTGATTTTGCTCTCCTAATTTTGCACTCAGTAAGTGCTGTCACGGTATGTGATTTCGGGTACACGGTATGCCACTCTTTGCTTTTGCCAACCTCTACACTGCTTCAAAAAAGAACAGTTAATTTGTTTGCGTCACGGCAAAGAGCCCGTAACCTGATTTTATCACGGTAAACATGTTTGCAAAACCACTGCACCGAATTCATCAATGTCAGACTTCGACAACGTGGAACGTTCATTACTAATGGTGTGTAATGATGTTGATGGATTCCGCTGTTTTTCTGCGAAAGACGAATGCTTACATAGCACATGCATCTACCATACTTTGTTTGTTGAAAGACATTGCTAATAAAAAATGATTTTAAAATGCTGATTGTTTGCTGTGTTGTCAGATGAATTTTATAGGATTGTGTCAGTTCTGATCTGAGAAGCTTTGATACAACGGCTTTCATGCCTTGTAATGACACGAAACAACACTTTAGGCAAATAATGAGAAACCTTTATTATAAAACTATTTAAACTTTAAGTCGAGCAGTCCTAAACATGAACTGTAGTTCTTTTTCTCATAACCTGTTTAGCTGGTTTCAATGTAACAACATTAACAAACACCACCGCACATGTTGTTACCCGAACCCAACGTCCGACAATAGATTACCTGTAGATTAGTTCTGATACGAACAAAAGAAATAATAACGTTAACCCGTTATTTGGCTAAACTTGCATCTCCTATATTTAAAATTAAGACTGCAACACCAAGCTCAACGCTTGGATGTCAATTAAACAAATTGCTTATTTAATATTATCATTATACAATAAAACATTAATATAAATTACATTGAATATAAAAAGTTATAATAGCCACCAGCCAGACTGACACAACTAACACAATCCCGAAGTTAACTGCAGTTCAGGCCCATATCAATGAAATGGTCAACATTAGAATACATATGAATTTAAATCCACCTTAAGAAAACAAATCAATCAATGCAGGAAAGTGCATTTTTATCTCTTTCTGAGCATGATTATACATCAGTTGTATAATGCAAATAATGATTAATGATTATTACAGGTTGCAATTGTTTTATTACAAATTAAACCCCAAAAATGGTTTCAATCAAGTTGCCAGGTCTGCCTTTCTTTGTCAAAATTGTGCTCCCTTTAAACTATTTCTGAATGCTGTTTTCTATTCTGTAGGTAAAAGGTGGATGGGTGGGGAAATCTTAAGTTTAAACATAATTTACCGCATACAAATCTGACAGTGGGGCAATACAATTGAAAATATTTGTTGTGTCCACATCACTGCAACACCAAGTTTGAGAACCCAAACCATCAAAGTTGTCCATCAAACAGAGCCCAGTGATATGGCTTACGACCTTGTGTTTTTTCTTTTGCGGGTGTAGTGTGCATCCTGCAGGACCCGTGTGATATGGTGCTGGAGGAGGTGGATTCAAACTGGGAGACCCGGCAGATGGAGCAGGGTTCTGGGCGGGACGTCCGGGCTGAGAAACAGGTGCAGCAGGACACGACCCTGGTGCAGGTGCTGCCCAATGTCCTGCCACAGCTGCTTGCCATGCAGAACCAGGAGGATGCGGAGACCCAGACCGAGCGCTGGACACCTCTTCTCGAGAGCATCAAGAAAGAAGCGGAGGAGGCTGCCATAGCTAACATAGAAGAGAGGTCAGTCCTTGTGGCAGATTTTACCGGGTAAAGAAACTGGAATATGTTTTCAAGGCCACATTGACGTTCCATCTGCATTTATTTGTAGACTACAGCAGGAACGCGTGGAGGCAGCTCGCATGGCAGAGGATTTGGCCCGACAGGCTGCAGAGTTGGCTGTAAGGCGGTTGGAGGTGGAGCACCCCATTCAGATCACCAAAGAGATTAAAGATGAAGAACGGGACAATGAGGATCAGTAAGTCCCAAACGCACAACAAACCCTGTGTCCCTGCGATAACCCCCCCCATCCCCAGCTGCCTCTTCTGTGTACCTTTAAGGTGTTCTGAGATCTGGAGGTGTGATAACATGTGCGGTCAATCTCTCACACACAAAAACATGCTCACAGTGTTCACCTGTTCACCGTTTGTTTTGTTAAGATTGCCAAATATCCAGGAGGAAGAAGTTGAAGAAGACCCAGAGTAAGTGTCACCCAGCTGGGGTTCAATATTAAACATGCCAAGTACCAAAACCAAATTCCTAAAATTCTATTTTTACGTTTAGGCCTCACACATTTTCTAATGACTCATAGGGGAACAATTCTTGATAGCAATCATTTTTGCAAAAGGCATTTAATAACAAGTAAAAATTAATGTGTTACCTTGGCTTACATTTGGACCCTGCTCCCTATGAAAGCATCCATAGAAAAATAACCGATCCAAATATATTATGCAAAGTGGCAATGCAGTATTTACTTCTGTACGACATTAGAATGTATGCTTCCATACTGTACCACCATCATTTTTAACCTAGGCCTAGATTTACCGTGGTGGCCTGCCTTTGCACAAAGATCGGGCACGGACGATGTTAAAGTCTTTTAGCAATTTTTTATGTCCGTTTCATATTTCGCTGCAGTTATTGTATGTTTACTGGGGTCGACGTAATTTGACGATACTGCGGATCATGGTAAAAATGCCCATCAACTAACAGATCATTAACAAATGAATAAATAACACACCATTTATTACCAAATATGAAATTAGTTTTTAAAAATTCCAACATTTTAATAATTGTTTAATTGCACAACATATGGAATTGGGTTGAGTTCATGTAAGTACGGAGTAAGAATAATCATCTACATTCCCTCGCTGTGGTTTAAAGTATGTACTATTCCCTGGTTCTGTATAGCAAGGGCATTTAAATAAAAAGTATTTCCCGAATTCAATTTTGAATTCTGCATTGACTATCAATATTACACATTCATTCGAATATCTTTACCATTCTGTTTTCGTGTTCTTCGAGTACTGCTGCCACTTTCCAGCGGAGTAAATGAGTAATAAGTGATCATATCATTGTTGTCCTTACTCTAATGTCCTGCATGTCAGCTGAGGTTCTCTTTGTCCTCTCCGGCTTGCCCCACAGGTTACAACCGCTCTATGAAGAGAGTGAGGAGGAGAATGAGGATAGTAAGATCACAGAGTAAGATTGATACTCAGAGATAACCAGCTTGTAGCTTGAGTACTGGGCTGGAACTGTAGTTGAGCGTTAGATATGAAATTGCCAGTACTGACAAATGCTTTGTTTTTTATTTGCACTTTTAATAATAGCTTATAAACTATTTTTCACGCAAAAATCATGAGATTGAGGATCATCATCATCAGAGAACTATCATAAGATTATAATTGTATAGCACGATTGATTGATTAATTGATTGTGTGTATTTAAACAGAATACCTTTGAATAGAAGATAAACTTTCACATTATTCATTTGAGAAACATCCATTCAAATTTTTGAATAGTTTTAAAAAAGTGAAGAATCTTTCTGTGTTAAAACCCACAGTACAACCTTAAATAGACGCTACAATAATGGGATCTTGCTTCTGAGCTCCATCTTTTTGAGTTACTACGATAATGCTAGATGCTTTATTAAGACGTCGTTCTGCCACGCTTCATAACAATAGCTACTATAAACCATCCCATTCCAAAACAAGCACGTCTGAAGCCAAAAAAGCTTTTAGGTCAAGCTTTAAAAGTAGATGATAGATTTAGACCCGCCGCATGCTTTGAGCTCAGTTCAACTCAAGTGGGCATTTTGTATTCATGCTCTTGCCACTGATTTACCACCCCTGCGAACAGTGTCGACATAAAGAGTTTTAAACATAAACATGATTAATATAACATCGAAACTTATTGAAGTTTCAGCACCAGCTAGGCCAAAACCAGATAAAATGAACAATTGTATTCAATGTGATGTTAAGTCATTTTGCATTTTAATATACTATTCATAGATCGACCAAAAATAACAGCATGGTTCATGTGGCAGCTGGACGTAGCACGAAATCCAATCCCATCATTTAGTTTTGTGCAGTTTGCATTCATCGGAGTGAAAAAAGTGGTACAAATCTGATGGCCGTTCATAACGGATGATATTCAAAGTCGAGTTTTGGCTGCATTATCTCGACATCGCACTGGTGTCATTAGGGATTGACTGGTTGTGTTTTCATGACACACTCCCGCTCAAACCCCCCGTTCAGGTGCCTGGTGGACGTCTGTCCGGCAGAGCCCTCACCGCACGAATCTGAGACTTCAGAACAGACGACCAAGAGTCCAATGCCATCACCCCAAACATCAAAGACAGATACCATGTGTCCATCCATCGCCACCCAACCTGAGACAGTTACATCTTCAGCTCCTGTTCATGTTCACCAGGTAACACGGATGTGAAATGCAGGTTTTATTTTGGTCTTTGATTTACATTTTTTTAAAAGACCAAAAGGTGAAACCTTTAACCTTGAAAATGACGGTTCAATATTTTGTACAACTCATTTTTAACTGGTACAAATTAGGTTCTTAGATTACCCCAAAGGACCATGAAGGGATAATTTACCGAAAAATAAAATTAAAAACGTAAAAATTAAAATGTACATTCTGAAACCTTTTTTGACGGTTTAAATGTGATTTTCAATTTCTTATGGTTGTTTGAGAAGATATTTTTCTGTTGTCTAATTCAAATTAATTTCATGTCACAGGAAGAGGAAACTGTTGAAGACGCCTTCAAAGGTCGGTTTTTCTTCATGTATTGTTTTTGCTTCATTTTATCTCATTTTTATCTCTTACAGATCTCCAGGGAAACGGTAGACAAAAAAAAAATTTTGCTTAATTTCTGTATGTGTACTGTCCTTTATTTTTAAGGATGTTCATGCATTGTATTGTTTAATAGAAACAAAGACAACATACTTCTGGTGTAAATTTCTGAATTGTTTACATGCCCGCAGTGCCCAATAGCTGCTTGGGTGTAAAGAGCTGGGTCCTTCGATTCCCGCACGCCTCCCAGTGCCTGAAACACTTCAGCCAGCCTTTGAAACACAATAAAATAACGCTGCCCAAGCTGCCCTCTCCATCCCGTGATCTTCAGCCGCTGTGCCAGGAGCTCTCGCAGATACCCAAACAAGCCAACCAGCGCCTTCAGAACGCTCTCCTAGGCCTCAAAAACCTCAAAGCCAAATCTCAGCCACACACTGTAGTCCTGAACTTAGAACCTGTAGCAGGTGGATAGAGATCAAACTACACAAGACACCTTCTTTCAGCCTTCTAGTGTATTCTGTCCATGCCATTGTCCCTTAGAAATCATTTCACATTGAGTTCCCGCAGTTACAGAAAGCCATCAAACCTCCGATGTCTCAGGTGAACAAAATATATGGGGCTAGGTTGTGCTGTGCTGTGCTGTGCTGTGTTAGGTTTTGCTGTGCTATAGATTTTGTCCCTTATAGGTTTTGACGGCCGGTGATGTCCATGACAGATATTGAGAAAACAATGTGGCTGCCTGGCTGAAATCAGTCACTGAGTCAAAAAGAACGGTTGTAATAAATGAGAGTCACAAAACATTTGTTGAAATTAAAATGTGTGTCTGAACGTCTTAAAGCACACAGCACACATCGATTTGGTTGATTTCGATTTCGATTTATCTTTTATTTGTTTTATTTCTTATCACACAATGTTTGCCCTCTTGCATCTTAGATCAAAGCCCTTATGCATTATATGGTGGCATAACATATATATTTATTTTATTTCACTGTGCTCTGTTAAGTTGGGTTGTGTAAAGCTGTGCTGCGCTGTGTTAGGTGGTGCAATATACAAAAAACTAAAATAAAAAATAAACAATAATCTTAACTTAAAAATCTTTTTAAAATATTATATATGTTTTAACAGTGGAAAATGTTTAAAGAATTGCTTTAAAATCCAACATAAAAATTTACAAATATTTTTACAGTTTATGTATAAAAAAAGTAAATTTTTATTTAACAAATGTATATTTGTAATATACACCTAGTATTTTATGAATTGCAAAAAATTTAAACAGTATATCTAATTCCAAAGCTTTTACGTATAGTCATTTTGTGTAAATTGGCTAAACAGTCACGTCAGATTTTTTTATAAAGTGCATATTTAATGTCACATTTTCAGAAATAAGTAATTTTTAATGATCAAAATGTGTCAGATTTGGACAAACTAGTAAACTATGTGGTACAAAATGGCTTAATAGGTCAAACGTTTTGAAACACATTTAAAAGACGGTGAACATTTTTCAAACATTTATATTCTGATTTACCGTAAAGTGTTTACATTTGGTTGTGTGCCCGATCAGAAGGCACCCATGTAAAGCCAGCACTAAAGGTGGAGGACATGACGGTTCCCGAAATCATTGTTGCCCCGGAGA
>CM065669.1:16573042-16725542 GCA_033220385.1 Triplophysa yarkandensis | reverse complement strand
TGTGTCTTCCCACTTTTAGTTTGCTCGCGGGTGGTGGTGGAAACAGAAGAACAGCTAATGTGAAATCCCATGGTTTTGCCAACCTCTTCATCCTGGATAAGAAAGACCTGGCAGAGATCTTAGTGCACTACCCAGAGTCCGAGAAGCTTCTCCGAAAGAAGGCCAAGTGAGGGCATCTGAGCTTGAACCATCACCAAGAGCCCCAGAAATCCTTTAATACACAAACACACAAACACACAAACACGCTGTCTGAGCCTTTGACAGCTCTGTATCACACTCACAGATCTCTGAAGTGCTAGTGTTTAGCTGTTTGTGGCATTTCTGTTGTGTCTGTCGTAACACTCGTGCAATGTATCCCTCTTTTCCTGTTTAACTGGATTGGGAATGTTGAGAGTCACTGTGTTATTGTGTTACGGTAGTTAAGATGTTATTGGTAGAATGAAGGTAACAAAGACATGAGTCTTTCTTTAAGTTTTTATGATTCATCTGTGTGTTGAAAGATATGATTTTGACATTTGATGTCACCTGAAGCCTTGTGAAGGTTTCTTCTTCCTGGTAACATGTCAGTTTGTGTGTGTGTGTGTTCTTTTTACAGAAAAATGTTGACTAAAGACAAGAAGCCCGCAGACGAGAAGGTTAAGGATACAGGTGAGGTGATCCCTCCACGGCCAGAGACGCCCAAACTCTTCAAGGCTGCTTTGCAAGTTGCCACCGGACAGACTTTGACTAAGCTGAAGGAGACTTACAAAGGTTCATCTCTGGAGGTATTTAACATATATTGATGCTTCCGAATGCGTCATAATTCCCTTTAATTATATCGCAGAACAAGAAAGAGAATATTTTGAAAATGAACTCGCACCAGTTCACTTGCATTGGCTTTGTGCCCATGCATTAGAAGTAAATGAGTGCTGTTGATGTTCGACCACCGACTTTCTCCAAAATATCTTCCTTGGTGAAGACACAATGCCGTTTTTGCTCTTTTTCACAGCCGTCCACTTCGGCGTCGGGTCCAATACCTCCACCCTCCCCCATGCACCGGCGTTCACCCATTCCCCGCCCTCGTGTCCCGGATGAAGATGACATGGTGTCAGAGACCACCGACAGCACCGTGATCATCCGCATGACTCCACGCGTTGAGGGAGAGGAGATCCTGTCTGTGGAGGTCAGCACAACGGAGCAAGCAGAGCCAGAGGAAACAACCAAAACTGAAAAGAAATGAGAGGAGTGTAGAGTAGAGGAGACGGAAGCGAGTCTGAGGACATGCTCCAAGTTTTCCAAGCTGCTTTAGGAATCATTTGGATTCCTCATCTTGTCGCACATTTTTTCAATCTTTAGGCATTCTCTATAAAAGATCTTAGAAGCATAGGAAATGGAGCCTGTGGGTTCCAGCAGTAACTCTCAGTGGGTTTTGAAGTACAGGAAATACATATTACTTTAAGTGTAAAAAAAAACGTCAAAATGCCTCCTTAAGGTGCTTTGAAGTGCTTTCATGTTGGGCCATAAAAATTCCTTAAAGTGATAGATTTTTCGACATTTTCTCTAGAACATTTCAAATCTGTATGAGTAACTTCTGCAGAACAAAAAAGAAGATATTTTGTATAATGTTGGTAACCAAACAGCGACGACACTCATTCACTTCTATAATCCGGAAAGAAAACCAAAGCAATGGGTGCCAGCTACAAAACCAACTTTCTTCTAATATCTTATTTTGTGCGCTGTTGTAGAAAGAAAGTCATGCAGATTTGGAATGACGCAAGGTAAGTAATTATGACCCAATTTTTATTTTCGGGTCAACTACGACTTTAACGTCATTGGTTTGATAAACAGATAGTCCTGCACCAAACTCATTGGTTTACTCACTGTGTCGCTGCTCAAACAAACCAAACCATGTATCTTACAAACCTAGTTTTAACATGTGGGTCGTAAAGACTGGAGTTTGGATCTGAAGGATTTCTACCGTAGGACTGAAGAACCATTGTGTGGTTTGGAAAGAAACTCAGACTGTTTTCCACAACACAGTCCGCTGCGAGCTCTTTGTGTCACTCATCTATTTTCAATTGTATGTCAAATCCAGATACACATTCTTGTACACACACACACACACACGCGCACACACAGACACACACACAGACACACACACACACACACACACACACACACACACACACACACACACACACACACACACACACACACACACACAGACAGACAGACAGACAGACAAACACACACAAACACACACACACGCACACACACACACACACACACAAGAACTTTGAAGCATGTAAAAGCATATGATGTGCATGTGTACATACATTTAGTCTTATTGTTAATGTCAACCAAATGTGATTGTTTCTTACACATAACAATATTTTAATAATACTTCATTGTAAACCTTAATAGTTTTTATTTGCTTTGTTACAAACATATCATCAGAAGATGTGCGATCGGTGGCACACCGTCATGCTTGCTATGACCTCACAATTGCTATGACCTCACATTTGCTATGACCTCACATTTGCTATGACCTCACAATTGCTATGACCTCACATTTGCTATGACCTCACAATTGCTATGACCTCACATTTGCTATGACCTCACAATTGCTATGACCTCACATTTGCTATGCCCTCACAATTGCTATGCCCTCACAATTGCTATGCCCTCACAATTGCTATGACCTCACAATTGCTATGCCCTCACATTTGCTATGACCTCACAATTGCTATGACCTCACATTTGCTATGACCTCACATTTGCTATGACCTCACAATTGCTATGCCCTCACATTTGCTATGACCTCACATTTGCTATGACCTCACAATTGCTATGACCTCACAATTGCTATGACCTCACATTTGCTATGACCTCACATTTGCTATGACCTCACAATTGCTATGACCTCACATTTGCTATGACCTCACAATTGCTATGACCTCACATTTGCTATGACCTCACATTTGCTATGACCTCACATTTGCTATGACCTCACATTTGCTATGACCTCACAATTGCTATGACCTCACATTTGCTATGACCTCACAATTGCTATGACCTCACATTTGCTATGACCTCACATTTGCTATGACCTCACATTTGCTATGACCTCACATTTGCTATGACCTCACAAAAGCTATGACCTCACAATTGCTATGACCTCACATTTGCTATGACCTCACATTTGCTATGACCTCACAATTGCTATGACCTCACATTTGCTATGACCTCACAATTGCTATGACCTCACAATTGCTATGACCTCACATTTGCTATGACCTCACATTTGCTATGACCTCACAATTGCTATGACCTCACATTTGCTATGACCTCACATTTGCTATGACCTCACATTTGCTATGACCTCACATTTGCTATGACCTCACAATTGCTATGACCTCACAAAAGCTATGACCTCACAAAAGCTATGACCTCACAATTGCTATTACCTCACATTTGCTATGACCTCACAAAAGCTATGACCTCACATTTGCTATGACCTCACATTTGCTATGACTTCACAATTGCTATGACCTCACAAAAGCTATGACCTCACATTTGCTATGACCTCACAATTGCTATGACCTCACAAAAGCTATGACCTCACAAAAGCTATGACCTCACATTTGCTATGACCTCACAATTGCTATGACCTCACATTTGCTATGACCTCACATTTGCTATGACCTCACAATTGCTATGACCTCACAATTGCTAGGACCTCACAAAAGCTATGACCTCACAAAAGCTATGACCTCACAATTGCTATGACCTCACAATTGCTATGACCTCACAATTGCTATGACCTCACATTTGCTATGACCTCACATTTGCTATGACTTCACAATTGCTATGACCTCACAAAAGCTATGACCTCACATTTGCTATGACCTCACAATTGCTATGACCTCACAAAAGCTATGACCTCACAAAAGCTATGACCTCACATTTGCTATGACCTCACAATTGCTATGACCTCACATTTGCTATGACCTCACATTTGCTATGACCTCACAATTGCTATGACCTCACAATTGCTAGGACCTCACAAAAGCTATGACCTCACAAAAGCTATGACCTCACAATTGCTATGACCTCACAATTGCTATGACCTCACAATTGCTATGACCTCACATTTGCTATGACCTCACATTTGCTATGACCTCACAAGAGAAAGTCTCTCGCCTCTGAAAGTATAATATGTATTATATGCTGAAAATATGCGAGTGTGTGTTTGTGCATATCCACATCTAATCCATCGTGTCTCACCTCACAGGGTTCAGACCATGCTGACATGTCTAGTGCTTTACTACACTCACTAATCAATTACAAATGATTTCTCACTGTTTCCGGGTCAGTTCATACCGAACAACTGTGAACTTGACTCAGAGATCTATTCATGGAAGGTTACAACACATGTTAGGTTTGTGTCAGTGAAACACTGTCCTCGTCGTTCGGGTCTCAGTCGGACTCACATATAGAGTTTGGATTGTCCGTATGTAAAGAACGTCACGTTCTTTACATACGGACAATCCAAACTCTATATGTGAGTCCGACTGAGACCCGCACGGGGTCTGGAACGTGGTCCCAGACCCCGTGCCAAGGCGACCCATAAGGGTTTCTACACCTCGCCGACAACATTCTGCCCCAGGCCCATGTGCATTCAACCCAGCGTGTGTTACAATAAGTCATAAAGAAAAATGTTGCATTCGTTTCTGAAATAAACGGAAAGTGCATTGACAGGAAGAGCACAGGAAGAAGGCTTTCATTGTTTCCCTCCACGAGCAGGAAATGTGAAGAGGCGACGATCCTTTGCTAAAGACGTCGTCTTAAAGTAAGATGAGAATATAAGATGTTGAGATGAGAAGCACAGACAGCGATTTGATGAGTTCTTATGTAAGAGATCCGTCTGAACACATGTCATCCCTGAAACTGTGACTCAAGGCCTTTGGACACATTTACATTTACATTTAGTCATTGAGCAGACGCTTTTATCCAAAGCGACTTACAATAGTCGAGGAGACAATGAAGCGGTAAATAGCCGATACAACAATAGGTGAACAAGTGCTACAACAATGTAACCGAGGCACACAACTCTCTCCTAATGACACTCATCTAATCTCATTTAATCACTTCCCTTCAATCAAGATGCAATTTATAATTTAAATAAAATTAAATCCTGTTCTTCATGTTGGTGTTGTTCTTCATGTTGATGTTGTTCTTCATCATGTCTGGGTTTGATTGAAAGTGATGTTATGGATGGGATGGGGTGTGCTGACGTCACTGCAGTCAGCTGTGTTTGATGGGCGGGGCTTCCTTCACTTGTGAACATTTCGCAAGTTTCGTCACGCGTGACGCGTTTCCCGCGGAGAAGCGCACGAGACACAGAACTCAACGCCGTCAGGAAAGTGAAGTGTCGAGAGAAAACAGCTGAGGAGGAAGAAGAAGGAGAAGAAGAAGAAGAAGAAGAAGAAGGAGAAGAAGAAGAAGAAGAAGAAGGAGAAGAAGGAGAAGAAGAAGGAGAAGAAGAAGGAGAAGAAGAAGAAGAAGAAGAAGGAGAAGAAGGAGAAGAAGAAGGAGAAGAAGAAGGAGAAGAAGAAGAAGAAGGAGAAGAAGAAGAAGAAGAAGAAGGAGAAGAAGGAGAAGAAGGAGAAGAAGAAGAAGAAGTTTGGCGGGCTGGACTGTGACGTAAGCGGACCTTTACTCATTATAAACATGTTTATTATGACGAGCAGAAATGATTCTTTACACTTACAATTCCTAATATAAACTAACTTTATATCGTTTAATATACAACCAATGACTCTTATATTTAATATTAATATTACACAGATAAATGTCGGTGTTTTACAACATGTCAACTGATGTGTCAAACATATTTTTAAAGACAAACGCAAAACTTTGTTTGTTTGTTTGTTTGTTTGCTTTCTTGTTTGTTTGATTGTTTGTTTGCTTGTTTGTTTGTTTTGTATTGTTTGATTGCTTGCTTGTTTGTTTGTTTTGTCTTGTTTGTTTGTTTTGTCTTGTTTGTTTGTTTTGTCTTGTTTGCTTGCTTGTTTGTTTGATTGTTTGTTTGCTTGTTTGTTTGTTTTGTATTGTTTGATTGCTTGCTTGTTTGTTTGTTTTGTCTTGTTTGTTTGTTTTGTCTTGTTTGTTTGTTTTGTCTTGTTTGATTGCTTGTTTGTTTGCTTGTTTGCTTGCTTGTTTGTTTGTTTGCTTGTTTGCTTGTTTGCTTGCTTGTTTGTTTGCTTGTTTGATTGCTTGTTTGTTTGTTTTGTTTGCTTGCTTGTTTGCTTGCTTGTTTGCTTGCTTGTTTGCTTGCTTGTTTGCTTGCTTGTTTGCTTGCTTGTTTGCTTGCTTGCTTGCTTGCTTGTTTGTTTGTTTGTTTTGTTTTGTTTGCTTGCTTGTTTGTTTTGTCTTGTTTGCTTGTTTGCTTGTTTGTTTTGTTTGCTTGCTTGTTTGCTTGCTTGCTTGCTTGCTTGCTTGTTTGTTTTGTTTGTTTGCTTGTTTGTTTGCTTGTTTTATTGATTGCTTGTTTGTTTGTTTGTTTGTTTGTTTGTTTGCTGTGGTTTATGATGTCGTCACACGTCACTATGAGGTGTAATGGTCTCACACATTTACACCAGAATATAGAACATAGAATAGAATATAGAATATAAAATATAGAATAGAATATAGAACATAGAATAAAATATAGAATAGAATATAGAATAGATATTCTATTAATGTTTATTGTTGTCAGGGTGTTTCACAGAGCAGTTGAAACTGAGCGCACGTGTTGGGCCGCCCCGCCCGTCCGGTTCGTTTGCCCTCAAGTGCATTCCTGAGGAGTCTGTGACGATGACGTTTCCTCCTCATGACGTCAGATTCCCTTCCATGAGCACACTGGGGGCTCAACAGAACAAGTTCAGTTCCTCTCATCCTTTAAAACGCAGAAAGGTTCTTGTCAGGGTTCTAGAATGATGCACTGTATATAGTTTGCACATGAGTGTCCATACTTATTTATTTAAAACAAACACTAAACTAGGCATTATATATATATATAGTCATCAGTAACACTGAACAATCCATGTAAACACAACAAAATAATTCTATGCACTTTAGAATCCGTTGTCATAGTGTAAATGATGTTTCATAGATCTGTCTATAGTGGACATACACTTTTACATCATGTATAGGATGTTTATAGTACACCTGTCTGTGTATCCGCTTAGTATTTAAATCCGTAAGTTATGTCCATAATCTATTCTTTATTATTTATATTAACTGCATATTGCACGTCTGGATGGATTTTAACTGTATTTCATTGCCTTGGACCTTACATGTGCAGTGACAATACAGTTGAATCTAATCTAATCTAATGAAACATAATGTGATCATTTATAAGGGATTGTTAACCCAGACATGAAAAATCTTTCCTCGGTGACAAACAATTCAGTTGTTTTAAAACGGTATACCGTTCTTTGTTCTGTGAAGCGCAGAGAAGGTATTTGTAAGAATGCTGCTGACCGAACCGTTCTTGGACCCAATTGTCTATCATAGTAGAGCAGTTACTTGTTTTTGTTCTGACTTTCGTTGTAATTTTTCCTACTAGGGTAGCCACTTAGGTCCTGAACTGTTTGTTTGCAAGCATTCTTCCAAATATCTTTCTCTGCGTTCGATCAAACAAAGATGTTTAAACGGGTCTGGAACATCTAAAGCGAGTATTTGTTTATGGCTGAACTATCACTTCAACTAAGGCATATAAACATGAACTTTTTATTACTTTGGCAAAGCAGAACACTATCTGCTTAATGTCAAACTATTAATAATACGCAGTTCTATTCGTATTTCAGATTATTAAACGTAGCTTTAAGCAGTCCGTGTTTAAAATATATACTAATTGTGTTTATTTAAGTCATTTGTAATATTTCATGTTCCCTAAGTGTGTTTCTGTAATGTACTTCTGTTAGCTAATTATATTTAATTAGTTTCATTTTATAAACAACTAAACTCCTCAGGAAAACAATTTGGAGCAGCCTGAGACACCCCGTCACACCCATTCCCTTCATTCGGACTTCTTCACAAGCACATTTTCCAGTGTTACATAATAGTCTTGAGTTAAATCACACAAATCTATCTGAGCCAGCAGATGGTGCTGTATGTCTGGCCTGTTGTCACTCTTCTTATTCTTGTACATCTCATACAATGTGACTTTATGTTGGGTGTGAGATGTATATACGTTTGCCCAAATGAATAGAAGCAAGCAGATCTGATAATTCATTAGTCAGACGTACGTTTAGGTCACAGTCGTAATGGCTTATCATGGGTGGTGTTGTGATCGCTGGCCACTCACTGGTTATTACAGCTAAAAATAGTGTGTGGTCTGTTAAAGACCTTTACTTTGTGTTTCTGTTTGTGCTCTATGGCAGAATCCAGAGGTTAACTTTTCTGACTGCCTCTGTAAAGCAAACATGTGTATAACAGATGTCAGACAGCCGTACGCGTCTGTCTCACCGCATGTATATACGTACAGCATACGTCTCTCGCTGGAGACTCTGACTCACTCATGAAGTCACTGTCTCTAATCTTAGGATGAGCCCAACATGCCTTATGGCTTTTTATATACAAGTCTTAAGCAAAAGTGTCTAGTTGCTTGCATGTTTTTTCTCTGAAAGAATTGAAAACGTATGGTGGATGTAATGCATCATGTGTATGTGGAAATGAAGTCTATGATTTTGTGGTTTCCCACCCTTTTGTTACTCTGTCATTTCCTCCTGAAATAGAACACACTGGACACATTGTGTGACGGCCAAGCTACAGTAGATTCGATGCTCTCTAGAGGTTAATGTTTTTATCTTTACCGTCTTTTCCTCTCTCTCGGGTCACAGTCTTTCTCTGTTAATTATGAAGGTCTGAATGTGTTGCCAGATGTCAGCTTTTCCTAATCCGGCTGTTCACTTTGCTGAAATGAAGAGCTGCATATTTCTGCTCTAAGCTGCTTAACCGAGGTGGTCGTCTACCTACTAAAACTAATACTATATCGGACTACCTGAATATCTTTACCTCACACCTTATCACCTTTTAATATCGATTTATTGACAAATAAAAGCGTGAATGTCAGCAAAGTTTTATTTATAGATGTCTTTAGCATTATTACTCAGATTTTATTGTCCCAAAGCAACTGGATGCTTGGCCTTGCAGACTTTAAATGCAGGAAATGACACTACTGTACATATGAGTGATTTAAGGTGATTTTGTCTTTATTTATTTCTGTAATTCTAGAAGAGTTTGCCTGTAGTTAAACAGCAATCTGTTTCTCTCTATTACCTTGTTTGCTGTACCTTGGCCAGATAATATTGTGAAGGCTTATCAGGGCATTGCGGTCATTTGCCAACAACGCCTCATGGTGATGTTGACCTAATTTGTTTAAATTGTTATATTTGTATTCCTGGAATGTTAGAATAATAACATATCCATAATAACAAAAAGAGGTTTTAATAAGATATTTTTTTATAGTTTTTTATGATTTAAAAGTGCTTACACCGTAAATACTATCTGTTCTTCAGAAAAAGTAAACATACTATAGATGTTTCCTTTGTTATTTTTTAATTTTTTGTTACATTCATGCAATAGTTATGTGAAATATGTAATGAAACTAGGGCTGTGCAATTTATGGAAATATTGCAAAAGGGCATTTTGCAATTCTTTGCTATAAATGAGCTGATTAATTCTTAAAGTTATTAATACAATAAAGTATATATACAGTTGTTTGTATTTACGTTTTAGGATTTATAGATGTCAAATATTTTTTGTATTTTAGCAAGCACATCATGCTAAAAAGCAATAACTTTCAAAAGTTGTAGTGATGCTTTCTTTTTTCTAAAGTAATGTTAAACATATGGTGGTGATATCATTCGTATAATATACCTTAATACAATTTTAATTGATTTTAGAAAAAGAAAAACAAGCATATTGAATATGGAATTGTTTAGCATGTTATCGAATATTGCACTTTTCCTCAATATGGCACACCATTATTATTGTATTGTATTGTATTTTGTAAATACGTACAAAAACATATTATTAAACAGGGAACAGATGTAGATTATGCATAACCAAGTTAGTGAGTATATAATACATGATTATGGGCCGATGCCAATCTCCGGTCAATCGATCGTAGCATACCTACTTTTTAAAAGAAGAAACAATGAAACCAGCATAAAAATTGACAATAATTTGCAGAAATTAAGAGCAGTTGGACTCTGCATTATTCATGTTGTTCACAATACATTTATCCTTAAGTTTGAGGAAAGTACATCTGTATAAAATGTTAAAAGAAATACATTTACCCAACATATAAAGATATAGAAAGTTGGAAGGTAACATATTTATGGTTCCACCAAAAAAAATGGCTGGCAAAAATAAATTTTTAAGTAGTATCGGTTTGTACAATCAATCGCACAAAAACTTTATCTTGCTTTAAATAGAGAAGAGATATTGGTGAAAACTGATGCATTCAGTCTTTCTGCTGTCACCCAATGGTCACGACTTGCTTCTCTTCACGTGAATACCCTCTGTACACATGAGTATTTGTGAACAAATTCTTGCTAAATTTCTATAAGAGTGTCACGCCAGCAATTCAATGTTTATAAAGTGTTTTGTGTTACAATGTAGATTTTCAAGGCTTTCTTTTGGATTTTTGGGTCTCGAAGAAGGGCAGGCATATAGAATTTCCACATCTCTGCCTCATTTTGAGCCTGTTTTATGTTTATTAAGTCCAACATTTAATTAAATCAAACATTTAATCATTTTCAAGAAAAACATAAAATAATGTAAATAATGTAAATTTGTATCTAAATAAAAAATATACTGTATTTAGAATGTTCAGAATATATTGTAAATGCTAAACATTCTATAAATAACATTCTGCAAGAGATCAGCACAGAAGATTCAAGTCTATTGTAAATGTAGGTACAAAATGAGTGCCTTCTTTGATCTCCATACTATTTCGTCAGTTTTTTTTCTGCAATACAGAGTATTTCAGTTACAGTATTAGGCAGAACAGTGGCCATGACTTTTTTATCTGTGAACTAAAGATTGTGACCCCTTCACTGTATATCAGACCCCTAAAATGGGTAATGGTCCATAAGATGTTCTTCTGTCCTTCCACAAACACTTGGGGAACAGATTAACCTCAGATATTTAAATTGTCTAAGGTAGCGTTTCGGCATAGGGGGCCAGTGGTCACTTATTACTGAATCATAATTCAGACTCTACGATTAATGCTGGTGCCGAAGTATGATTAACAGGCCAGCGAGATGGGACCGGGTCAGCTCACTATGACAACAACCTACCATGAACAAGCTTGTTTTTGAATGAACTTTTGCATAAATGCAAACACAGTTCTTACATCATCAGAGATCAAGAAATGGGTGCGGTTAAATCTGTTGTGCCGTGACAGATGGGCGCCATGAGAGCAGGACAGGCAAACAGAGACTGAAGAGCATCTTTCTGTGGGGCAGCAAGGTTGTGAACGTTTGGAGTTTGCCCAGCGCCACCCGGGCTAAAGACCAGCAAATGGAATTATGAAAGAGGGAGTGGAGTATCCTGCGGGAGTTCAACCATCATTAAATGACTGCAACACAACAATAAAATCATCAGTGACGCAAGAAGAGTTAAAGATTCCTGTTTGGATGAAGTTTGGACTTGGCTGTTCAGAATTCTTGAGAAATTTCCTGTGGATTTTAAAGTTTGGATTTATTTGGTTGACTTTTGGAACTCCGGTTATCAATGTTCTCTAGAAGATACATAAAATGTTGGCGAGAGAAGTAACAAACAATTGTCTTTTGTTCCACAAGTGTGTGAGAGTTTGCCGTGTACATCGTGCCGTGCTTATCAAGGTGTGTCTGGTGTGTCCTGGTAGATTGTAATGGCTTTTGTTGGGTATTTAAGCAGGTGACCGCAGGTCCTCCCTCTCTCGTCCTCTCGAGCGATAGACGAGAAGAGCCGTCTCATTTGCTGATCAGATCACAAACAGATTATCAGTCTAAATCAGCATTAGAGAAACTCGCACAGAGACAAAACATTCACTGCCTTTTCTCTTTCTTGGACTTTAAATTGACAGCCCCAGTTGCGATAACTGATATCACACTGTGACTTAAAACAGAAGATAGTGTTCGGCGCTCACATATACCCTGAAACAAGAGCATCCTGATTGGCTGCCAAAGGAAACCTCATCTCTGTTTGGGACTGAACTCATTCGAGGACCATCCTTTGACCAAACTATTAAGCGCCACCATGTATGTGCTTTGCACCTTGGTGTTGCTTTCTCTCCACAGCCTGTTTAAGAGATCTAAGATCCAGGAGAGCCCAGAACAAGAGGCTGTTGAGGACTCAAAACCGCCAGGCACGGATGCTGTCAAACCTACACGGAGGAAGAGAAGCAAGCACTTCTGTTCTGTTTCTAGACCCCTAGAGACTTCGAAAGTGAACGGGCAACATGCTTTTGAAAGCTGTTTGGATGGAAGGAATAGGAAATCGAGTCGCAGTAGATGTGCACAAGTTCAGAACGTGAGTACCAGGAGGAGAACAGCACACGTGAGCTTAAATCTGGAGAGCTGGGGTACATTTAATATATGGTAGATGATAGTCTAACAAAAGCAGTCAATGAAGTGAGTTTGCAGTCTTTCCATTTGATCCTTCTAACTGATAGATTTTCTTCTCATTATGTATGAGTGTTGTATTATTGATTTGTGGAAACATTAGACTGTGCTTTTCTGGGTTTGGGGTTAAAGCTTGGCTTCTAGGCTCGAGTGTCTAGTACAGATGTCAAAAACTGATTACTGGAATGTATGCACATGAGAGCATCTTTTCTCTTACCCAAATGGCTACATGAGTTCTGTGTTGAGGAAATGTCATGTACAAATACGTCATTTAGTTGTCTAGGATTCTTGAATTTTCATGTTGACAACCTGTTTGGCATCCTGTTTTTCGTACTCACAACACCCCAGTCTAAATGTTCTTTCACTGTAATGTACCTGCTTTAATGTTCCCTGCTGATGCACAGTTTTAGTGAATAAAATCCGGTTAGCGTGTGGTGGATGAGAGGTTATGTAAGCGTTGGGTTAATCGGAGAGCTCTCTGTCCTCTAACTTCATTCAGAACGCGGGCAATCTGTCATTTTTGTCTGTTCTGAGTCGTCTTTGCTAGTTAGTCAACAGAAAATATCTCCTTTCCAAGAATTAGTTTTGCAAGAGCTTTTTTCTAAAAATGTCTTGAAATATAACAGCACACTTTGTTGTGGTTCCAAAACAACAAACAATACAGCTAATTTGCTTGTATTTGTCTGTAAAGTTCGTAGATAATGTCCTGGCAGAAAAAGCAAAGTTCAGTGCATTTTTAAGGTTGTCCTTGCATTGTAACCAATCTATTTATACTTTCATTTGGATTCATTTCTAAGGTTTGTTTAAAGTGAAAGATCACACAGATATAAAAAATTGTGTCCTAACCGGTATTACTTTATTATGCAGAGCACAAAAGCGTTTTGGGTACATATTTTGAAAAAGGTTGGTAAGTGAACAGCAGTGATACCCATTCACTTCTATTTCAGAGAAACCAATGCAAATGAACAGATGTCAGTTACAAACAATCTTCAAAATATCTTCTTTTGTGTTCTTTTGAACGTACGATTTGTCATTTTTGTTAAATTATCAGTAATTTTGCCCATGTTTAGGTTTGTTGTAGCAGAGCTGTATATTGAATCCAGTCAGTGGCATGTCGGTATCCCAAAACAACCGGAGGTGAGACCGATTTAATGCTGAAAGTTAAATTGTTCCAAAGTCTGCTTTCATTAGAAAACATGCACAGCATCATTTAACAACCCGATAAAAGTTGTTTTGTAATGCAGTTATAGATAAGCAGTGAAACAGCTACAGAAACTATACTATAACTATTAAACATTCTGGGCTTAATCTACTGTATGAAAAAAATATATGTAATGTAAACTGAGTATACACTTCTTCATATTTCTGAACTGTGTTACTGTTGTCTGTGCACTTGCTCGTGTTTGCGGTTGTAACCCAGTTACCTCGCAGAGGACCACAAAGACCATCTCTGTTCTCATGGGAGAATTACTCTAGAAGAATGATGTTAGTGAGGTTGCTGTGAGAGCCGTCAATTAATACTCAACGCAAATGAGTGAGCAATTATACATGCTTTGAATGGCCCACATAGAAACACATCTATAAATAGTCTTGTGTTCATAGAGAATTCAGTGTATTAATATGAATAACACGTGATGTTAAGAAGAATGGATTTCACGCATGGATTACTGTACAGTAGCTCAGCCGGTGAACCCTGCAAGACGTAGGTTATGGGTACAAATCTCAAAGGACACAAAGAGTGTCTCTGGCCATTCACACACATGCGTTTTGTCATTCCACTGCAATATTTTTTTGTATTGTTTCTAATGTCGATTTTAAAGCCTTGTGTTATTTATATTTTTAGAAACAGCAGCACCCATCAATGTCAGTTGCTGTGGACCTATGTGAAATGCCAACCGTCGGCGCAAGAATGTTTAGTTTTATGGGCAATTTCTTTTACTATCATTACATTTGCATCACATCTTTATGGCATCTGCTTTCCTGTAGCTCAGTGGCTTGATCAAGGTGCTAGTAATGCCAGATTCATGGGTTTGATCCCAGGGTTTGCACTTACTTCGAGTCACATGTAAAGTCCAATGCTATTGATAATATATAAATATATATGTAAATAATTGTAATCTCAAAAGCATGTCTTAAAACCACTGGATCCTGCTCTTGTTATTAAACCATCGCTCTCTCACTCTTTTCTATATGTAAAGACATTTTCTGTCTAAATACTCACAAAAAAGTGAATGTAAGCCACTTGGGAGAAAAGCGTCTGCCATGTGAATATACATGAATACGTTTAATCTTTTAATAAGTGCAGAATATAGCATGTCACGTCATGGGGCTGTACGCCATTTTACTTCGTATAGTGACAGTCATTTAAGTAGAAACCAGCCACACATGGCATAGACATAATGAAATATATATTTCGAGAGAGAGAGAGAGAGGGAGAGAGAAGGAGAGAGAAGGAGAGAGAGACCTTAAAATCCCTTATGGCATTATATCAAACTGGTTGATCACCTGGAGAGAGAGAGAGAGACCAGAGAGACCAGAGAGACCAGAGAGACCAGAGAGACCAGAGAGAGAGACCAGAGAGAGAGACCAGAGAGAGAGACCAGAGAGAGAGACCAGAGAGAGAGACCAGAGAGAGAGACCAGAGAGAGAGACCAGGGAGAGAGAGACCAGAGAGAGAGAGACCAGAGAGAGAGAGACCAGAGAGAGAGAGACCAGAGAGAGAGAGACCAGAGAGAGAGAGACCAGAGAGAGAGAGACCAGAGAGAGAGAGACCAGAGAGAGAGAGACCAGAGAGAGAGAGACCAGAGAGAGAGAGAGACCAGAGAGAGAGAGAGACCAGAGAGAGAGAGAGACCAGAGAGAGAGAGAGACCAGAGAGAGAGAGAGACCAGAGAGAGAGAGAGACCAGAGAGAGAGAGACCAGAGAGAGAGAGACCAGAGAGAGAGAGACCAGAGAGAGAGAGACCAGAGAGAGAGACCAGAGAGAGAGACCAGAGAGAGAGAGACCAGAAGAGAGTGAGAGAGAGACCAGAGAGAGAGAGAGAGAGAGAGAGAGACCAGAGAGAGAGAGAGACCAGAGAGACCAGAGAGAGAGAGAGAGACAAGAGAGAGAGAGAGAGAGACAAGAGAGAGAGAGAGAGAGACCAGAGAGAGAGAGAGACCAGAGAGAGAGAGAGAGCGAGACCAGAGAGAGAGAGAGAGCGAGACCAGAGAGAGAGAGAGAGAGAGAGCGAGACCAGAGAGAGAGAGAGAGCGAGACCAGAGAGAGAGAGAGAGAGAGACCAGAGAGAGAGAGAGACCAGAGAGAGAGAGAGACCAGAGAGACCAGAGAGAGACCAGAGAGACCAGAGAGACCAGAGAGAGACCAGAGAGACCAGAGAGACCAGAGAGAGACCAGAGAGACCAGAGAGACCAGAGAGACCAGAGAGACCAGAGAGAGATAGAGAGAGACCAGAGAGGCCAGAGAGAGAGAGAGAGAGACCAGAGAGACCAGAGAGACCAGAGAGAGAGAGAGAGAGACCAGAGAGACCAGAGAGAGAGAGAGACCAGAGAGAGAGAGACCAGAGAGAGACCAGAGAGAGACCAGAGAGAGACCAGAGAGACCAGAGAGAGAGAGAGACAGACCAGAGAGAGACCAGAGAGAGAGAGAGACCAGAGAGAGAGAGAGAGAGAGACCAGAGAGAGACCAGAGAGAGAGAGACCAGAGAGAGAGAGACCAGAGAGAGACCAGAGAGAGACCAGAGAGAGAGAGAGACCAGAGAGACCAGAGAGGCCAGAGAGAGAGAGAGAGAGACCAGAGAGACCAGAGAGAGAGAGAGACCAGAGAGAGAGAGACCAGAGAGAGACCAGAGAGAGACCAGAGAGAGACCAGAGAGAGACCAGAGAGAGACCAGAGAGAGAGAGAGACCAGAGAGAGAGAGACCAGAGAGACCAGAGAGGCCAGAGAGAGAGAGAGACCAGAGAGAGACCAGAGAGAGACCAGAGAGAGACCAGAGAGAGACCAGAGAGACCAGAGAGAGAGAGAGAGAGACCAGAGAGACCAGAGAGAGAGAGAGACCAGAGAGAGAGAGACCAGAGAGAGACCAGAGAGAGACCAGAGAGAGACCAGAGAGACCAGAGAGAGAGAGAGACCAGAGAGAGAGAGACCAGAGAGAGAGAGACCAGAGAGACCAGAGAGGCCAGAGAGAGAGAGAGACCAGAGAGAGACCAGAGAGAGACCAGAGAGAGACCAGAGAGACCAGAGAGAGAGAGAGACCAGAGAGAGAGAGACCAGAGAGACCAGAGAGGCCAGAGAGAGAGAGAGAGAGAGACCAGAGAGACCAGAGAGAGAGAGAGAGACCAGAGAGAGAGAGACCAGAGAGAGACCAGAGAGAGACCAGAGAGAGAGAGACCAGAGAGAGAGAGAGAGACCAGAGAGAGAGAGAGAGAGACCAGAGAGAGACCAGAGAGAGAGAGAGACCAGAGAGAGAGAGAGAGAGACCAGAGAGAGACCAGAGAGAGACCAGAGAGAGAGAGACCAGAGAGAGACCAGAGAGAGACCAGAGAGAGACCAGAGAGAGACCAGAGAGAGACCAGAGAGAGACCAGAGAGAGACCAGAGAGAGAGAGACCAGAGAGAGAGAGAGACCAGAGAGAGAGAGAGAGAGACCAGAGAGAGACGAGAGAGACCAGAGAGAGAGAGAGAGAGACCAGAGAGAGAGAGAGAGAGACCAGAGAGAGAGAGAGACCAGAGAGAGAGAGAGACCAGAGAGAGAGAGAGAGACCAGAGAGAGAGAGAGAGACCAGAGAGAGAGAGAGAGACCAGAGAGAGAGAGAGAGACCAGAGAGAGAGAGAGAGACCAGAGAGAGAGAGAGAGACCAGAGAGAGAGAGAGAGAGACCAGAGAGAGAGAGAGAGAGAGACCAGAGAGAGAGAGAGAGAGACCAGAGAGAGAGAGAGAAACCAGAGAGAGAGAGAGAGACCAGAGAGAGAGAGAGAGAGAGAGAGACTGAAAGAAACTGAAAGAAATAGGGCAGATTCGTGGGGGGCGAGATGCTGGTTCAGATTCCACCGTTACCAAGGAACACCAGCAGGAAAAACGGCGTTCCTTTCGGAGAGAGAGAGAGAGAGAGAGAGAGAGTGAGCGAGCGAGCAAGGAGCTGTGTGTGAGAGAGACACAAAGAGAGAGAGCAGCTAGTGTTGAGGTAGAGATCAGCGTATGTGTTCATCTATATATCTGTGTATGTGCATGTTGGCTATTGATATAAACCCTTAAAAAAATGAAGGAGAGATGAGAGACTGCAGAAGGCCGCAGGGAGAGAGGTAAGTTCAAAGAAATGGGGTGATTTTTTTTTTCAGTAGGTACGAAGTGTTATAGTTTTTCCATCTTGTGCTAGAACTGTGCTGTTTCTCTTCCCCTTGTTAATGTACAATACTACCGCATCCTTTTTCTATATCTGCTGCTTGTGAATTGGTTTCCATGTTGCTGTGTTTTAAATTCTGCGGCTTCGAGTCCAGCCAGATGTTTTTACGCTAGCTGTGATGTGTGATGCTGGTCAAAGGATGCAGGGATTTAGAGGAGCAGAGAGGGAGGGATGATTTTCCTCATATGAAGGGGGGATGGGTACCATATGAAAACTGTATCGGATGAATTTTTTATGGTCCTCTTGGTTAAATAGCTCTCCGTGTGTTTTTATTTTCTGTTTGGATTCAACAGTAATTTAGACAAAACAGAATAGACAGGCAGATGGCGAGACATGTTGAGGATCACTACATATGAATGATACAGGGATACCAGACAGACGTGTGACAGACTGTTTGACCACAGGAGTGAGTTTGATACTGGTGACAGACTGTATGTGCACTCATGCATCGGTTACTGTGAATAATTGATGATCGCAGACTTGTCAGGTGTTTTAAATGTCCAGAATAAAGATGGCAATAAAGGCTGGCTAGGGTCTTGTTGAAAAGAATGTACAAAAACCTGAATTGGCATTGGTATCAGCTGATCTACATAAACATTGACATTTATTCATTTGGCCTTTTCCAAAGCCTCTTACATTATTATGCAGTAGTCAATCATCACTGCAGAGCAAATGGGGGTAAGGTGTCTTGCTTAATAACAAAAAATCGGTACTCTGTATCTGTGGCAAAAATTCTGACCAGTGTCCCTTCATTTAGAAGATGCTTATATATTGATAATTGTGTCCTTGGTACTGCATACAGTTTACAGGATGATGACATTATTTATTAGTGCTGAATGTACAAAAGATTACTCATAAAAAATGTATTTTTATATTTTAAAACTTTTCAGACATTAGTTGTAAAACGCATAATAAAAGTATTCAAACCTGAAGTGTCTTAAGAGCAACGTGTCCAAGAGTGGATGTCCGTGAGCTCTTTTTGCAAAATGTATAAGTTAGAGAATTATACTTACTTTGGCCAAAGACTCGGAAGGAAATTCATGTCAAAGTCTTTGCATTGGGTCAAAGATGTAAAGATGTCCACTTCAAAGTACCTCCATATAAGGCACGTTAAATGTAAATGAAATGTCCACTTTATGGTTTCAACTACGATTTAAATACCAAAATTTGGTTGAAATAATTTTACATTGTCATCCGCTTATTTTGGGCTTATTCTGACTTGTTAAAATATAGAAATAAAATTAACAACAAAAAAACATTTTATTGTCCTTAAATGATAAAAATTCAACGTATAGGCTTGCAGAGGGAAGACATTAGTCTTTTAATATATCATGCATAGATTACTGATGTAAGTATCTCTGTCAAGATTGTTACTCTGAAATGATACTGAAAGTGATCTGAAACATTTCTTTTACTGTTGAATATTAGTCATGGCGTAGATTAGAATTTTTGATGCGGTTAAAAGTCAAATCTCTCTGAAGTCAGTGTTGGAGGATGTGGGGGGCAACACTAAAATGGGAGATGAGACGCTTGGGACAGAGCGAGGCAGAAGTAGGCTAATGAGATTCACAAACACGGTGTTAGTAGACTGCTAAAGAAGTTGAAAACCATGTCTGTGTGATAGTAAAGCATCATTTAGTGGAGTTCACTTCTAGATGTTGATCGATATGAATGACTAGATTAAAAACACTTGAAATGATGATCATCGGTGTGGTATTTCATCAGGACACGTGAGCTGTTGATCAGTTATTCCCAGTGTTGTATGAAGTCCTCCCTGGAGACCAGACGATGCTCCGGTGAAACATCAGAAGGATCTGAGTGTTGTTTTACTGATGAGCGAGCGTAACTTGACCTTACGGAGAGAGAGAGAGAGAGATGGGGGAGTACATCACTTATCAGGGTACATCACTTATGTTAGATGATCTGTATTTATGTTTGTTTATCTGTATTTTGTACACATGCATTAATTGCCATGAGTTGTTGGTCTCCTGTTGACCCTTACTGCTCCCCCTCTTGTGGCCAATTAAAAACAAAAACAGTTGAATTGAATCTCCATGTGTCAATGTTTGAAAACACAGGTCAAGGCGTTTCTAGCTGTGTACTTTAAATTTCAGATTGAATATAGTTGCTCAGTGGACCCATAATGGGTTTATTCCTCACTAAGTGGTATATGTTTAATGACCAGGTAAGAGAACTGGACAGGTTTAAAGTGCGGGGATTGCATTGGATCGGTCCTAAACATCCCTTCTGCCATGACAGAGGAATGAGGTCATCGGCTGACAGCTTAAAGGATTATTGGTCAAATATGCTTGGCTCAAGTTGTTGTGTCTCAGCAGAGTGACTTGAAGACGCAGAATGTCTCCTGTGAATGTTTGCTCTCCTTGTGTCTCAGTTTCGTTTAATAAATAAAATAAAAATAGCTGCATGAAGGTTTAGAGAGGTCAAGATCAGGTTGTGTCTGGAGAGATGTTGGGTTGGATGGGATCGCTCATCAACAGGAGCTGGTTGGAACGTGAGCGAGACCTGGACCACAGGAAGGCTGGATTCCCTAAACAGCAGAACTATGTCAGTGAGAGACTAGCCTGAATAGAAACTTTAAGGTTAATTCGTGGTCTGGATGTAGTTGTCAGTTGCGTTATTGGTTTTGGTCGAAAAGTTCACAAAGCCTTACCAAGAGTTAATACTTTGTTAGATTGGGACATTGTTTGCATTCACATTAAGCATTCTTTAGCAGGATTATTCTGAGTCCTGGATTGAGGTATGCCTTAAGAGAATCTTCGGTTAAAAAATGAATTTAAAAATACGATCGAAAGGTCCTTATGGTCCTACAAGCTTGATAAAGGTAACAAAAAAACAGTTTTTCTGACAGTCGCCCAACTACACCTGTCAAATAAAATGCATGGATAAACCTTGGATTCACACCACAAGAGGGTGTCCAAGTTTATAAAATGGGTAAATGGATCATTACTAAAGTAGTGCTGGTAAATATTATAGTTGTTCTAGTGTCTCTTGTGTCTTGTTCAGTGTCCAAGAGTTTGTGTTTTATGGACTTTAATCCTCTTCTGCCAGTATGAACTATGTCATCTTTTTTTCCGACGTGATTGGGCCACATCATGTAACATTACTTCAAAGACAGTTTGTATTCCACATACAGCTTAAATATTGTGAGGTTCTTTCTGACAACGTTCATATCCATCAATAATAGTTGTTTTTAGAATGTATGTACACCAAGGGATCTTGTGGTTGACTCAGGGTTCTGTTCAGCTTTATTCCAGTATCTGTCACACTGCTAATATTTAACCTACTTAGTGTAGACGTGGTGCTTAAGCAACTGTATCCCACAATGCAATGCTCTCGGTTTAACCTTCTTTTCCAGTATGACAAATGTACTGTCAACGATGTCAGCCACAGTTTTTTCAGCCCTAAAATAAGGATTACACACAAACATTTACATCAGAGATTGAGTACAGTAGTTCGCTAATAACAACAAATTTGTCGTCATGTATTTCCCAATGTCATGTCAAAACTGTATGGATCTCTTTTTTCTTATTTTGATAGTTGGTACCTGAACAACTAGTCATTTCCTTTCTACGGACACAACCAATGCAATGAGTTGGTGCCGGTTACCAACGTTCTTCAAAATGTTGTAATTCGTGTCCTGCAGAAGCAATTTTCGTACTTTTGTTGACAAAAATGAGTGATAAAAATTCTCATTTGGGTCTACTATTCCTCTAAAAAAGAACCAATGTGTTTCTGTGCCCACAGCCGGTCCAGCGGTGCGGTGCATGTCTGCTCGGCCCTGCGGTCATGTACGGTACACGAAAGACCTGGGACGTCGGACACACCCCCTGCCTTCAGGAACTCTGGAACACTGACCTCTCATTGGACGGTAAGCCTCGTCACATGGCTGATCTGGAAACCGGTGCGGCAGCATTTTTTTTAAAGGATTGTTTAAATATTTGTGTAAGTGTTAAAGAGAGGTGTAGAGGGGACACGGAGGATGTGTGGGAGAAAGTGTGGGACTGACTGAATGGAAAACTACAGCATTCGGTCCAGGTACAGAAGGGTAAATCTCCTTAGAGACAAAAGGGAACTTGAAGACTGGGACTATTGTGTATTTGTTTTTGTGTGTGTGTGCATGCGTGCACGCGCGTGTGTGTATGTCAGAGACAGACACAGGACATGCAAGCTACAGGAAAGCTATCCGTTCTGCATGGAACAATATATCAGGCACAGCAATTGTGTTAGGAAACAATGAGCAAAAAACACTCAAAAGAGGTAAGTGCGAGAAGCCGAAAATGAGAGAGAAACATTGGGATGTTGTGGAAAGTGCTGCAGTCGCATGGTGTTTGCAGTAATGCAGTGACAGATTCGCATGGTGTTTTAAAAGAGACCGTCTCTGCCTGCTGGGTCGTGGTTAAGCTCAGCACGTCTCATCTCCTTGCGAATTTAAAGGAAAGCATCTGTCTGTTATCCAAGACTAAACTGGGATTGTTTTCTTTAAATAAGGAAAAGCTGTGTATGAGATCAAGGTTAATATATAACCTTCAGGAGACTGTTATCTTCTATCTTATCGCGCTTTACTAGTTTCCGTGGTGCTCATAAGACCCTTTGACGGATATATTTGGTTCTAGTGAGTGCAGGATTGAGTGTAATACATGTCAGGTTGAGAGGGGATGCACTGCAGTATGCAACGGTGAGAATGAATGGTGCATTTGTTTCAGTGTACGGAACAGATTAACAGTTTAATTGTGTTAAGAAGCTACATGTGGATTTTTGTTCTTTTTCTCCTGATGCAATGACGCTAATTTTGTGTTTTTGTGTGACTGTAGTTTCAGCAAGTTCTTTGGAAATCCTGATGAGTGATGGTGAAGAGGAGAGCTCATTCCTCTCACTGCCTAACTCTGTCCTTCAACGCCATTGTGTAACCTCTGACCTCTCCGAAGCGACCACCTCAGAGCAGCAACAGCTTCTGATACAGGTTCGGCTTCCTGTGTTTTTCAGTTGTATCTAGCTTTTTATCGTACACTTATATGCACAGTTTGCATGATTTTTTTCTTAAAGTTATTGTTAACCCAAAGATATATTTTTTTAAGGGATAAGACACAGATAAGACACTTTAAAGTGTCTTTCAAGACTCTTTATAGACAAATTTTGGTCCTGTACAAGTGTTACACTAACACTAAAAACACCAGAAGAACAATTGTCAATGGTTATTGTGATTTAAACACTGTCTTAATTTTTAAATAGCAAATTAACCTTTGCGCTCTTCTTCCAATGGATGGGTTTGGTCTTAAATGTCTACTGGCTGTTCTATAACGCCATCTGTGCTATCTGGTTTCTGGATAATTTAATTTACAGGGTTAATAAGAAACAGCCCTGCCTGTCTTTTCTATATTCAAACAGTGTTATCGGCTGGAGGGCTTCTCAGCTGAACTGGTTGCTCAGGGTACATGACCCTGTGGTCTACCTCAGGGCTCTATTTGAGGAGCCATTGCGTTTTGGCGGGTTTCTTTATTAAATTGACTGCTGTTTACTCCAAGTGTTCAACGGATACTGTTTATTGTTCGACAATACACTTAAGGATTGTTCTAAGGGATGTTTAAGAGGTTTATACAATGGCTAATACTTGATGGAGATTTGCTCTCTAAGGTAGAGCTGTTGTTTCTGCAGAAAATCTTATAAGTATAACAAATGTGGCAGTTTCTAAGGTCTTTAGTATTTTGCTTTGTGGTTGCTAGGACATCGGTGAGTAGTTGCCAGAGTATTCAGGGTGGTGACAGAATAGAGAAACCCTGTTTCAAAATCAGTACAGTTTTCAGTTCGCTGGCTTTGTTTTGGCAGCATTGGGGAAAAAGAACATAAAATTCAATACTTATTGAAATACAACTAGGAGACAAACAGATTTGTCTTGTCACTCTGGATTGTGCCATTTCCACATAAAACATTTGTCTGAGACAATATCAATAGTAAGACTTGTTTTGGTATCATGTTATCCTTTGTACTGAATGTAACAATTGGAGTTACATAATATTAGGTGTGATGTTGGGTTAACTGGCCTTTCCCTTTGATCTCCGGGCTTTGGTAAACATCTGTGAAAGACTGGGAGGTCTTTAAGATGAGACCTGTGCGTATCACTTAGTACAAATGTGTGTGTTTTATCACTATTAATAATTCTTTATAATTGTTAACATTAATCTGAAATGAGGCCTACATGGTGCCAGTTGCTGCAAACTTCTGTTGATGATAATGAATATATCAGAATTTACACTAGACATTGTAGAGTAGATTTAGTTGTTAAAAAATATACTTATTTTATTTTGCATATCTCGTGGTCGAAATATTTTTGATTGCATTTCTTTTATTTATCAAGTCTTGAAATTAATTCGTTTTATAAATACATTACATTCTTCACTTTCTTTTTACATATCGAGCAACTTAAATCCATCAAATGCCTTTTTGATAGGTGAGATCTGATAGGCTAGGATGTTCAGAGAGGCCTCCTGCTTTTCAACGTTTAGTAGCATTGATCCTCATCACAAACAATAGTCCGTGTCCATCACTAGACCTTTCTGCATTCATCCAACGAACTGTGTCACCTGTAAGGTAGAATGTTCTTCTGTAGAGAGCTTGTTTCCAACCCAGCCATTCATTGTAGTACAGGATTTCAACGTTCATGCATTGGTATGTGTGCTTTAATCTGTATTCACAGAAAAAAGTATTTGCAGAACTGTTTTGTTTTTCTTTGTTTTGTAGTTTAAGTTCTATTGTGTTGTCATTGGCTTATCCATTAGTGTCACCTTTCATACTTTTTTCATGCGTTCACTCCCCTGTTCTTAATTTTTCTCTGGTTTTCCATGACTTCCATTTCTCTGCAAATGATTCTCGCCGGTCCATCCGTACAGAAGGTTACTTTGTCCTGTTCCTGGATGTCTGCCTACGTAATTCTCTCTTATTCTCTCTTTGTGCTTGGCTGTGTGCCGCTGTGCCTTATTTTGATGTCGGCCTTTACAAAGTTGCAGTATTAGTCTGTTAGGTTGATAGTTCCACCCTGTTGTGCTTGTGCCTCTGTAATCATTTGGGCTGTTGAGGGCAGTGGGCAAATAGTTTTCATCAGTGCCGTCCCCATCTAGAAAGGTTCTCATTATGCTTGGGAAATTCCAGCAATAAATAAGTTATACGTATTTATTTATATAATTGAGAAAATCAATTAATGCTTTTTACTTTACTTTTTTATTTTAGAGAAATTGAATATTTGTGACCCTGCCTGTGAGAACCTAGCTATAGTCATTTTTGTGTGGTTTACTTTATAATACATAAAATCATTCTTAGTAGTGTAAAGAACATTCTCTGAAAACATAACATTGATATGTTTAATCCTGCCTGAGTTCGACCAACTCAAAGATTAAAATCATAGAGAAATGAAGGGGTAAAATTGAATTTATTTATTGTATCATATATCATATATAATGATATTTTATTTAAATTATAATTAAAAACGTTTTCTCAGAATTAGATATTTCCGACTTAAATAAAAAATGTTACATGAAGATTTCTTGATGGATTTTAAGAGAGTATGTTTCATTTTTAAATAAACGTCTAGATTTCATTTGAACAGTTTTTCCTGTTGCGCTGCTTTAGTTTCTTTTTTACAATGTGACGTACAAGGGCTGACAGCATGTTTCATTTATACAGCTCTTTTGTGTTTGAGCAGACGTTGCAGGAACGGGTTTGTGAGTTTCAAGCGCGCCTCCGCAGTGAAGACGCAGCTAAAAGACTTCTGCTGCAGAGCCTTCAGACGCACGACAACCAGATCCACCTGGAACATCCATCTATTAACCAAGAAAATCTATCTATTAACCAAGAACAAACAAGCAAACACCAGGAACCTCACGAGCAGCCCAGACTGAAGAGCAGCCAGCTCAGTCAAGCTGCATCACCTACAGGTGCGAGACACAAACTTACACTTTTTGGGAAATGAAAATAAATACTGCCCCCTAGCTTTGTTACAAAAAACCAGGAACACAACACTGGTAACGCACTATTTTATAGTTTTGTGTTGTTTTTGCTTAGTATGTCACTGTCCTGAATTTGCGGATGTGTATTTAGTGTTTGTCTTTACTGTAGGTACCAGAGACTCTGATGCTTTAAATCGAAGGCCTGTGGATTTTCCCAGCGCTGAACAGGTCAATAAGCTTCAATCACGGGAACGGCTCCAAAAAGACGAGGGGGAACAAGTTGCTCTCATCTCGGGTCTGCGCACACAGGTATGTGAGCTCGGCGTTTCAGACAGATCATTTACATTCTCTGCCGCTTGTGAATCGTGACCTTTTGTATACTGAAATTCATTGTTTCTGTCGGATCAGATGAAAGCAGATCTGTATCTCATGAGGGTTGATATGTGAGACCCACTGACTGAGTGTGGATTTAACACTGTTTGCTTGCGGTTTGTAGGTCAAGGAGCTGGAGGAGAAACTAGTGGATCAGACACAGGAGGTGGAAAGACTGCGCTCTGAGCTGGTAAGATTAAGGAGAAGCTTTAATGTTATCTTGATTGGTCGCTCACCCACACTTTTTTTCCGAAACCAGATTTCCGGTGTTTGAGAGGTTTGCATTCCATCAGTCTTGATATGGTCTTGCTGATAGCACAGGAATGTAACCATCACGTTCCCTCATGAGTGTGTTTGTGTGTAGGGGGCGACAGATCTGGAGAAGCAGCTGGAGGTGCTGGAGACTGAAAACCAGCGTCTCAAACGGGAGCTGAGGGCCAGTCAAGTCCAGCAGCCCCAGACCACCTGCTCTACCTCCCACTGCCCCCACAGCCAGGTATACATACACACTCACATTCATACCAGGTAACATGACACAGTGTTCTAACAATGGAGTTCCTTTCCCCTGGGCCCATTGAGTAGGCTGTAGATTGAAGCAGCATTAATCGCCAATCGAACATTTGGATGTCACTGATAAACCACCAGATTCAATTTAATGGCTCTCCACCAACAGGGTTAATTACATTTGTCCTTTTTTCTCTAAACCTGAGGCTACATTATTTTTTATATAATTAAAATACACAGCACACATACATACATATACTGTACGTTATAATCTTAATTATATAAGCTCTAATTTGGTTTGTAATACTGTCAAGGAAAGCCAAGTTAAAAAATCCTGCCCCATCTTCAGTTTGTCATGTGCTCAGCTGATAATTCTGTGTCTCTCATCCTCTCTCAGAATGTGGATGTCTTGCGAGTGGAGCTGTGTCGTAAGGAGGAGGAGTGCCGCGAGCGAGAGCGACGTTTGGCCGCGCTGGAGCAGGAGGTGCAGGAGAAGACGGGTTCAGTGGTACAGCTGCAGCAGCAGTTAGAGGAGACCGCACTTCACAGACAGCAGCTTCAGCAGCAGCTGGATGAGTCGTCCATGCACAGGAGCCAGAACGAGGAACAGTTGGCATCACGGCTTCATGATGCTGAGGAGGCCCTTTCCAGACAGACGGCACTGCCTCTGCAGGTCAAGGTGAGACCTGTCTTTGAAGGGATGCCTCAATAATCCTCAATTGGATACTTTAAACATTCATACAAATTGAATGTCATACAAAAAGTTCTGTATAAAGTTCAAAGAAAGTGTACAACAATCTGTATACTTCACAGTATGTGACCAAGACGGTTGAAGTGGAGTCATCTCAGTGTAAACAGGCTTTAATGGAGGCTCAGACTCGAAACCAGACGCTCCTGGATCAGCTGGGTGTGCAAAGACAACTCCTCCGAGAGCTGGAACAACAACTCCATGAGTCCCAAAGAACCAGCAGTCAGCTGCGACAGCAGGTATCACAACACACCATTCCTCTATAATACACGTCTGTCTCATCAGTCCAGATGTTTCGTCAGTACCCAAGCAGTTAGTAAGATTAAAAGGTTTCCTTTTCATGGCGGTTGTGAAAGAGCATGTTAACATCTCTTTCTTCGCTTGTTTTACAGCCGAGGACGGATGGCAGCCGTCTGCTCTTCAAGGCAGTGGGTGGGGGAAACGTGGAGGGTACCGGCAGGCTCTCAAAGGTCGGCCGGTTTTCTCTGCAGCAGGTCAAAGGTCAAAAATGTTTGCATTGCCAGATACAAGGCTGATCATACAGATTTAAGAACAGCAATTGAAGAAATTGTGTAAACGTTTCATTTAGAATTTCATATTGACTGATGCTCCCATTTTTGACCTGTGATACCCTGAACCGTTGCAGAGTAGCTAGCTCATAACATGACCCTGAATTACGTGATCCAGTACTGTGAAATAGTTGACGTGACCTATGTTGTGTATTTCATTTGTGTTGAATGTATATGAGCCCAACTGCCCATGTCGTCTATGACCAACAATCCCACACCAAACATCACTGTAACTGCATGAGTCCCCTTGTGGATGATAATTGGAGAAATTCCTTCAAGTGATCTTGGACCATCAAAATGGAATTTAACTTTAAAGCAAGGAAATTATTTTTAATCTAACTCTTCACTTCAGCTTTGTTAAGTATACACAGATACATGACTATGCAAATTAGCTCCGCCTCCAATCAATCACAACCATCAGCTAAATCTGAAGGTCAAACCGATAACTAAGAGCAGAAACAGCAGTGCACAGATGTTTTCAGCTTGAATCCACGAGCTGTCCATGCATATTAAGGACTCAAACTGCTAATGCACGTGGTCAAGTGTGCTGATGTGATTGGTCACAGATTTGTGACATCATAAACCTCAGTTTCAAACAACATTTTATTAAACTATCTTTGATGATTAATTTCTTCATGCAATAGATGATAACATATGTTTTAAAATAATACATGTGCATGTGGTCCTCCTTAAAGTATAATAAAAAACAACTTACTCGATGTCCACCACAAGGGGTCTTCAATAACCGCAATGAAGCTGAAACTGTTAGATGGTTTAGTCTGATGACAGTTCTCTGTGTGTATGTGTTAGATTTTAGTGTATGAGGGTGAAATGGAGAGAGCTCAGGGTCAACTAGAGGCTGAGATGCAGACACTGGAAGAGGAGAAGAACAGAGTGATCGAGGAGGCATTCATCAGAGCAGAGAGCGAGATGAAGGCCGTCCACGAGAACCTTGCAGGTGAGTCTATATATGTGAGTTTGGGTGTGTTGAGATTGGGACAGAATCACCCGTGGCATGTATTTGTAAGTCTATGTACCATTTATGCGCAGGCGTACGGCTTAACCTCATGACCCTGCAGCCGGCTCTGAGGACCTTGACCTGCGATTACAACTGTCTAAAGAGACAGGTGCAGGACTTCCCTTACATGCTTGAGAAAGCCATCACTGAGGCAAAGCAAGAGGTGAGATGAGTAAACGTGCACCTCGGCTCGACTGCAGCTTGGATGCTAAGGTTGTTGGGTTTGTTTTGTGTGATGTAGATCTGTCAGGTGATCGGAGAGGTTAGCAGCGCAAATCAGGAGCTACTGAGGAAATACAAGCGTGAGATAAACTTGAGGAAGAAATGCCATAATGAGCTGGTACGCCTCAAAGGTGAGAACACAAAGCATCTTGGAACATTTGTATTGCAGTGAACAGGGAGAATCATTTTGCATTTTGTTTTAAGGAAACATTCGCGTGTTTTGCCGCGTTCGTCCCATCTGCCCCGGAGAAGCGGATGCTGCTGAGACCAAAAACCTTGTGACCTTTGACCTAGATGATGATGCTGTTCTTTACTTGTCCAATAAGGGCAAACCTATGACCTTTGAACTTGACAAAGTCTTCTCACCTCAGTCTACCCAGGAGGAGGTAAGTGCACAAGTGTATATTTATACTTTTATACAGACTAAATATACTTTATACTATATTTGTTCTGTGACCTTACATTTTCTTGTCTTCTAATTGGCCAGGTGTTTCAGGAAGTGCAGTCTCTGGTCACCTCCTGTATCGATGGCTTTAACGTATGCATCTTTGCATACGGGCAGACAGGTTCTGGAAAGACCTACACTATGGAGGTACTTCATCACTACATTGTCGTCTCGTATCTGCTTTCTTCTTCCTCAATGTGGCCCTGATGTTTCTGGGTGTCTCGTAGGGTGTTCCTAACGACCCTGGCATTAACCAGCGTGCCCTGCGACTGCTTTTTTCTGAAGTGTTAGAGAAGCAACCAGACTGGGACTACAAGATCACCGTCAGCATGGTGGAGATCTACAATGAGACGCTTCGGTGAGATAATCAGCGTCATGCAGATATTCAGCACTCATGTTATATAATAGTTTCAGTATCATTGTTTTGTGTGTGTGGTGCCCTGTTTATATCATCTTGTCTTCTGTGTTTGTGATGCTTTGGATTCGGCAGATCTACTGTTAGGTGAAAATAAATAAGATTTAACATCATTCAGGCCATCTGAAAGGAAAAAAAACTAAATCTGATTACACATCACACTTTCATCTGCCGCTGCGGTGTTGCATAACCTCTGCACATCTAGACAGTTTTTATACTGAAAAAGAAGGATTAGCCTACTTTAAACATCCTATTTTTGAAGGCTTCACATTCTTCTATGCGAAGTTAGTGGTATTTGTTAAAACAAGCATCACTGTATAAAAGTGTTCACCCAGAAATGAAATTGTCTGAATTGCTCACCCTCTTGTTTTTTTATTCGTCTAGGTATTTTGAAGAATGTCAGTACAGCAGTGGCATTGATGTTTAATGAACTTTATATTTGAATCCTACAGAAATCTTCTGGGTGATAACCCGAATGAGAAGCTTGATATAAAGATGTGTCCGGACGGTAGTGGACAGCTGTATGTGCCGGGACTCACAGAGTTTACAGTGAACAGCGTGGAGGACATTAACAAGGTTTCAAGAGTTCACACTAGCCAACCCTGATAAAAAGCATACCTATAACAATGAATTTGTAATGCACTTTTGCCTTGTAATTCTGGGCATTAGTATCAAGGTGTTTTAAACACATGCACTAACCTTGAGTTTTCCATTGAACCCTGCAGGTGTTTGAACTGGGTCATATGAACAGGGCAACAGCGTGCACCAATCTAAATGAGCACAGCTCTCGCTCTCATGCCCTCCTTATCATCACTGTAGCGGGTTTCAACTCCTCAACAGGACATCGTACCAACGGTACATAAACAAATACATTTATTTAGAGTATAAAATGGAGGACCATACAATAACAGCCAAAAGTTTAGAGACATTACTTATGTATTCGTATTTTTTCACATTCTACAATAATAATAAACTCAAAATTATTACGTTTTGTTATGAAAAAAAACATTTTTGCTTAATTATAGTTTGTCTATATTTTTGACATTTAGGCACATACCTTCAGACCAAATATTTTAAAATAATGATTTCACATTTCAAGTGTATAAACTTTTGACTGGTAGTGTACAGGTAATATACAGATCTGCAACAGTCCACATTTCCAAGTAAACAGCTGTTTTGTCTTTAAAACTCCTCCCTCTCTCTCTCTATGTTTTTTCAGGAAAACTGAATCTGGTAGATCTGGCTGGTTCAGAGCGCATCGCCAAATCCGGTGCTGAGGGCAGCCGTCTGCGTGAGGCTCAGTGCATCAACAAATCACTGTCTGCGCTGGGTGACGTCATCAATGCCCTGCGCTCCAAACACTCACACGTCCCCTTCCGAAACTCCCGTCTCACATACCTCCTGCAGGACTCCCTCAGTGGAGACAGTAAAACTCTTATGATGGTGCAAGTAAGTCCCAGGATGCTTACAGGGTTTCATAAACCCATAACGTTGAGCTAGATTGAGAATGGAGAAAGGCTTATTTCTGTCAACCATTGGTGATGTGTTTGTATCTCTTGATGTTTAAAGTGAGGTTCTTTGTGTCAGGTGTCTCCTCTAGAGAGTAATGTCAGCGAGTCTGTCTGCTCTCTGAAGTTTGCTCAGCGCGTTCGGACTGTTGAGATCGGCCCCTCACGACGACAAGCAGAGAACTCTTCAACATCATCCTCACCTACTCATGACAGCGTGGAGGTATACACACACTTAAACACACTTGTGCTCAGCTTAAGATCAAGCACATCAGCTATAGCTTCTTTCCTATTACTCCTAGCATACCATTTTCTCTTTTATTTGTGATATTATTTGGAAAATTGTGAGCAGTCTATTGTAAGCAATTCTCTCATTTATCTTTATATTTATTTATATTAAAAAAAATTGTTGTTTTTTTTCTGTTCACAGCTGGACTCTCCTCCCGTGACTCCTGTCCCACTTCCCATCTCAAGGGCCAGTAGTGCAGGTTCAACTCTTTCCTCCACCTCTAAAAGCAGCACTCGCAGAAGATCCCACAGTCAGCTTTCCGCAGGTAACACATTATTTCTTTTCATTCACATCAACAATGCAACCCAAGAGAGTTTATGCATAGGAAATTAAAACCATGTGTTTTACAATATAATCTGCAGGGCGAACTTTATAAACAGAAAGTCAGTTGTGTTCCCTTAACTTGCAACGAACGGTTTGCATTGTGACCCTGTAATTGGTTGGTTTACAGATAGACAGGTAGACAGAAGCAGCACATTGGCTGGGGACGGTGGGCAGGTAGGTGGGGTTTTATGTGGTTGGTCGCTTGGCATGAAAACGCTCAGCATGGCATGGTGCCCCACGCGTCACCTGGTCAATGCCCACCCATGTAACACAGCGCCTTTAACCCAAAAAAGCTTTGTGTGAGTGTGTGTCTGTAAAAAGTGGTTTTAGTTTTATACAAGCTTCATGTTTTGTCTCATTTATTTTTGTTTGTCTTTTGTGTATATGTACTATTTGTCATTGTGTGCGTGAGGGGGGATAGGTTTGTGTTTTTGTGTTTACCCACAGTAGAGGTCTGTATCATTCCTTAGCATTCGAGGTCCACCTGCTCTGTTCAAAGGACAATTTTCACACTGATTATTTATTATTTTGATACAAATCCATCTGTAAAGTCCACATAATTATCATATATAAAATCAGACCAACCTAAGTCCAAACTTACCTTATCTTTAACAATTAAAGGAAGAGTTGACCCTAAAATACTAGTTCTCATAATTTACTCTCTGTACCCATCCTAGATATATATGATTTAACAAAAGATGCAGATATCTATCATGGTTAATGTATAAATTATTCATAAACATAGACTGTTGATAACCAGTTGGTGATTATTGTCTTGTGATGTGTTTATATAATAGGAAAAAAAATTTACACATGCCAGAGATTTTATAGATCAAATAACGCTTTGTTCACACCAAACAAAAACATTCGCTTTCAAAGACTCACTGGGTTATTTTCGTTAAAACCATGAAGGGATAGTTAACATCTTCATGCGTCCATAACTTTCAAACAGTATGTGTCAATGAGCTGTTTTGACAAATTTTACATATTTCCAGATTTGTGCCATTTACATTACCAGACAAGAGTTTGTGTCTATTTACATTTTTGCGTTGACTATTATATGTTATTTAAACGCCCACATCGCTTAATTAACATTTGGTGGGAACACAGCATAATATTTTTGAATTATTAAATTGTTGACCAATTATTGTCACTACAAGCTACTATTGCAAATGTATGTTTGTTTTATTTTCAGTTTTGCTAAACTTTTAAATCAATTTGACGTTTGAGTTCCAAGCTGCTGGAAAATTGTAGTTTATTACAGGAGTTTTATATTGTATGTAGACATTTTCATTTTTGAATGCACTGTTCCTTTAAATGTACAATAAGTAAAGAAAAAGTAAAAACACTATAGTATATTAATGACCTCTAGACTACATGTTGTTTACAGATGGCTCTTTGAACGTTTAAAAAATCCCTTAAATAAAGTATTTTTTAGAAAATAGTTGGAAAAACTATTTTCTATAATTTGGAAAAACACTTAACCAATAACCCTGTTATTGAAACTGTGTTAAACCTACTGTTCCCATAGAGAACCTTTCGGCCTTCAAATTTAAAATATAATCCGAGCAACAACCAATTCAATAGTCTTTCGTAAATGCAGACCTCTAACCCAGAGCTTTTGTTTGGCTGGGCTGCCCTGTGGTGATGGTGACACGATGTTTATGTGTTTATTGTTTTTGTTACAAATGTGATGTCATAGTTGTGAGGGTAAAGACTGTTAACGTTATAATAAAACACACAAATTTCAAGAAGAATGATAGATAACCGTTTTAACTGGCAGGCGAATTCCTCATATTTTCATCTTTTAATTTGTTGGAACTGGGTGATGCCCAAGCGCTGTATTTCGCAGTCAATAAAATATAAACCTCAAAAGTAAGTTATTACACACATGCTAAATCCAACACCTCTGTCTTGTCTTTGTTTAGGACGAATGAAGATGACAGCATGACAGCCGCCTCAACATTGGACCACTGAGAGCTGCCAACCTTCAGTGCCGTTTATCCACCGCTGATCTCCACCAATCAGATGCCTCCTTGAGGTTTCAACCAATGAAATCTTGTGCTTTAGAGGAGCGGGCCAATCAGGGTTTGTGTTATAAACCAAGACAATAAGAGACCTCAACCGAATTGACATTGCTATTCATAGCAATTCATTTAAAATGATACATGATAAATACCATTAAACTGACCTCTCGACAGCGCCTAATGCCGCAGGACGTGAAGATCCTTCCGTTACGGCAAAGTATTTCCGGGCAATAATGCACTTTAGTCGAGACTGTCATGTGTAGTGTTAATGTTTATATATGCTTTTGATTTATTAGGCTTGAACGTGCGTGTATGTATGTATCTGTGTGTCTGAGTAAGATATTTTAATTTAGATTTTAAGATCTTTAAGAGATCTTGTTCCTTATTTTTCTTTAGCAGTTTCTGCGACAAGAAATCATTCCTTGATAGCCGAAACACATTGCAAACCGTTTAATAGCGGCAATAAGAATCGATGCAAAGAGTTTGGTCTCTCTGTAGCATTGTGTATATTTTGTAAATACTAGAGACTCGAGGGTTATTTGAAGCCTAGACATGTCTTCCCGATCCATGCATGTGTAGAGACTGTAACTATATGTGCGTTCATTTATTTTTAGGACAATCATTCAAGTTTTCGTGCAGTGACTTCGAAATATGACGGTATATAGTGTTTGCTGAACTCGGCGAGTAAACCAGACGAGGACTAGATTTGTAAATAGATTCATCTGACCCTTCACTAAGCTAAAAGTACGTCCACAGTGGACACGTTTGACTTAAACTGCAAGAATCCAGAATTTGTGCTGCTGTTTGTGACTCTGAGGGTCCGGCTTTATTCACATTGATGTATGTTTGTATACAGTTTTGCTTTTGTACACGGTTTTTAATAAAAGCTTGAACCAATTTATGGCAAGAGTATTATTCATTTACAGTTTCTGAGATTACTGTATACACACAATTTGGTCAAATTTGACATTTCCTAAAAGGATGTTCCAAGGATGTAACAACAGTCCTTAGAAACTGAGATGGAAAATATTCCTTATATCAAAATTCCCACGTTTTCATATGATATGTATGGAAAACACTTCCACATGAATGCATATTTAGTACAACACTGTTGCAAGTTCGTCTTTGGCTATAACTTATACAGCTTAACTTATACAGATCAGCTTAGTCTGATCATCGAGCATGTGTTCGCGTCTGTGTATTTTTATGTACAGTGGTTCATATTGAAGGTTGTAGTTTGGTTGTGTTCCTCTGATGCACACTGTGATGTCTCACCAGCTCGTCTGAGCGGGCAAATTTCTTCTGACAGCTGGGCCAGCGGCAGTTAAAGGGTTTCTCACCTGATGACGAATAGATAAACATGTTCAAGTCCGCATATTCAGATGGATGGAATATGTGTAAAATATAATGTGTTAGGGGCTTGAGACAAAAAAAAGGTTTACGCACTTGTTTTACCTGTATGTGTCCGTGTATGGGTCTTCAGATGATCAGAGCGCGAAAACTTTCTTTCACATGTCTCACACTGAAAGGGTTTGACTCCTGCAACACCACAGAGAAGAGACAATACACACAGTGGTCTTAAGAAACTGGATATGCTTTTACATATATAAGAATTATTTAACATTATTTTCAGCTACTTATAAACTATTGTGTTGACATCTCATTGAAAATATAATGATGAACTTTTGCTGCTTTGATGTGGGATATTGTCCATCTCGATACATAAATAATTTCTGATATTTTGTTGTTTTAAAAGAACAGATACGCAGGACCTTCATTGATATGTCCTTAGTGTGATGTGTTTAAATCTTTTAACAAGAGCTCTGTGATTATGAATGACGGTGTATGGATCCTGATCTCACCTGTGTGTCTGCGCTGATGTCTCTTGAGCTGATCCGATCTGGAAAATTTACGGCCACAGCCTGTGTAATCGCATTGATATGGCTTCTCTCCTACACAGGAAAGACAAAAACGTAATAATATTAAACTCCTATCATTAATCTGAGCTTCTGTGTCATTGAAACAGAACTTCCACGAGGGGACGCAACAAGTGCATTTTAACAGCAGCCGGAAAACTGATCCATGCCAGATGTTTCATTGTATGGTGACTCAGATATGGCTCTTTAAACTAAGCAGATGCATTTTAAAGGAACGTTTCATCAAGAAAAAGTTGAACATTTTTCTAAATTACAAAAAGCCTTTTTCTACACATTCTGGGAATATTTTCAGTATTGGCTTCTCTTGTAATGTTGCAATGGAAACCAAAGCAGACCTGTCCCCCACGTGACCCCGGGTTCAGTGGAAGTTTCTGTGTGAGTGTTTTACACACAAATCACAGTTATCAAGCTGACACTGTTACTGCAATGAAATCGAGACATTCCTGCGAGCCAGAATCTAAATATCCAGCGAGGTGATCCGATGTATTAACGGTCCTCTTTAATACATAGAAAAGTTTTTTTTTTAGATCTAATTTAAATCCCTGCCACCAACGTCTGCCAACCAGTGTGATTTCAGGTTTGAAATACGGCTTTGTTATGCGCGAGTTTCAACATGTGGCCTAACATACTGTAGTAAATCACAACTGCTTCTCTTCTCGATGAAGAAAAAAGCAATAATCTAAACTCGACCTCATAAACAAATATATTGCATTGAAGCCACACTACACATGCGATGTCAGATGAGAGTTCACCTGTGTGTTTCCTGCCGTGCATCTGGAGATGGGACAGCTTGAAGTATCTTTTACTGCACCCGGGGTATGAACACATGAAGGGGCGTTTATCGTTGGGTTCCGATGACTTCACGATCGAGGGAGGGATGCCTGGTACTTTTCTCACATCCTGAAGATAAGATAGAAATAATTCAGTCATGCAGCACTTCTGTGGTCTGTTTGTTTTAATGTAACTTCTATTTTATTTCCCTGTTGCCCAATACCGGCTGAACCGACCGAACGCTCTTATCATGGCCTGCTAAAAATCAGCCTTAAACGGGTATAAAAAAACCTTAATGCATTTTAAAAGTGCACACACAGAGCTCCCTGGACATTTTCAGTTTTAGACTTGGTTCATTAAGACTATATGATATATCGGGGAGGAGTGGAAACAGAAACCCAAACTTTACAGTTAATGGACCATGAGAAAGATGATCCGTTCTTATCCACAGACTGTCTTTGACCCCTACTTCTCTCTGGTGGGGGTCTGGGACTATTTAAGCTCTCTGTTGTAATGCTTGTCATGTGAGCGGCGTTCTAGTCAAACCCTAATTGTGTGTTTATGTGTTAGTGTGAGTTTGTGAACGTTGGGTTTGTATTAACCTACCTGTATTCCTCTGAACACACCATGTGTGTGTATGTGATACTGAGCACAGCCATACATCCCTGGAGCCGCTACAGACGCTTCCGTTTCATAACCTGAACTGAAGATATTTAAAGACAGAGAGAGACACTTGTCACAGAGACCCAACCCTAGACAATCAACAGCCCATTCATTCATTCATTCATTCATTCATTTTATGGCATCTGTTTAATCCTATTGGCTGAGCTGCATCATCATGTGAAAGTTTTATTCATTTATGTTTGATTTTAAAGCCCCCGCCCCCCTGCAGTTGATCATTTCATCCCTTAAACAAGTCAATTGTTTTCCTGCGTTAAAAAAGCTTGGATATAACATCAATTAATATGTACAGATATATGAATATGTGTACTTTTTTATGTAAATTAAGTCAAGAAATTTTTGAGTGAGCATTCTTTTAAAATGCATTTTTCAAATTCAACTCACTAATTCTGTTATAAATAATAAACCAATCAAATAATAATAATAATAATCCATTAATTTGAATTATTTTAAATATCTGCATTTAAGAAAATCTTCATACAATCGTATTTATGAACCCAATGTTGTGTATCGTAAACTGAGTGGGTGATTTATTTAAGTAGTCTCCTTTCCCACACACAATCACACATTATCCCTCACTGGCCGATCGACACACTCAGGAGCAGAATCTGCACTTATCTCTGCTGTCACTTCAACATAATTGGTTCAAAATGCTGAGCCGTGCCAGTGGATGCAGCCGTAAAACCATGCATGATGCTCAGTAAGAGTAGGCCATAAAGTCAAAATTCTGATATCTTTTGCAGCTCGCTTGCTAAGAACGTCCACCGGACAGACATGTACAGCAGCCAAAGGGGCAAAGGTCTTTACCTCTTAATGCTGGGCGTCAGAGGACTGACGGGGTTCCAGGTCACACATTCCAACTGAGACCCCATTTGGTACAGACTGTCACTGCAAGAGGAGAGAAGATGCATTACAGGTCATTTGACCCAGATTTAAATGCTGGGCTTTGAAAGATCCACAAAGGTAAAACAAGTAAACAGCAAGCCAACGTTTTACTTCAAATATGAAATGATCCAAAATAATGTAACAAAGAGATAGTTTGGGACATTTCTCCAAATATTCTCTCTGTTTCACAGAAGTAAGAGTCACATGCAGGTTTTTGAATGTTATGAGAGTGAATAAATGATAACAGAGGTGTTATTTTAGGGTGAACTGTCCCTTTGTTAATGCTATTTTCTTGAGTCTTGAGGTTCAGTAGATGTTTTCTGCAGTGTGGTACACCGATGTGCCATAAGAATTATGCTGCTGGTTAGAAAAACCTGTGTAAACTACACACACACACACACATCACTACACAGTCACCTGATGTTGTGTGGAGCTGTATATTTTAAACACGCATCACACGTGTTCCTGGCTGGAGAGATCCGTGCCTGGCATGATGATGTAAGAGTGTGATGTCATGTAGAAGTGTGGTTTGTGATCTTGACTCTGCTGTTTGCCTTTCATTCGAGCTAAAGCTGCACTTTAAAATGTCACAACATACACTTTGCCTCAAACTATGTTCTTGTAGTAGAGTAGTAGAAGTGGTAGTAGTATTAGGAATATAATGATCCTAAACTATTTATTTTTATTATTTTTACTTAAACATTATTATACGCAGTAGTAGTAATAGTAATAGTGTGATCATTTATTTATTACAAACATTTTTTTTAAATATTCTATTATTTTCACTCATTATTAGTACTTTTAATTTTATAACACTCATTATTAGTACTATTATTATAATTATATGTATTAGTAGTACTAGTTGTATAATTGTTCATTTATTATTCATTTTATATTTTATTATTTTTACTTGTGTATTTTTTATCATCATTACTATTATTATTATAGCTATCTATTATAAATTATTAAAACTTTTCTATTAAAAATAGTAGAATAAGTACAACTTTATAATTTCATATTGCATTATTTCTAATTAAATATTGAATTATTTAGTAGGAGTAGTAGTGGTAAAAGCAGTAGGAGTAGCATAACTATTAATTTATTTTTTCACATTTAATGAATTTGTACTTTCATATTATTAATAGTAGTAGTATTGTCATTAATGTATTGCTGATCATATTTAATACAAAGTATTGTAATTGTTAAGTGGTCATTTATAGCCGGTTGGCACATTGAACAAATGATTTTCCGTGACAGCTCATGTCAGTGTTATGAAACTCAGGAGACCAGACTTTAGTAATAAAAATAAACTGGAAGTTCCCTTTTTGTTTTCCCTGTAATTGTGTTTTATCGCCAAGAGCTGAGAGTTCACAAGGTCACCAGAACACAGTGCAGCAGTACCAGGTTGATACGAGCTTGTGGGTGGGTGCGTGCGTGCGTGTATATGCGTCGTGATGGTGTGTGTGTGTGCGTGTGTGTGTGTGTGTGTATGATCTTCCCAAAAGCAGTTCAAGCTCCAGATCTGTGTTTATAGTGAGGAGGGGGGGAGTAGGCACTCTGTGTTCAGTTCTTATCAATTTTTATTTCTGTGCCATAATTTCTCTAATCATCAGGACAGAGAACGGTTTAAAGGATTGTGACACAATCCTGATGATGAGCGTTTCTACGCTGCAATTTCACTTCTAATGCAGTTTTTCACACTTTCTAGAAGAATTCACCCTGTCTGCTCCATAGGACTTCTGAGTATCAGGATTTGGAAACGTGTCTCTGTGCCTATCTCTGGGGAAGGGTTAGGCAGAGAAGCACAGAGGAATGTTAAGGGAAATGGGCAGTAGATCACTGTGAGTGTATTTTGGCCTGCTGTGAGCTGCTGTGCAGTTTTTAACCTCTGTACAGACAGCGGCGATCACTGCTGAGGATTTCTCTCAGTCATATAGAACAGGACTCTCTGGGACATGTGCCACGGATCACACTTACTTCTGTATGTCGTGCTATTTAGATGGTGGATATTCTAACTAAAACATCTGTAACTTGCTCTCGAGTTCATCGAAACGAATGAATCAAAGCTTCATGTTTACACTGATGTGTGTCTAAAAACAGTGGGCCAAGGCGTGACAACTTTGTCCAGTTGTCATATGGCCATCAAACTGTATAACATTCTGCCGTTGGTTTTATATATGGTGTGCTGTCATATAAATGATAGCAAACGAAAATTCTGTAATGAATGACCCTCCGGTTGTTTAAAACCTGTGTTGTTTATTTGTTTGGTTTGACCCAGACAAAGATTTATGGATGAGTTCTTGATTTACACTAGAACATGTACCATTCTTCAAAATATCTTAGTCTGTGTTCATCAAAAAGAAATATTTGGGCAATTCAAGCGATACAGACTTGACATTTTAGGTTATGGAAGGCTTAAGTCTTTATAAACATATACAGTCATAAATTCTATGCATTTATTCTCATGTTTCTGTTTTTTAGCAAAATGAATGTGACAATTTTGAAAACAGCCCTTACTTGACTATGAAAATAATGCGCTAAAAGTAAAAATAATTCTATAAAAACTTAAAGAGAAATGGGTATCTGAACAACCACATAATGACACCTATGCTATAAGTATACTAAAAACTTTTGGTATAAACATTATATTCACAGAATTGCCCATGTACAAATTTGAAGCAACTCAAAGTTAAATAAATTCGACAGAATTTTATTTTCTGTGCGATATCACTTTCATATTTTGAATGAATAATTGTACATTTTAGTGTAGGATCATTTGAATTTTACTTTGATCTTGCTGTGTGCGTATTCAAATGAGTTATTATTGATGACGCTCTATAATATGTTTTTATTTAGTATTAGTTCATTCTTTTGTTTGCCGTTTTGTTTCTCTATTTCAACATATTTTGAAAGAAAAACACTAATAGTCCTAATAAGCCGCTATAGTTATTATATCATATTTAAGTATGTCTCTTATTAAAATGTGTAATTTATCTTCATAAAGCAATGATGATACCTGTTAAATGCATTTCTCAAAAGCAGCGCCTGACTCTCAGGAGGACTGTGACATCCATAACCCGGAGGAGGTACGGTGTACTGCTGCTCGCCTGTGTGTTCATAAAACAGATATTACAACACGCAAACAACTGATTTCAACACTCTCAAGACAACCTGCACGAGTCTTTGTGTGTTTGCACATGCAACAAAGGGTTTTACAGAAGACCTAACGGAGATCTGTAATGGGAGCAGCTTGAAGAGTGTGGCCTTATTTTTACTGAGGGTTATCCAAACAGTTTCGAGCACCCCGAGACCATTAAACAGTCACCAGCGCCCGCCGGACCCTAAGGGCAATAGACTGAGAATCAGTCCCCTGACAGATCCAAACATTCTTCTTACAATCTACATCTACTGGTTCCTTTTCTAAGACGACTAGATGCGAGCATCACTTATAACAAATCAATGATTGGAGGATTTGAAATGATAATAATTAATAATATTAAAATAAAACATTCACTGCCCTGAATTATAAGCCTTCTTTGACGCTCAACGGCGTTATTTTTCATTGCCATGATATTATGCGATCATAAATTTGACAAAGTCACGCCAAGTTTTGAAACAAGCCCATCGTAGATCAAACTCCAACCATTGGTTTGTCAACATACAGCAAAAACGGCTTACCCATGGTGCTTTGCGGAGACATGTGGGCCTCATGTTTAAAGGTGTGGTTTGGGAATGGTGGCGTGTGACCGTAACTGGGAACTCCATCCAGTGCAACTGGACCGTAACCTGCGAGACACAAAAACATCGAAAGTGTTTCTTTACTCAAACAGACTTCAAGTGAAACCTGCAACCTCAAGGAGAGATTCTCTTGCCTCACACACACTAATGTGAGTTGTCTCACACGCCATTGTGTGTGTGGATTCAATGCAGATATAACATCATTCAAACTCTCATTCTGACTGTGACGTTTAAAGCATATCCACTGTTCAACAATTCATCTGGGGTTGAAATCAGCGCCGTATCTGTACTATTTTATTTAAAGACAATATGTCATTTATCAAAGCAAAAAACAGTCTAGATGTAAGTAAGAGAAGAGTATCAGCTGTGCTTTAAACACACAAAGAGCAGAAATTTGGGTTTTGATCACTCCGCTTAGAAAAAGAAAAGCATTTAAAGACCTTTCCGTGGTGCTGTAAGACATTAAGACGATGACGGAAAGAGATTTCAAGTGCATGTACATAAATAAACTTGCACAAACTGCCACTTTTTTTTCACTTCATCATTTTTTCCTGCTCTTGCTTTATATCCAGAACAGACGTCATATGATTGCTTTTAAAGGATTATAAACGTTCAACACAAATTCTCTATAGTACACTTTGGAAAATGCATCTGCCAATTGCATGTTTGTGAAGAGTTTGAAAGCGTGTTTTGGTTAACTGCACATCTAAGGTTTTAAAATATGTAAATTACTTTTGTGATATGCAAGTTTCCTTTAAAAAAAAAAAATTTAAAGATACTTTATACATTTTGGAAAAGAGTTTTGTTTATTGTGATTTCCCTTTTGTAAGGTGTATATAAAATGTAATAAATATATTATATATATTTATTATATATAATATAGATATTTTTATGATATTTTTTATAATTGTAATTATTATAATTAAGATATCTCTAATATTTAGCTAGCTGATACTTTACATTTACTATACCATCAACCAAATCCGCAACAAAATCCGGAAATCTAAGAAAATGTAACCTGGTTACAGGTCATCAAATATACATTTAATACATTAATTCTTTTGAGTTAAACATTCTTCAGGCGAGACTTGAAGGCGTATGCAAATACACTCAGACTCGTCAGCTCTTTCTCCTTCTCTTTGCTTTAAGGTAAATCCTTCACAGATATCTACAGACCCATGACAGAACATGAGGCGTAAGAGACGGGCGGCTGTCTCACCCTGGTTCCGCGGGACAGGAGGACTGTCCATACAGCCTGAGAGATAAGGCCCGCTGGAGAACATCTTATTCTGACTGGAAGGAGGATCTGTAAAAGCCCCGTGTCTGCAGCCTCCGGCTCCTGTAAGCTGCCCTGAGAAGTGTACGGTGAAGGCACCCAGACCACAGTGAGGGTCCTCGTGAGGGTCCGCGGGACCCCAGACCGGCTCCTGTTTGATGAAGGAATGGGAGGGCAGAGATCCGTACGGGGAGCCCGGGTGAAAGTCCAGCATCGGCCCCCACTGAGGAGCTCCGCCGACAGGCAAAGAACAGTTCCCGTTCCCCCCGGGCAGCGCCGGGACGGCCGGCAGAAGGGCGTTCAAGTCTCTGACGTCCGTTCCCATCGGGCCGCACGACTCTGTCAGCATTTATAAAAAGTTTCTTGGTTCCAGACACAACGTCTTGTCTTCCAGAGGTCTGAAGAAAGGAAGAACTCCACGAAAGATGACCGTGAGGGGCCTGAAGAGGTCCTACAAGGGGTCCCGTTCAACGGATTATGGGAGGTTGTCTGCTCCTGAGCTGGGTGGAGATGAATGAAGTGATGGGTCTCACCGGTGAGGTTTTGGAGAAAGACATGGAGAGCGATCAGGAGAGTTTGAGGTAGGAGGAACTCCACTCTTGCAGATTGGTCTGGGTCCGGCGACTCTAAAAAACATCCCATCATGCCTGGAGGAGGAGCCAGATGTGATGTTAAAAAAATAGTATCTTACTCATCTTTTGCTTGAACAGCACTTTCCATCCACATCTGACTAATGCCCGTTTCAATACTCCTTGTGAAAACAGACATGTGATTCATGTTTAGGATTTGATGTTGTGATGCAGAAAATGTTTCTCTATTTTTGTGTGTTTGATTGCTTTTGTTTGATTGGTTATTAAAGGGGGCACTTCATCCAAATAATAAAAAATCAATTGTACCCGTTTTCACTCTCACCTGTTCACAACCTGTATATGACCGTGGAAGATATTTTGAGGAACGAGTGCTGTCTCCATACATTTTTCGTGATTTTGTCCAACATTCTTCAAAATATCTCCGTTTGTATTCTGCAGAATTGGTTTTCACTTTTGAAATGCCAATAGGGTGAATAAGTGATGTCAGAATATCCATTTTATATCAGTTTAGAGACTGCTACATTCAGCACATGTAGTAGTATGTATAGACATCACGTGTACTGTAAAAGTGTCAGTTCAAGACCCACGGTGGACTCAGATTGAAGTGTTGACACTGTTTGTAAAGATTGAATTAAAAGGATGGATGTGGTTGAATGATCACATGAACAGTTTCCGTATAATCTCTATCATAAAGTGTGAGGTATTTAGCTCAGTTTCATTTTTACATTTGGTCGTGCAGCTGGTGTTTTTGACCTCCACGCTCTCCTGCTTCCAGTTAATCATGATATGTCTCAATTTGCCCCGGGCTTAAGTTCAGACTTAGTGGAAGTTGTCAAACAGCAATGATGATCTGGGGATGAGGATCCAGTAGTCTTACAAGATGACTGGGTCAGAGCCTGGTCTTTACCTCCTCCCCAAGAACATCTGGAGCGTTTGTAAATGTAAAGACAGCATTCGGTGTAACCACAAACAGGAGATGAGTGAGAGAGGCCAGAGGGCCATCCTGTTTTATAAAAGCCAAGTTTGAGGGGGTTTCCTATGTTGTTAAGATATGTCCTGACCATGTCATTATGCATTTAATGCATATAAAGATAACAAAACCTAATGCAGCATTAAAGTGATTGTTCACCAAAAATTCTGTTATCATTTCCTCCCCCTCTCGACATTTCGACCCTGTAATGACTTTCTTTTTTCTGCAGAACACAAAAGAAGATATTTTGAAGAATGTTGGTCATAAAAGACTAATAGAAGTGATGGGATGCTGCAGCCGTCACCAGCATTTGTCAAAATATCTTCTTTTGTGTTCCACTATTATAGAACTCATAATAGTCATGACTGAAGATGATGTAGGATGGCAACACGCTAAATGATGTTCTCCGTGTCGCACGGATTGTTCCCATTTAAATATATATTTGGGTGGAGCTGTTTAAAATGATAGTGGTGTAAGGACAAAGGCAATTGAAAGGCTTTTAAGTCATGCAAAGTTCGACAAAGCAGAAAAAATGCAACCGTTTAATAAAATTCAATAAAAACATGACAACATCTACCAAGAGTTACATTTCCGAGTTTAAATGAATGAGAAAACCTGCAGAGATATTTATGACTTTAATAAAAATGGATGTAAAAACTGACGAGAGGTCAGAAAATGAACAGCTGTACAAGACATAAATACCGTATGTGATGCGCTTTTAACACAAATCCTTGGACACATTTCTGTGCATGAAAACCCAGCGAAAGTCAGCAGAAATGCTCATAATTCAAAGCTAGACACGAGTGTGCAACTCACACACATAACACACACGCATGATGCCAAGAACTTCCAGAATTCAAAGTGATCTGGTCCAGGCAGATGAAGCGATCAAGTTAAATATCAAAGAAGGCCAAAGACTTCCCAAAGGTTAGTTATAAGGCAACACATTTACATTTACATTTAGTCATTTAGCAGACGCTTTTATCCAAAGCGACTTACAATAGTCGAGGAGACAATGAAGCGGTAATTTATGGTTCTTGGGCACAACATTTACAGACTCGATTGTTACAACATCTCTAAAATCTTCGTCACACGGTACACTTACCGATAGAAGGATTGCGATATATTGTAACCAAGGAAATACCCTTTTCCACAACAGTGAAAAAAGAGATGAAGTTAAGGAAGTGCTCCAGCTCCATACAATAAGAATTTCATAAGTGGAGAATATAAAGTGTATGAAGTGCCTAAAATTGTCGAAAAATCCATATTTAAAATTTTTTAAAGTTAGTAATATTATTATTAAAGTATTATAACTGTGTATTAAGCATAATTGCTTGTGGCTTATTAAAGGAATTCCCAAAGATAAAAGTTCTGTCCTCACTATATTCACACTCGTGTCATCTAACACCTCTAAGACTTTCTTACACCTGTGAATTACAAAAGAAGAAATTGTCTCATTCCGTTTCCATTCTCAGTGGGGGTGGATGTTTGTTGGTTACCGGCATTCTTCAAAATATCATGTTTCTGCAGAATAAAGAAAGTATTTCATAATTCGACATGGGCGTCATTAATTCCCAATGTTAAAGAATATTAAAAAATAACTCATAGAACTACTTATGGCCATCAGTTGCACTCATCAGCATCAATGAAGACTTTTTAATTATTCATACTTGTAAATATGGCTTATCATAAAAAGTGATGAAATCAAACCCCACCTAAGATTCTTTGGCATCGACATAGATAAATTAATAGTTCAAAACTACTTAAGGGAGTCATTGATTGACTCATCCTCGTGTTGCTTCCAAAAATCTTTTCCAAATAAAAGGTTTATTTCAAGTTTAGCAGAACGTTGTTTGAAGTGACAGGCCGTCAAACTCCTTATATATTCTTTCATACTTCTTATATTCAATCATAAGGCTTCAGAATGCTCAAGAGTCACATGGATTATGGTGATGATCCTTTCTTTGTCATTTTGCTTTCAGACTCATCATTACAATGTATTGGTCTAGATTGATGTCTAGAATAATGAAGAATAATTAAAGAAGAAGTTTGGACCACTTTCTCATTTTTACATACTCTTTTAAATATATATTCCACGCATTTTCCTCTATCAAACGCAATAAACAAAAAACTGACACTCAACACTCCCAATGAGTTCATAATTGAAAGGTCAGCTGGTCTATATCAGATGGGTTACAGTAAAGAGTGTGAGGCGTTCCATGAGAACACTGTCATGCCATCACCAAAGCATCATGACTCAATCTGTGGATTTCATCACTGCACATCCCAAAAAAGGCACAGCATTCATTCTGTAAGAACACTTTTTCAATTAGATTGCATGAAATTTAAAACAAGAGTGTTTAGTTAAAGAGACCCCCGGCTCAGGATTAAATATTTCCTTTGTATCTGTTTTCCCTAAAGGCATAAAGTTAAAAATCCCAAGGTTTACCATAAGGCGAGTTGGCGTCTTTAACAGAAATGCCATCTTGCACTACCTGATGGATTCCTTTTTAACGAAAGCCTGCCGTTATCGAACAAAACATGAGTATGCCACCTCAATTATACTGTTAATATCTATGGTTAATTGCATGTGGTTCAATATGTGTTACATTTCATCATGGAGAAACAATGACTCATTTCCAGCAAGATGTGTTCACTTTTTTCCCAGCGGGGTTGTCACTTTAGTGATCATGCGAAAGATTTTTATAGATTTATTGTACTCATGAAAACTGGTCACTCTTATGTAATATTGTTTCATACACACCCTTTAATGAGAATGTGGTGCTTATGCAGTATTAAGATGTAGGATGTCGCACATGATATATCAGTGATTCTCTGTTCTTTACTCTTTGGTGGTGGTGGTGGGCATTTGTTCATCTGCAGTCCCCTCGTGTCCCTCAGATTGTGTGTTTGACTCATTGAGGCGTGGTGATTTCTGATGAGGTCGCTGACCTCTCTGATAGAGGAGAACAGGCCTGAGACAGGGAGGTGAGGAAGGCGGTCACCAGACTGTGGGAATCAGAGTTCCTGCCGACCAAACTCTACTTCTATCCATCTACACTGGAAACTGTTATGAGTTTATTGAATAATATTGATCGTGGCATTTGTACCCATGGTTTGATTATGTAATAAAACTTTATCCTTAAGGTTATCCCTTAAAACACCTCTACATTTCGTGCTTTTTATTTTTAGTCGTTAATCATTGTTTTAAGTTGTCATTTATGTTTCCCGCTGGTTTTGCACGTTTATAGTATTAAATTGTTTAAAAAGTACAGTTTCTTTTTATTTCCAGATTTTTTTAGGTTTTAGATAGACAATGATGACTTTTAGGCTTACTTTACTTGTGTCGGATTAATGTCAATTATTAAACTGACGCTGATTTGATTGGATTGTGCTTGTTTCACAACACAAACAACACTTCAATTGATCAAATATTATTTTAATAAACAACTATTCACATGTGCCTTCAGTTTATTTTTTATGACCAAACAGAAATAATCCAAACATTAGGGAGAAAATGTGAATGGGTATTTCTCATCGCATATTGACTCACAACTTTTTTTTAAGGAAATCAAAAGGAAAGAAAGCTTTTTGTCATGAAGTTGAGTACCAACAACACGATAGCTTGCACTGTATTACTTTCTGACCGAATAAGACACACTATTTTCGGGAAAGTTAAACAGCGGCAGCACACGTTTAACGTAAAGTGTAACCAATGAAAGTGAATGGGTGCCAGTTATTCTTCAAAATATCTTCTCTTGTGTCCTGCAGAGGAAAGATGCGTTTATTTTAAGGGTGAACTGTGACAAAAAAATGCTAGATATTTTTTTGCCAATTAAAACTGCCCATAAATAAAAACAGATTTTCACATGTTCAAGGCTCAGACACCCTCTCCAGGTTCTAATCTAGAAATTAGAAATGCTTATTTACCATTTATCTCATGAGCGTGTTTCACACTTATCTCAGATCATGTGCAAATGATTATCCCAAGAAAATGAACAAATAAGAATCCAGCTCTCTGGAGTCCTCTGTTTTATGTAAGGTGAAAAAAAAATACATTAGAATTTAGAGAACAGAGTCCAGGACAGATATTATGCTTGATATTTGGAGAAAAGCAGTAAAACAGTTATATGGAGATGATTTAAGGGCCATCACTGCCTTTTTTTCTCGAATCTCTGATTGTTTCGACATTCTCTATCACTCTTGGTCAGATTTAAGGCCGCTTCCTGTGACTCAATATGAGTTGACCACACAATCTATTTCTCACTTTAAAACTATTGTCTGAATTCATAAACATCTGTGATTAAAACCAAAAAGCCCCTACTGCCCTTATGATACAGAACAAGTGAGAATTACTTCTGCAGATCCAATTGTGGCAATAGTTCTGATTTAACATTTTACAAGTTCAGATTTTGTATTATTTCGAATCAACATGATTCAATAAATCATTGTTATATTACATTTCATAACCTGGTGTGAAACTCACAGAATCGTACAACAGCGTCGGGCTATCCATGCTGCTGACCTAGATGTAGATTTGATAGGAAAAAAACGCTTCACCAATATCTGAAGCTATATGATAATAAAATAGAAGCTCAATTTCAATTCATATTCTTGTACAGTACATTTTTGTTCATTTTAGAGATATTTCTGTTAATGCTCAGGTGTTATTTAATACATTGCAAGATGCAGAATACAGGCAAAATAACTTCTTTTTTCAAGTGTTGATCTTCATATAACCCTTTAGACAAAAACTCGCCGTACACAACTCGGACATCCTAAACCCCTTGGCAAAACATTCAAGGAGTGGGCATTGGAGTGGCATTGACCCGTGGGCACATAAATCCCTGAATAAGAGAAACGAGGAACAGTGGAGGTGGTCCAGCACTGACTCTAGGAATGTAAGACTGGCTTTAACCCTTACAGTCGTGATGTACATGTCTAAGGTCAGGTTGGCTTTAATCGGGAAACTGCAGGATTTATGCCAGGACACTGGAAGAGATACACCGACACCAAGACCGTGGTGGTTCTAAACCAGATGAGTTATGCGACTCATAAACTTTAAACCCAGACTGACCTGCAGATCTTACATACATACCATTGAATTATCTCTCGCAAACTTTTGGTGTCCCAGGAATGCCAGACGTGTCTCGTCCGGGTGGACAGAAAATGTAAAGCCTTATATTTGTAACCAAAGACATTCAATGTTTACCGGCAGATCATATAGTTAACGTATATTATATGGGAGAGTGTTTACATTTACATTTAGTCATTTAGCAGACGCTTTTATCCAAAGCGACTTACAATAGTCGAGGAGACAATGAAGCGGTAAATAGCCGATACAACAATAGATGAATAAGTGCTACAACAATGCTACCGAGTTACACAGAGAGAGAAGTTACAAAAGTTTTTTATTTATTTTTTGATAGAGTGAGTAGTTAGAAAAGAAGTGAGTTAGTGAGTTAGATGTAGCCGGAAAAGATGAGTTTTTAGGAGTTTTTGGGGGTATTGACAGCTGAGACTCTCATACTTTACTTGATTTACTTTATTCTGCATTAAGGCAATTCAGTGTTACAGATGTGACAACAAACTTTATATTTTTATGATTTATTTGATTCATGAGAATTAACTAGAATAAAATATCCACATATGGCCCGGGGAAATCTCTCTCCGGAACATAAAATAATGATTATATTTGAATATTCTTAAGCATAGCTCTTACTTTACTATGAAATTATGAACTGAAAAAAATAATGATATAAAAATTCAAATATAGATCTCACATGTGTATTTAAACACCACATATCTGTGCTGTAAGTAGATTAAACCTTTGATTAAAGTGATCCTAATTGAAAGTCTGATGCTATTTTGAAAAATGTCCCAAAATATTTATAATACATATTTATATTTATATAAAGTCTTTATATTATATTTTATATTTTGTGTTGCCAAGTTGTGCACAAAGCCATATTTGCAATTAATCCAAAGACAATGTTTAACACACACACACACACACACACACACACACACACACACACACACACACACACACTCACACACACACACACACACACACACACACACACACACACACAATATTTTGACAGATGCTCGTGCATGTCCAGTCTGACCCTGTCCCTTTAAATCCGTGACCCGGAAGTGCTTCAGCGCCACCGGTAAGCCTGCGCGGGTTCTCTTCCGGCCTCTGACGTCAGACTCCGAGCGTGGATTCCCATCTGGGCTCTGAACACAATCAAAATGAGCGTCCCGGCATTCATCGATATAACGGAGGACGACCAGGTACAGTTACTCGCGTCCGGAAACGCGTTTGTCCGCCTGTAAACACGAGCCAGTGCGTTTACATCCGTGTGTTTGAGTGTGCTAACACGGGTTAGCCGTTAGCATGCCCCTCAGGGGCAACAGTGAGCCGGGGTTGATCTGTGATTGTGCGCGTGTTTGTGCAGGCATCCGAGCTTCGGGCCTACCTGAAGTCCAAAGGAGCCGAAATCTCCGAAGAAAACTCCGAAGGAGGTCTGCACGTGGACCTGGCCCAGATCATAGAGGCCTCTGACGTGTGTCTGAAGGATGACGACAAAGGTGAGGCGACACGCGTGACGTCAGCAGGATGATGTGCTGCCACGTGGAGGTGTTGATGTGTTGTGTGTTGATGTGATGTGTGTTGTGTAGATGTGCTGTGTAGATGTGTAGATGTGCTGTGTGTTGTGTAGATGTGTGTTGTGTAGATGTGTGTTGTGTAGATGTGCTGTGTGTTGTGTAGATGTGTGTTGTGTAGATGTGCTGTGTGTTGTGTAGATGTGTGTTGTGTAGATGTGTAGATGTGCTGTGTGTTGTGTAGATGTGTGTTGTGTAGATGTGTAGATGTGCTGTGTGTTGTGTAGATGTGTGTTGTGTAGATGTGTGTTGTGTAGATGTGCTGTGTGTTGTGTAGATGTGTGTTGTGTAGATGTGCTGTGTGTTGTGTAGATGTGTGTTGTGTAGATGTGTAGATGTGCTGTGTGTTGTGTAGATGTGTGTTGTGTAGATGTGTAGATGTGCTGTGTGTTGTGTAGATGTGCTGTGTGTTGTGTTGCTGTGTGTTGTGTTGATGTGCTGTGTGTTGTGTAGATGTGCTGTGTAGATGTGTAGATGTGCTGTGTGTTGTGTTGATGTGATGTGTAGATGTGTGTTGTGTAGATGTGTGTTGTGTTGTGTTGTGTTGTGTTGTGTTGTGTTGTGTTGATGTGTTGCTGTGTGTTGTGTTGATGTGATGTGTGTTGTGTTGATGTGCTGTGTAGATGTGTTGTGTTGTGTTGTGTTGTGTTGTGTTGATGTGTTGCTGTGTGTTGTGTTGATGTGATGTGTGTTGTGTTGTGTTGTGTTGTGTTGATGTGTTGCTGTGTGTTGTGTTGATGTGATGTGTGTTGTGTTGATGTGCTGTGTAGATGTGTAGATGTGCTGTGTGTTGTGTAGATGTGCTGTGTGTTGTGTTGCTGTGTGTTGTGGTGATGTGTGTTGTGTTGATGTGCTGTGTAGATGTGTAGATGTGCTGTGTGTTGTGTAGATGTGCTGTGTGTTGATGTGTGTTGTGTTGATGTGCTGTGTGTGTTGTGTAGATGTGCTGTGTGTTGTGTAGATGTGATGTGTGTTGTGTAGATGTGATGTGTGTTGTGTTGATGTGCTGTGTAGATGTGCTGTGTGTTGTGTAGATGTGATGTGTGTTGTGTTGATGTGCTGTGTAGATGTGTAGATGTGCTGTGTGTTGTGTAGATGTGCTGTGTGTTGATGTGTGCTGTGTGTTGTGTTGATGTGCTGTGTGTTGTGTAGATGTGCTGTGTGTTGTGTAGATGTGCTGTGTGTTGTGTGTTGTGTAGATGTGCTGTGTGTTGTGTAGATGTGCTGTGTGTTGTGTTGCTGTGTGTTGTGTTGATGTGTGCTGTGTGTTGTGTTGATGTGTGTTGTGTTGATGTGCTGTGTGTTGTGTAGATGTGCTGTGTGTTGTGTAGATGTGCTGTGTGTTGTGTTGATGTGTGTTGTGTTGATGTGCTGTGTGTTGTGTAGATGTGCTGTGTGTTGTGTAGATGTGCTGTGTGTTGTGTAGATGTGCTGTGTGTTGTGTAGATGTGCTGTGTGTTGATGTGTGCTGTGTGTTGTGTTGATGTGTGTTGTGTTGATGTGCTGTGTGTTGTGTTGATGTGTAGATGTGATGTGTGTTGTGTTGATGTGCTGTGTGTTGTGTAGATGTGCTGTGTGTTGTGTTGCTGTGTGTTGTGTTGATGTGTGCTGTGTGTTGTGTTGATGTGTGTTGTGTAGATGTGCTGTGTGTTGTGTTGATGTGTAGATGTGATGTGTGTTGTGTTGATGTGCTGTGTGTTGTGTAGATGTGCTGTGTGTTGATGTGCTGTGTGTTGTGTAGATGTGCTGTGTGTTGTGTTGCTGTGTGTTGTGTTGATGTGTGCTGTGTGTTGTGTTGATGTGTGTTGTGTTGATGTGCTGTGTGTTGTGTTGATGTGTAGATGTGATGTGTGTTGATGTGCTGTGTGTTGTGTAGATGTGCTGTGTGTTGTGTGTTGTGTGTTGTGTTGTGTTGTGTTGTGTTGTGTTGTGTTGTGTTGTGTTGATGTGATGTGATGTGTGTTGTGTTGTGTTGATGTGCTGTGTAGATGTGTAGATATGCTGTGTGTTGTGTAGATGTGCTGTGTGTTGATGTGCTGTGTGTTGTGTGGTGTGTTGTGTGTTGTGTTGTGTTGTGTTGATGTGATGTGTGTTGTGTTGATGTGCTGTGTAGATGTGTAGATGTGATGTGTGTTGATGTGCTGTGTGTTGATGTGCCTTGTGTTGTGTAGATGTGCTGTGTGTTGTGTTGTGTAGATGTGCTGTGTGTTGTGTGTTGTGTTGATGTGCTGTGTGTTGTGTTGATGTTGCTGTGTGTTGTGTTGATGTGTTGATGTGTGTTGTGTAGATGTGTAGATGTGATGTGTGTTGTGTTGATGTGCTGTGTAGATGTGTAGATGTGCTGTGTGTTGTGTAGATGTGCTGTGTGTTGTGTAGATGTGCTGTGTGTTGATGTGCTGTGTGTTGTGTTGTGTGTTGTGTTGAGTTGTGTTGTGTAGATGTGCTGTGTGTTGATGTTGCTGTGTGTTGTGTTGATGTGCTGTGTGTTGTGTTGATGTGCTGTGTGTTGTGTAGATGTGGAGAGTTGTGTTGTGTGTTGATGTGTTGTGTGTTGATGTGTTGTGTTGATGTGTTGATGTGATGTGCTGTGTGTTGTGTAGATGTGGAGAGTTGTGTTGATGTGTTGATGTGTGTTGTGTTGTGTGTTGATGTGTGTTGTGTTGTGTGTTGATGTGTGTTGTGTTGTGTTTTGATGTGTTGTGTTGTGTGTTGATGTGATGTGCTGTGTGTTGTGTAGATGTGGAGAGTTGTGTTGATGTGTTGATGTGTGTTGTGTTGTGTGTTGATGTGTTGATGTGTTGTGTGTTGATGTGTGTTGTGTTGTGTTTTGATGTGTTGTGTTGTGTGTTGATGTGTTGTGCTGTGTGTTGATGTGATGTGCTGTGTGTTGTGTAGATGTGGAGAGTGTGATGAACAGCATCGTGTCCCTGCTGCTCATCCTGGAGACAGAGAAACAGGAAGCTCTCATTGAGAGTCTGTGTGAGAAGCTGCTCAAGTTCCGGGAAGGAGAGCGCCCGTCTCTTAGGATGCAGCTGTGAGTATCTGATCTGATCTGATCTGTGTTGTCGACATGATGTCCTCCCGTCTCACTCGCTTTGTTTGTCTGCATTTCCCAGCTTGAGCAATCTGTTCCACGGGATGGATGAGAACACGCCTGTCAGGTACACCGTATACTGCAGTCTGATCAAAGTGGCGGCCACCTGCAACGCCGTCGCGTTCATGCCCACGGAGCTGGAGCAGGTATGATCCGCCTGCACGAGCCACATGTACTGTACGGACGGTCGGACCTTACGATCGTGTTGGTTCCAAACGTTCCATTGATTTCGCCCACAGCCGCGCTCTTGATCGCACCGGGTTAAGACGCCTGTATATGTCATGCGAGAATAAGCCATGCGGTCAGCGACGATGAAGGAATACAGCTCAAATCATCAGCGCATCTCTCACACTTACACAACGGCACACGAATGAAGACGTTCGGTGCTTTGGATCAGGGATGGGCGTTTTCCACAAATATCACATTCGAATATTCGTTTATTTAAATTAAGTTTAATGCGACAGACGTCATTTTTCAGTAACATTTATTGTTTCCGTCATTTTTGAACAAGCGTATACACAATAAGCTTAAACATTACGCTACATCGTGTTTTGTAGCTGAAATCCTTTAACAATGTGTGCAAACAAACGTAAAGAAAGCCGCCTGCAGCAATTAGGCTATTGTACAGAACGAAGCCTAAGCTGCATGTAACTTTGAACCTTTTAAACTGTCAGCAAATCTTTTTTGCTTTATTTCTATTGTTTTACAAGTTCTTGTTAAGGAACACAAACATGTCAACATGATCGGGGAAAGTCGGCTCATTAGTCTGTTAACAAAGAGACGGACTGCGGAGAAAACACGCTCTGACGGCACAGAAATGTCCGGGACACACAAGTAACGCTGTACTAAAGTTTTGTGAAGCGCTTCGTATTTTCATCCACCACTGAATGGGATCCGCATCTGTATGTATAATGTTGTATAATGGGATCCTTATCCGGTTGAATACATGTCTCCAGCAACAACTGTTCCCACTCGTCTCGGCGTGATTCTCTGTATTCGTCGCAGAAGAACTGGCTCAACCTTTTCCGACGAACGGGCATTGCCGCATCCTCTTGATCCACTCGCATCAAGGAAAAAGCTCTGATAGTGTTTAAAAAGTGTTTTTCTTACTACCTCTCTCATGTTTTCGTTGCGAGAAGAGGAGTTTTCCCTGCATTCGAATAGCATTTTTATTTATCGAATATTTACAGCAGACCGAATATTCGACTATCCGTGCACACCCCTACTTAATATGCGCTCCTCTGTGCTTCCCATTTAAACATCAACGTATGCCTCTGACGGTAGAAGGTTAAGCGAGTTCATCAGGATTTGATTAAACGTTTGCAGGGTTACCACACACACTGACTTTAGTTGGCGAAGCCGCTTAAGTATATTTGGTCTCACGTTTATCCGTTCCTGATGATGATTGTATCTGCGATCGATTAAACGGTGAATACATACAACTCTGTCCCTGCTTGTTTCATGTTCAGTAATTTTTCAGACCTGTTACAGGGCACTGGTGACTGTGTGGACACGTGCTCAAACTTTATCTGTTAACGCGAGTAACTACGAGTGGCCGTGTTTTGAGTGAACTGTAACAACTGTCATCACCACCAATAGAAGATTTAATAAGCCAATGTTCATTTTGGGGCGGTAACGAAGTCTTTCGTTGCGATGCAAGGCTTATTAGATGTTCTCGCTGTGCAGAATTGCACTTGCAGTAAATCTTAACTTGATTAAAATGTTCTTAAAACATACGGTAAAGTCTGGATTTTTATATGGGGACATTAGTTTGTCTGGATTGTAGCTTTGTATGTTGTAAACTATTCTTAAAACCAAGATGAAAGAATCAGGATCGAATCGGCTGCTAAGATTTTCCAGAAAAACTTTTTAGGGACATTTTTCCCTACATCGACCAACCCCGCGTTACAAAAGCTCTGTTGGTTATGTAACATTTCCAAACATCAAGCGAGTCCGTGTTCTGTTGCTGCTTAAATGTATTAAGTAACATGCACTTGCGCATATGCATTTGTTTTTGTAATCACTAAGACCAGTTTATGTAATAAGTCTTTGTCTTGTTTAGGTGCGTAAGTGGATCATAGATTGGAATTTAAGCACAGAGAAGAAACACACACTTCTCAGGCTGGTTTATGAGGCGCTGGTCGACTGCAAGAAGAGGTGCATGCACTTATATTCATGATTTAGAGATTTCGATGTTTTGAGAGGGTTTGTTTGACATATTTATGATGTGTCGTCTTCCAGTGAAGCTGCAGCTAAAGTGATGGTGGAGTTACTTGGCAGTTACACAGAGGACAATGCATCACAAGCCAGAGTAGATGCGCACAGGTATGACTTCTCCCTCACATACACTCTCATTCTGTCTGTGTCCTGCTTAATGACCGATGCTTGCTTTTCTCAGATGTATCGTGCGTGCTCTGAAAGATCCAAACACATTTCTGTTTGACCATCTGCTGGCTTTGAAACCAGTGCGTTTCCTGGAGGGAGAACTCATTCATGACGTAAGTGAAAACATGAATCGGTGTCTCATCTGTAGCACTTGGTTTTTTTGTATTAATGTTGAGTAAATGCTGCTTTTGTTCCAGCTCTTGACCATCTTTGTCAGCGCAAAGCTTGTATCATATGTGAAGTTCTACCAGAGCAACAAAGACTTTATAGAGTCTCTCGGTAAGTACCCTAAGATGGTAATTGTTGTTAAAAACATTAGCAATGATAAAGATTGAAGAAATAAAACGCACATATTAAAGACAAGGTGCATGACAAAAGAATATGAACAGTGATTTTATCATACTGCAAGTGCCAACCTTTGTTCCTTGACAGATTGTTATTAATATATTTTTTTAAATAGAACACCCAAAAATAAGCTTGAATATATTTTAATGAAAGTTTGTATCTGTTTCATTTGAAGTCACCACTGACATTGCAGCGTAAAAATTCTATTATAGTGATCACCCAAAACAGAATATCTTCACTTTGGTTGAGCACAACAAAGAAATGTGAAGTTGTGTAATGATTGGAGGATGAGAACACGATGACAACATTTTTGGGTGAACTTTTTCTTTAGGGGACAGTTGGCCTCTTTAAAACAATGTGAGGTGCCTTGCTGTATACATCAGTTGATTGATGCACCATAAGTGATTTTATCATGTGTTGTTGTTTCTTTCCTAAAATAACATTCCTTAATTATCATTTGGTGCTCATTGTTGTTTGTTTTTAAATGCATGGTTTAACATGCTCGCATGTCTGCTATCTTTGTTATCTGGACTACTGGAATTCCAGACTCAGCACTTTTGTTTCTTCTCCAAAGCAAACCTTAATTAGAACGGGATCCTCCCCACCACTGACCAATGATAGATGATTCTAATGCGAGAAAAGTGTTGATATAACAATAAAGTGCTCACTCACTGCACAACCCTTCAACCCTAAAGAAAATGGGTCATTAGCTATCCACTTTTGATTATTTTATAATTAATAAAAACAGATTAACTGTTGAGAAGCAGAAAGGGATTTAAAGTGAATCTCTGGTTTTAATAGAGGACAACATTGACTGTCCACTTTTTTATGCGCAGTGTTGTGTCCTTTCTTTTAGTGGGGATTATAAATAGTTATTGTTTCTGCATTTGGGTGCGTGCGTCTTCGCTCATCACGTCTTACTGCGTCTTTGTTTCCATGTTACAACACATCAAACATCAGTTCCCGATTGACCCATTACGACACTAGTAGTCAAATCGTGCAGTTCCTTACATTAGGTCACATGATCAAACGACTACTCGATAACAAGAATATATGTCGACGCTTTGCTTTAGCTCTATTTGTCGTCCACGCATTTATAGTTCTTTTGATAAAACAATCTGTTCTTAAGGTTGATATCGGCCCTTGGCTAGTTTAATGATATAATGGCACCCTTGAGACCAAACTAAAAACCCTGATGCTCGATTTGTCGTCTAAGGTTTGTGTCACGAGCAAAATATGTCAAAAATGAGGCTGTTGACGTTCATGGGCATGGCAGTGGAGATAAAAGAGATCTCGTTCGACACCATGCAGCAGGAGCTTCAGATCGGCGCTGACGATGTGGAGGCTTTTGTCATTGACGGTACACATCACGGCTTCATTTCGTCAAAATAAATGTTCATCCTTGTACTCACCCTAAGAAGATTGTAGAGGTTTTAACATCTTGTGTTCATTTCTAGCTGTAAGGACCAAAATGGTCTATTGCAAGATCGACCAGACACAGAGGAAGGTTGTCGTGAGGTAAGACCTTTTATAAACCCTTAAGACCTTTTATGAACCTTCTATGAATGCACATTGTTTTTCTGTACGTTTTAAATAATATGCACCAGAATAAGAGTTTGCCATATTAATGTTTTTGCTTCTGTTTTACTTGTGTAGCCACAGCACACACCGCACCTTTGGCAAGCAGCAGTGGCAGCAGCTGTATGATACACTGTCCTCCTGGAAACAGAATCTGGCTTCTGTAAAGACCAGCCTTCAGACGCTATCTCCCACCGCCTGACACAGCTGATTCAGTTTTTATACACGCTCAATAAAAGATTAATGAAGACCATGTTTTTGTGGATTGAGTGTTTTAAGAAAGGTACCTTTTAACTTGTGTTTTCCTTTGGGATGTGTTTGAGAGTTCATTGGTATTATATTAAACGTAAAGTGGTCTGCTGCTTTATGCTGCGATCCTTTGTTAACATTTGCAGTTAGGCCTTTAAGCAGATGCTTTTAGAGGGACTTTTAAGCGATTCACCTTGGTATGCGTTTTATTAATAAAATAAATGAGTTCAGGTTTTATTTTGAGCAACAAAACAAATGAGATGTATTGACTCATGACTCTTGATACGTTTATACAGGGTCATATTTGAGTCTCAAACTAATTCAACCAACACTTGAGGATCACAAATAAGGGTTCAACTTGTGGGGATGCCACAGTGGTGAAAGCTGTAAATATAATAGACCATTGCAATAATATGACAATATTGACTTGCATATGTTCTTAACATTAATTAAACACTCGTCTACAAAAGTAGTTTTGCATTACAGACTTAAATTGATAATTGATCAAGTAAATGCATAAAATAGTCAATTATATAAAATGATGTTTTCAAACGTCTATAATATTACAGAGAGAGATCCGTTAAGAGAGAAATTGTAGAAGAGCATCATAGAGAAGAAATGAAGCTCAGAAGAGCGTGGAGCCACGAGTCCATCTCGCGTTTCCTTTTTATTCTTTCCTTGACAATGTGACCAAACCTAACCTGTTACATTCAAACTAACCAATCCGGAGACCACCTTTAGCCCCCTCTGCAATGGGCCTACAACTTACAAACATCTGAGCCTTTAGTGTTCGATCACTGTCAGCCCTTTGGGAAGAAAGAGGGGGTCAATGAATTCCTGTTATTTTTTCCAACCCTACGACACGAAACTCTGAAACATTGTGACAAATTGTGTGAGAATACATGGTTTCTGAGGACAGTTTCTGCAGAGGCACTCAACTCTGGTGAACAGTTCATACTTCAATGATGTGTTATGTGAGATCTACCAGTGACATCTCGTTGTTTCCCTGATCATACTATGACCCAACGTATATTTGAACACTTTAGCTAAACTAAATGTATTAAAGAGACGTGTGCAAAAAATATGTGGATTTTTTTATATGCAATTGTGAATCTGCACATCATTGCATTTATTTACGTTTTCATTTATTCTGTAATAGGGCTATTACTTATTTGACCTTTGAAAGAGAAAATGACCTTTTAATAATGAAATAATATTTACTTATTAAATACATATAATTAATTAATTTTTTTATTTTGCCTAGGAATTAAACATGACAATTTATTATACATGACAGAAGTAGGGAATTTTCGTTTGAAAATGAGTCGTTTTTTCCCAGCCAGGTAGATGTGTGGCAATATTGACAGTAATTACAGTACGTTTGTAATGTATTAGATTTTTTTTCATTGTTAAGCTTTTAACTTGCTGTTAACAAATGTCAATCCTTTTAAATTAAGCCAGGTCAAAGGTTAAGGTCAAATTAGGGTCATCGGTGTATATCGCCGTCAATCTGGTCCACACACGTACTGAAAATGCCAACCGTCTGCCTCATAAACAAACCGTAATGCACTCACTTCACAACACATCATCTGTTTGTTGATCCTTTGCATTTTCTACAAATATTAAAGGGTGTCTACCATACGGAAATCTAATGAAATGTGACATTTAATGTTTTCTTGTTTCTTTTTACTATTTTCCATCTCTATTTTTTCTGAAGGATTGTTGAATGCCGAGGTTTTTATTGTACCCATGACTCTTCTACTTCAGTGGCACAGTGTGTCATTCTTTTTCAGGTTTAAATGTTTTTTTTTACCATGAATTCAACAAAAGACTATTTTGGAACATCTTGTGCAAGAGGAGGAAAGTACTCTAAAAGATAAAAGTGACATCATAAAAACATCAAGCTCCAGCTCGCCAGACAGCCTTCATGTTCGAGTAAGTACTGTTGAGGACTTGATGAAGCTTGGTCATCAGCTGGAGATGAAAAGTTAATAGGTGTAAAGTTAATAAAAAACCTGCAATGCCACCAAGACATAATTCTGTCCAATCTGTAGACAAGCCTCAAGTGCAATGCTGGAGATGTAAAGGTTATCACTCACATGTGAACTGCCCTCACTTTGTTCCCTGATAACAAGTATCCTATTCAACATCAAGGCCTGGAGGTCCAAATCGCCAACTACCCCTTCCAGCAACACTGTGTATACCTTCACTGGACAAACTGATCTCGCTGTGGATGGGGCTCACTTACCGACTGATGGGAACCAAGGCAGATCTCAGGGACCAACTGTCAAATGTGCACCCCCTATCCTGGGCGAAGAGATGTTCTCCAACATCACCTTGATGTCACCCATCCAGTGCCCATCAAACAGCGACCGTATTGCATCCGTCCCTCTAAACAGACTGTTGCGAAATAATAACTAGAAGAGATGTTAAAGGCAGGTATCGAGGCATGTCACTCGGCCTGGGCATTTCCTTTGGTCATAGTACCGAATACAGACGGTTAAATGAGATTTTGTGTTGATTACCGGAAAGGTAATGCCATAACAGAGATTGATGGATTGTCCATCCCTTAGATCACTGAAATTCTTGAATCCCTTACTGACGCTGACATATCTGTCCACCATTGACCTTAACAGTAGCTATTTGCAGGGGCTGACCGTCAGTTGGTCTTAGTAAGTTGAAAGTCGTGCGTTTTGAGATAAAAAAAATGCCCATCGAATGCCCGTAGCCTCAAAGAAGTTCAACGCTTCCTTGGACGCGCCGGGTGGTACCACCGGTTTGTCTGGGACAATATTGCTTGTTGGATATTATCATTGTGAATCAAAGTTTGTGTGTGAATGTTGATTTATTTACTTTTTGTTATTGGTAAATACAACCTTAACTTTGCACTTACTTTTTGTATTTAAATAACATTATATATATTGTGTGTAATCAATGGCTTAAGGAGCTATTCTGGGTTGATAATTATAATTTGACAGTATTAAGCCTGTCTGGCACTCTTACCATATGATCAAATAAAAAAGTTGTTGAATTATGTTAATCTTACTTTCTGGGGCAAAAATAGGGAATTTTAAATAACCTCACATCTCTTAAAAGTGAAGAATAGCTTATCTCCTGATTTACAAAGCCATCTAGTGGTTCACATGACTTACATCAGACCTTGACATACTTTATCATAAAACATCCAATTAACATTTCAATTTAAGATTGTTAATGTCATATCCTTGTACGAATTGTATAAAATGATTAACTCAAATAATTTAAAGCAAATACATAAGAAAAGTAATAAAACCACATCATTAATATAGAAAGAACACTATTAGAAACCAGTGATTATAAACCAGATCAGATTTATCGATAGACAAGTGTAAATGAAAATTAAATGTGAAGTGATAATCTACAATATTCAATCTACGGCCTTTTAAAAATATAATTTACAGAAAAGAGTCCACCAAGCGACTGTGCCGCCCTGTTCTACAGTATAATTACAGATATACAAAATGATATAGAAACATTTATTGCGCTGTTAATTGATAATCGTCTTATAGTTTCCCCCTTAAGCTACTGTAAGAACTGATGCAATTTGTGCACAATTGGTTCAAGTAGCCTGTATGGAGAAGTTGATTGACATATAATTATGATCATAAAGTATACATGTTAAATTTAATATATGTTGCAGATACTCCAGATGCAGAACAGGTGCGGGTCTATCATGTATAACTCGTGAATTATGGAGATGGAGAATAAACTTGCTTCCTAGGCGGATCCTCATTCTTATTTTGAATATGACGTCATAATTGAAGCCTGTCAGATACCTGCTGTCATCACTTCAGGCGCAGAACCGGTATCTTATCAGACAGAACTCTGTTGGAAATTCTCGAACAACTTGTTGCACTTCTTGATAATCCATTCTTTCAGATGTTTATCAACCTGTTCTCCAAGTGCAATTCTTCTTGGTCTTACTTGCTCTGTTGTTGCTTTATTAATCCGCCGCCTTATCCTTTCAGAGGCCTTTAGTTCTATCGCTGTAAAGATGTTCATCATTTCCTTCAGCTTCCCGGATTCCTGCACAACTGTCAAGTTGCACGGATCTACTGCCTCAACACTTTGTCTTGCAGTAGATAGTGGGAAAATTTCCTTCGCAGTCCTTTTCTTTGTATTCTTTTCCTATACTTTTTGTACGACTTCGTCACACGTCTCCGTCCGAGCAAGCGTTATCGTGGATGGGGGTAGAGAAAACCTGATCTTCATCTTTCTTTGTTTCATTGTGGGCTTGGAGAAGCCTTGAACCTCAATTACGTCTTCTCGAGGTTCCTCCAGATTTTCAGATGAAGTGCTGAATGGCACATTTGGCGAGATGACTTCATGCCTTTGTAGAATGTCCTGCGAGGTGACTTTTTATGTTCAGGTTCTGAACCACACTTCCAGGGGTCAACATCATGCTGACCTTGAGACCACTTTTTTCAATCAAGCAATCAGATTTAATGGATGAATAACAGTCCATGTGTCTGCCAAGTATCACGATTTTGCCAAGTGCTTGATGTCCACACGCCAACATCATGGTGACCCGAGGACAACATTTCAATCAACCAATCAGATGTCATTAATAAGTACACAGTTGCCATTAAGTATCTTACAACTAGGTTTAGCTGATTCTAAATCCTTATTTTTTACTTTACGTTTTTAGGGTTCAGTTACGGTTAGGGTTTGGATTTTCTATTCGTTATCCTTGGGCCTTCAGGACATCAACCGCTTGTTAATACCAGGTGATGTCTAAGCTTATAACAAGTTTAGGGGCTTCTACACCCCCTTGATTTTGGGATAAGCTTGGGTCAGGGGGCGAGTGAAGACCTTTTTTTACAAATATATTCCAGCACATCAGTATAGCGGTCTTGAATGTTGTCACTGCCTTTCAGAGAGCAGTACATCTCATTTGGAACGCAGCCCTTATCTCATATCATTCTCAATTACATTGTTATCCTTCTTTCTTGTGTGTTAATGTAAACTCATTTAACAATTAGTGATTAATTTAGCATTAAAACCAACTTTATCCAATCATAGCCTGCATTAACTTTTACATTCAAGTGAATTTGACATGCTGGTCTGATCTTGGCCCTGGCTTGATCTCAGTTATTTCAATATTTAATAGTCGGAAACTGATGATCATACAGTAAAACCCATGACTTCTTCTCTGGAGGTCATCACAGAAGAAATGAAAAGAAGCGGACAGTCTGGAATTTACCTTTAAAGCGACCACCATGAATATATATTCATTCATATTTGATCAGTTCCTTGATAAGGAGGCTTTGGATTTAGACATTCAGGGATGTACCATCATTTGAATAAATAAAAGCATAGTTCCACACATTCTTCAAAATACTTTAATTTTATTTTTAGAACGTTATTTAAAATATATTATAAGCTATTATAAAACGTTAAATATATTTCATAAAATATATTATAAAACATTAATGAGATAATATAAAATATATTATAATATATTGTAAATCATATAATATATATCATATAAAATGTATTATAACATATTATAAAACATGAATTATATTATAATATATAATAAGACATAAATATATTATATAAAGTATATCATATAAAATATATTATAGTATATCATAAGACAAGCATATTATGTAAAATATATTATAATATATTATGAAACATAAAAAATATCATATTATAATATATTATAAAACATAAAATACATCATATAAAAATAGTATAATATATAATAAGACACAAATATATTATAAAAATATATTACACTATTCTATAAAACATTAAATACATCATATAAAATATATTATAATATATAATAAGACATAAATATATTATATAAAATATATTATAATATATAATAAGACATAATATATTATATAAAATATATTATAATATATAATAAGACATAAATATATTATATAAAATATATTACACTATTCTATAAAGCATTAAATACATCATATAAAATATATTATAATATATAATAAGACATAAATATATTATATAAAATATATTATAATATATAATAAGACATAAATATATTATATAAAATATATTATAATATATAATAAGACATAAATATATTATATAAAATATATTACACTATTCTATAAAGCATTAAATACATCATATAAAATATATTATAATATATAATAAGACATAAATATATTATATAAAATATATTATAATATATAGTAAGACATAAATATATTATATAACATATATTATAATATATAATAAGACATAAATATATTATATAACATATATTATAATATATAATAAGACATAAATATATTATATAAAATATATTATAATATATAATAAGACATAAATATATTATATAACATATATTATAATATATAATAAGACATAAATATATTATATAAAATATATTACACTATTTAATAAAACATTGAATATATCATATAACACAAAATATTTATTAAATGGCATAAACAATGTTTGGACCACACATCCATTGTTGCGTGGGAATTATTAATCGAGCATTTCCGGTTTATTTTATGAATCCTACTATGGGGCAAAGTCCATTAATAACATCACGTGCGCGCGCGTCATCGAGCGCCTTCGCCGTAGTGTGTTGTGTTGTGATCGATTGCTCTCGGCTGTCCGCCACAGCGGCGCTCGATGATCGACTGGTGCGGTCTGTGAGAGTACACAGGTGTTTTCCGGCTCAGCGCGAGGAGAGACAACACACACTTACACAACTAATGGAGTTTCGATCTAAACCATGAACTTATCCCGGAGAATACTCATAAAAACTGAGAGCTGAAGTCTGGAATATTAACATTCAGAGGTGTGTGTGTGTGTGTGTGTGTGTGTGTGTGTGTGTGTGTGTGTGTGTGTGTGTGTGTGTGTGTGTGTGTGTGTGTGTGTGTGTGTGTGTGTGTGTGTGTGTGTGTGTGTGTGTGTGTGTGTGTGTGTGTGTGTGTGTGTGTGTGTGTGTGTGTGTGTGTGTGTGTGTGTGTGTGTGTGTAGGATTTGTGTTTTTGTTGAATGATCTGATGTGTGTGTGTGTGTGTGTGTGTGTGTGTGTGTGTGTGTGTGTGTGTGTGTGTGTGTGTGTGTGTGTGTGTGTAGGATTTGTGTGTTTGTTGAATGATCTGATGTGTGTGTGTGTGTGTGTGTGTGTGTGTGTGTGTGTGTGTGTGTGTGTGTGTGTGTGTGTGTCTGTGTGTGTGTGTGTGTGTGTGTGTGTGTGTGTGTGTGTGTGTGTGTGTAGGATTTGTGTGTTTGTTGAATGATCTGATGTGTGTGTGTGTGTGTGTGTGTGTGTGTGTGTGTGTGTGTGTGTGTGTGTGTGTGTGTGTGTGTGTGTGTGTGTGTGTACGTACGTGTGTGTGTGTACGTACGTGTGTGTGTGTGTGTGTGTGTGTGTGTGTGTGTGTGTGTGTGTGTGTGTGTGTGTGTGTAGGATTTGTGTGTTTATTGAATGATCTGATGTGTGTGTGTGTGTGTGTGTGTGTGTGTGTGTGTGTGTGTGTGTGAGAGAATAGGATTTGTGTGTTTGTTGAATGATCTGATGTGTGTGTGTGTGTGTGTGTGTGTGTGTGTGTGTGTGTGTGTGTGTGTGTGTGTGTGTGTGTGTGTGTGTTTTTGTTGAATGATCTGATGTGTGTGTGTGTGTGTGTGTGTGTGTGTGTGTGTGTGTGTGTGTGTGTGTGTGTGTGTGTGTGTGTGTTGAATGATCTGATGTGTGTGTGTGTGTGTGTGTGTGTGAGTGTGTGAATAGGATTTGTGTGTTTATTGAATGATCCGGTGTGTGTGTGTGTGTGTGTGTGTGTGTGTGTGTGTGTGTGTGTGTGTGTGTGTGTGTGTGTGTGTGTGTGTGTGTGTGTGTGTGTGTGTAGGATTTGTGTGTTTATCGAATGATCTGATGTGTGTGTTTGTGTGTTCTTTCTCTTGCAGTTGAATAGAAATGCTTATGTGTGTTGTGTTGCTGTGTTATTTCACTTCATGTGGAAACTGTGGCTGTGTGACAAACACACTGAATGTGGATTCAGATCACAACAGTAAAGGTGAGAGGCACTGACACACAACTCCAGATCAAAGTACACACTCTTATCAACATGATAGCTCCTGTTTATTATAAGTGTGTGTTTCTCATTGTTATACTTTATTTCTATATTGATAAACCTATTATCATGTTTTTTGTCTTTGATTGTTTACTGTTTACTCACATCATTATTTTTGTTTATGCCCAGATCTGTGCTTATTCATCCTTGGATTTGTGATGTTGTATTTTTTACCTAATGTTTGTTGGTTGATTTCCATAACATCGGATGTTTTTGGGGTTTTCAGTGTTTGTCGTGGACCAGGAGGCCAACACATTTTTAGGACGCCACCTGTTGTTTAACCGCTTTGATTTCGAGATCTTCACTCCAGGAAATCTGGAGAGGGAGTGTTTGGAGGAGATATGCAATTACGAGGAGGCCCGGGAGGTCTTTGAGAATATCCCTGATACAGTTGAGTCATCTCTTTATTATAAAGCATTATTGTCTAACAAAACATGTGATTGACAATTATTCGGGCTTCTGCGGCCACTCCTAATCGAAAGACATTGTCAGATGTTCTTGCCCGTGGGTTGGTTTTGGGCAGACCCATGGGCAAGAACTCACATATGATGTCATCTAAAATCAATATGTGTTTGGAACCAAAAAACACAGTCGGTTTGAATATCGATTAATGGAAGATGTATTAAATAACTTTGTTCAATACCACGTGTCATCAAAGAGTGTTCAAGCCGGATATAGTGTATGAAATAATGTTTCAAATGACCAAATTCCCAAAAAGGATATTCTTGCAATAAAGTTCTTGCGATAGTATAAAATGCAGTGCAGTCGGGTCTGCGCTTGTGGCGCACATATTTTGGGATTATCTGTTATTAATAAAACAGATGTTTGTTCTAGACATTCATTTATAATGCTTGCTATTAATACGCTTTTTTATCCGACAGAATGCCTTTTGGAAGAAATATACAGAGGGTAAGTTGTATCCTTACATGACACTTTGGAATCGTAAAAAAATATTCAAAGCAAGCACAACACGAATAATCTGAAATAGAAACCGCAAACGCTGAAAATGAAAGGTTAGACCGATTTAATCCTCTCAGTCAAACCTGTTCTCCCAGATTGTTTAAGCATAACATGTACATATTCTCAGTTTACTGAAGTGTAATTTGCATATGCTATCTTCTTGGTTATGTTGGTTTGCATACTAAGCAAAAAACATGAACACTTTTTCAAGATCTTTTATCTTGTTTAGATATGTTTATTAACCCTTAATCATAGAAGTAGTAATTCTTATATTAACTGTATGATAACATTTATTAAAAACTGTTAACTTCCACTATTGACAGAAAAAGGTGAATCCCAATCAAAAGTCGATGTCACAGCCTTGCTGGTGGGCATCATCTCGGCTGGAGTGTTTATTGTGATAGTGGGCCTTGTTATATGGTACTTCTGTCAGGGGAGAAATAAACATCATGGATTTAGAGGGTAAGGACATGAGAATCATACATTTATCATATTTCTACGCTTGCTTTTATAAGGCAATTGTGACAAAATGTACACAAAACAGTATATTTGCATTTAATTGAAGCTCCATCAGACGTCGATCCACCAGAAGTAATGCGACGGTGGTAATCCGGAGACTTGAGGAGGTCTCTTTACACCCTATTCAACATCCACTCTCAGAAGACACGGGTTTACCTTCTTATGAACAGGCCATTGCCATCACCGGACCGCATGATGCTCCACCTCCACCATATCCCGGGTACTTATATTCATTCTTATACAACTCTGTGTTGTTTTTGTGCACACCTTTATTATGTAACTTAATTGCTACTGCCCATTAAATTCTTCTTATTAAGACAATTTAGACTAACGGCTATAACAGGTTGCATTGTCATACTAATCTCAGATTTTATTTAATGTCTTAACCATCAGTTTACACAATCATCAAGTGGCCCAATATTCTTCAATTTGTGTAGCGTTGAATCAACTTATTCTGTTAATGTTCATCCGCAGCTCCAGGCCGGGCAGCCTTAGACGATGACATCATCACTCCCCAAACCGAATCAGGATGGACTAAGCAGTGTTTTTCTTGCTTGATAAACTGAAAGTGTGTTAAGCACGAAATATATACATTTTAACAACATTCACGGAGGCATCATAACTTTCAGCACTAGCTCTGTCATGCGACCGAGCAAAAGGTCTGGGCATTACCCAGATCACTACAATCGAATGCCTTAAAGTGTGTTTCTAATTTTTATTTGTGTTCGTAATGGTTTGAAACATAAGACGAAAAACTGATTTTAACATTAATGATCGTAACAATTTGAAGACTGATCACGAGTGCTTTTTATTTAACATGATGGGTTTTTTTACGAAGGAGAAATGTTTTATTTTGTTAGACTTCTAGACTTATTTGTATCTAATTTGTTTTGCATAAATGGAGAGGAATGATTGTATCTGGGCTTTCTTAACAATGCCCTTTAAATAATGTGACCAACTCACCAACAACACCATCACCTCACTCATGAAGATCACTACAGGTGAGTATTCTTTATCCAGACCTTGTGTATATAGGTAAATAAAATGTTTTTATTGGAAGCTCTGTTTTAATTTCACCGTGCCGTGTTCCAGCAAACCTTTGATACGGCACAGAGGTTTATTGAAGTCAGAGCAGATTAGTGTCTGATCTGTGATGTTATTGTGATATAAGGTATTAATAGATCATGTAATAAACAATGTTTGTTGACTTTCTGTATCGGTGTTATATTAATGCTTGTGATGACTGTTTGTGAAGTACTATTAAAAGTGTTTAAACCTTTTCTAAGTATTATAAATCATGGCTTTAACTTAGAAAAGTAACTTAAAAACTTTACTTTTAAATTCTAAAGTGTCTCGGGATAAAGATGAAGTCATCCCATAATAAAATTACACACATTTACAATTGTTGACTGTGAATAAAACTTTTAAAAGTGTTTAAACCTTCTCTAAGTATAATAAATCATCACTTTAACTTAGAAAAGTAACTTAAAAACTTAATAAAAGTGTCCCAGGATGAAGATGAAGTCATCCCATAATAAAATTAAACACATTTACCATCGTTGACTATTTCAATAAAACTTTTCAAGGTGTTTAAACCTTCTCTAAGTATAATTAATCATGACTTTAACTTAGAAAAGTAACTTAAAAACTTTACTTTTAAATTCTAAAGTGTCCCAGGATGAAGATGAAGTCATCCCATAATACAATTAAATACATTTACAATTGTTGACTGTCAATAAAACTTTTGAAAGTTTATAAACCTTTTCTAAGTATTATAAATCATGACTTTAACTTAGAAAAGTAACTTAAAAACTTTACTTTTAAATTCTAAAGTATCCCAGGATAAAGATAAAGTCATCCCATAATAAAATTAAATAAAATTGTTGACTATGTGAATAAAACTTTTTAAAGTTTATAAACCTTTTCTAAGTATTATAAATCATCACTTTAACTTAGAAGAGTTACTTAAAACTTTACTTTTAAATTCTTAAAGTATCCCAGGATAAAGATGAAGTCATCCCATAATAAACTTAAACACATTTCCCATCGTTAACTATGTGAATAAAACTATTAAAAGTGTATAAATGAAATCTAATAATAGAGTAATGTCGGTATGGATTATTTACATGAGTGTATATACACACACACCTATAGAGTCAGTCGGAAGTGAATGTTTAGGAGTAACACTTATAGAGGGGTCTGCTGGGGGTCCGTCGGGATGCGCGTTCACGTCACGGCGCTGATTGGCTGAATGTGAGATTATCCAGCGCGCGGTTGAATGTGTGGCCGCACGCGGGGACGCGCATCACTCCCGAGCCCCGGCGGATGATGGAGAGGAATTACCCGAGCTCGGGCTTCACGGAGCCGGTCACCGCTGCGGGAGAGACCGCGGGCTGGGCCTACAAATCCAGGTACGAGAGGGCGGCTCACCTCCTGAAGGAAACACCGGGGATGAAGGCCTAGCCTGACACACAAACACACACAAACACACAATACACACACAATAGTGTGTAAACGTGGATACAAATGTTGAATTGTGTCGTTCAGAGTGACTGCACAACTACACAATAATGTCACCCGTTGTTGTGTGTTGTTTTCGCACAGGTGAGTCGTTGTGTTTACTTTCTCAAGAAGTTTTGACTCTCAAGTAAACACTCGAGGGATGAGCCACGTGTTGCACACTTGTTGTGTGTTGTTTGTGTGTCAGCAAGTGTTTGTGCAGTGGGAAGTGTTACGTCATGTGTTGTGTGTTCTTTCCCCTGAACGTGACGTCACACCCGTGTAACAGTGACGTGCACATCACACATTGAGTTTGAAGTGTTTTGATGTTGTCTGTTAGGTCACAGCACTGGCTCAGCTGTCTCAGATCATGCTGTCTAGGTAGTCTGCACACTAGGTTTGGAAGCACACTAGATGGCCAAAAGTGTCCGCACACCCATCCAGGACAATCAGGTGTGGACGGTTCCACGCTGCCTGCTTTGTAGGAACCTGGATCCGAGCCCTTCGTCTTCCAACATGACATCGGTGCACGCGTCAAGGTCCATAGAGACATGGAGGACCGAGTCCGGCGTGGAGGAAGTTGACTGTCTGATCTCATCCCGATGGAACAACTTTGGGATGAATGACGGAGTCTGAGAGTCAGGCCTCGTTCAACATCTGTGACCTCACAAATGTTCTTCTGGAAGAATGGTGGAACATTCCCATAAACACACTCCTAAACCTTGTGTACAGCCTTCCCAGAAGAGTCGAAGCTGTTGTAAAGATAATATAAGATCAAGTTGAACCCTATGGATTAGGAATTATATGTCACTTCATATGCGAGACAATGCAGGTGAACGAATACTTATGACACACACACACACACACACACACACACACACACAGGAGTGTAGTATCGTATCACAGGATTGGCAGTCTTGAGTATTAAGAAGAATCATGTGAATGTGTCTGGTAGTTTTCTTGACCTTGCATACCTTAAAGTCACCGTAGGTGTCCTTCAGCACATTAGTTTCGAAGTATTCTCTAGTAATGTGAACGTTGACAAATCTCAAGTCAGTGCTCTCTTCCATCAGCAAGATGCAAAAACACATCAGATCTCCTTTAGGCCGGATTCACACGCGTCAGTGTTTGACAGGGGCGTATCTGGAGCTACACTCATGACAGAGGAGAACCTCGCCTGGGCCTTCAACGCGAGCTCCACCGCCAAGATTTGCACACGTGCACTTTGGTTTAGGAACATCTCAAAGTGCTGCAGCATTGAGATCAATTGTGACTTTGAGTTTGTAAATCTGATATATGAAGAATATAAACAAGTGTGACACTTCGTCTTGACATTGTTTGTTTGTTGGTTAAATATAGGACAGAGATGCTCCATTTCAGATGTGACGGACTAAACAATATATTTCCATTTGTCTGCTCTGACCAAATGTAACCATGTGTTTTCTGCTGTCTTTGTTGCTTGTGCTTTTCTCCTGGTGTGCATTATTGATTGCATTGAGAATTGACATGGTCTAGGAAGCAAAACTGGAACAGATTTAAAATTATGTCTCAAACCAAACAATAAAAGCCAGGAGTTTTCTAACTGGGGTCTAGGGACCCTCAGGGGGGCACCAGAAGGATCCAAGGGTCCCTAGAAATCAGTTTATATTTACATGTTTTTTATCCAGCTAGAGAGTTATTCCTCACTACAGTTATATTTATCACAGAAGATTTGAAATTGTTCCCCTCTAGGACCATACAACCAGCATCACCTCTATTGTAGCCAGTCATTTCAATATTATATGCTCCATTTTTCAGCATATTCTTACACTTATATTTATCCAACATAGTTTCAATGCTGTATCAATCTTTATAATTTATAACCTTAATACTATATATAAAGTTAGTTGGATGGATTATGTAGAAGATGAGATGGGAATGGATCAGCAGTGGCAACCCATTCACTTCTATTGGCTGGGAACAAAATCAAACCAAGTGAAAGGGTGCCAGTTACATTGTTTTTAACAATGTCTATGATTAGATCAGATTGTACTCCCCCCAACTCTACAATATCAGATCTAGTGATTTTGGCCAGTATGGCTCTAATATGATCCTGAATATCGAAGTTGCACACTCTTACTCTCATAATAAGTCCGAATATGACAGGTTTAATGGTGCATCAGCAGTCTTATCTAAGAAAATCTTTGAAATACGATCTCTGAGATTTTTCCACTGTGTTCAGCTCTCAAAAGTTATAAGTCTAGTTTTGCTTTAGACTTGTATTTGATACTGGTTTGATGGTCTTATCTAAGGATCTTTGTGTAACTTTATTGAAAGTTGTCATGGTGTGTATGGGGATTTATGAGTGACAGTTGTTGTGTTTTACAGCTCCAGTTATGGTTCCAGTCAGTTGGACTCTGAACTTCTCCAAAGGCAGAACTTTGTCTCTAACCACCAGCCCTCTACGTTCACTGCCACCCACCACTCTACAGGTAAACACAATACTGAGATTTTTAAGGAGAAACATCAAGCACCTTGAATCAAAGTCTGTTCTAGCCAGTAGGCAAATCATTTTAGATTTATGTTTTGATGATTGATAGATCAGTTACTATTAAGGTTAGGTTTCGATAAGGATGCTGCCTTTGTTAGTAGTAAACAGCAAGGTAAATGACATCCACCAGCATCAATGACATCCTCTTGTCTGTCTCTGTATTCTTCTGTCAGGTGTGTTTGACACAAACCAGCAAAGCACAGCCAGCAGCAACACTACTGAATCAACAGTCATGAACTTCCTGTCTACTATCGAATCTCGAGGCCTTCAGGCTGGACCTGCTGGCTCTGCTCTTCTCCCTCATTTTAGAAGCCCTTCGTGGCAAACTGGTAAATTTAAATACTGTGTTTTTAAATGTTCAAATAATGATATTACTAAATGTTTTAAGTCGAAATAGCAAAAATCGAATATAAGATATAATAAAAATAATGTAGTCCACCTGTTAATAAAATCAAGTTTTGTCAAATCACAACTGAAAAACGCTTGGTTACTTTGTTTTACCTAAAAAAAATATATAAGATTTAATTGAAATAGGTTTGTAATGCCAGTAAATGACCTACTTGTTAAAGCTGATGTTTTTTTTTTATGTGATAAGTCACAGCACTGAAACTAATAAAAATAGATTAGAGTGTAAGTGCATGAACTTACTCTTTTCCCGATACTGGTAACTTATCTTTTTAATAAATAGGGCTATTATTCTTTTTGCTAATTTTACTTGTTCATCTGTACATTGAATCACTCTCAAAATCCATTTGAATGGAGTCAAAAAGAGGGGGTTTGAGATCTAATTGTTACTCTTATGGCAAAATATTCAATAGCTGCTGAATTGTTTAATATAATGAGAGATGTGTAGAACAGTTTTTTAGTATTTAGCTTTTAAGTCGTCTATCAGTGTAAAGAAAACATGCAAATGATTTAGTGTAACTGAATTAATGTGAAATTCTAATAAATTGTACTTCATACTTTTTTTTTGTTTCTCTGCTCCAGGTGCCAACTGCTCAACTGAACTCTTCCTAACTGGAGCCCTTCATCCATCTGGAACTTTTCCTACTCCGTCCCCACTTTCGTCCTATCAACACCCCAGTGCCTTTCCTAGCAGAAGTTTTGCCACTACATCAGCACTTGCTGTACCCGACAGCACTTTCAGCTCTTCGAACGGCCTGCTGTCCCCTACCGACCCTCTCATGCAGCTCAAATCCTCCCAGAGCACTGTGCCAATGGCACTTGCTTTTGACCGCCTCGGCGGTACGTCTCTTTCTGCTGCATTGCCACCCCAATCCTCCACATATCGCTCAGCACAAGAGTCAGCCCCACATCTCCTTCAGCCTCAGTTTAGCCTGCTCCCTGCTGCCTTGGGCAACTCCCAGCAAGCCCCCCAGCCTTACGGTGCGCCAATCTTCTCGGGCTCAATTGAAAGAGCACTCCAACGTGAATGTAGTGTTATCAAGCACCTCCAGCGGCCTTCCAGTACGGAACCAGTCCAGGAACAACTGGCTGGTAGTGCTCAGCACTCACTGCAGGGTTACCTGCATGATAATAGTGATGTTCCATATCAAAAGGACCCTCCTCCAAGTACACCTGGAACCTGTAGTCTGGTTGGGGAAACTGTCAATGCGGGTACCCAGCAAAAGACCACTTCCCAAGCAACACTGCAGCTAACTCAGGCCTACGCTTCTTCTGTCTCCTCTCCAGGGTTTTCCAGCTCATCTGGACTAAAGGTTAAAGAAGGTTCTTCTAAAATATCACAACATCACAGTGAGAACTCAGACAATGAAGTCCAATCAAGCTCCCCAGATTCACAACAACATAGCTTCCTAACTCCAGCCCAAAAACAAAGTTCTGTTATTGCAAGCCAGTCGCAAGCATACACATCAGCACAACTTACAGGCCTTGTGTCTGTTAGCGCCCCACATTCTTACATCACCTCTCCAAGCCTGAGCAGAAACCTCATCCAAACACAAGCCTTCTCCTCTGAAAAGCTACCTTCTATTTACAAGACATTCTGCCCATTCACTAGCACGTCTGAAGCTCAGACGTCTGCCAATCAGTCACTGGTTTATTCTTCCAGTCAGGCGCAGGATTTGCCACCTGCAGGACTAAGGGAGGGGTACGAGACACAGGTGCAAACTCTTAGCATGGCAAATCATTCTCATAGCTATTCTACCAGCCACACTCAGGTCCTCCCAACTATGAGTTTCTATACCCAAGGGCCAACATCTGTCAGCATCCCTTCACAAAATTACACATCGGTGCAATCCCTAACCCCTAGTACAAACTTCTCACCTGTTCGTGGGCGAAGTTCCTCATCCGCTAACTCAACCCAGGACTATGTTGTGATGCAGTCTACTCAGAGTAACAAAACCGATAGTGCCCTGTTACAGCAGAAGTACCTATTATCTGTCCAGTCTTCAACATCCTCTTCTGCCTCTCAGACCCAAGCATTTTCAAATGTCCAATCCTCATTGGATTTTAAACCAGCATATGGGATAAAAGAGGATGGACACATGTTTCTGTCCTCTAAAGAGAACACCGGAGAACTCACTATTGAGGATGTCCAGGCATTACAGAAAGGGACTTCCTCTCAGAGCCATTCAGGCAATGTAGTTGATGCACAAAACAGCACCAAGAACGTTGTTTACGTACTGTCAAAGATGGAAGAAAGACACAACACGCAAAGTGTGATTCGTAGCAATTCTCGATCGGAAGAACAGGTTGAAGGTTTAATACCATTGGAAACTACAAAGGATGGAAGTATGGTTTCTACAATACAACATGTTCCAATACTTAACATTGCTAATGCCACATCCGACTCCAAGAATATCTCAATATTGAAGCACTCCACCCAAGCAACCCTCAGTGCTGATCTGCTGGAACAGCACAAGCTTCTTCTTAAAGGACCCGGCTCTCAGAAGCAGAACCATCAGGGTCAGATTATTAGAGTTGAGCAGCCTGATCCAAGTCAGATGTCTGAGGAGCAAACCCAGTTTATCCGAGTTCCAAGTTCCCAAGTTCTACTAGAGCCCTCTCACATGATTGTTTTCCAACAGTCCATGCTTACACCAGTACAGAACCAGTCCAAGCAGGCCATGTATATGCAGTCTGTACCAGTCCAATATGTCCAGATGAACAGTGACAACATTAATTTGACTATAAATGGGCGTCACAACCAGCAAGTTGTTCCTCACCAAGTCTCCACTTTAGAGTCAATTAAACAGGAACCAACACAGAAAGACTTTAACGAGTCTAATTCTGAAACAAAGCAGAATTATATCCTTAATTCTGTGTGCTTTCCAGAGTCCATGTTGTTGGCTGATGAAAGAAACATTCTCTCAAATGTTGATGATATTTTGGCTGCCACCGCAGCTGCCTGTGGTGTCACGCCTCAAGACTTTGTCAAATCAACATCTTCTGATGCAGACATGTCATCTACCCCAACAGACTCCAAGTGCCATTTTCAGTCAGGTGGAAATAGACTTACATCTCAGCATATGATAATTGGGAACTCGCAGACCGTCACTATAAATGGTTCCCAGATGTTGTTCCCCAAAGAAGACGCAAGTGAACAGCAGGTATTTTCCCTGTCAAGTCCTCATAACCAACCGGAGGTTAGTAACAGTTCCACACATGATATATCCAACAAAGTAGAAGTTTCAAAAAATAATGCGTTTTCCAAAGGACATTTTGTTAACTCGAGCAGTGCTATTAGCAATACAACCTCAAACTTTCATATGGCTTGTCAGGAGTACAGCCCATCCGATCATGGGAATTCTGAAAATGTTTTAGATAATAAATGTCAGCCAAAGGTAACACAAGGAATTAACCTGCACAATGTTCCGACCGAGCATCCCGTCGATGGACTTCCAAAAAAACGATCCAGGTCGAAAGGTTCATGTAAGTCTGTTGAGGAAGAATCTGGACAACCCAAATCTCAGAAGAGATCCACCCAAGCTAAGCGACAAACTTCACGTCCAAGTGAAGGAAGTTCAACCATGGAAGTTTTCTCCGATAGCTGCCAACAGCAAGAGAGAATGAATCAGAAGTTAAAGGAGGTTGAAGAAAAACAGCCAGAGGTAAAAAATGGATTCTTGGGCTCTTTCCTGGACTTCCTTAAATCTGGACCCAGACAGCACCTATCATCTCCACCATTGCGTTCACCCAGTCGAACAAGAAAGTCCTCTGTTTCCAAAAGGACTCCTAATCAAGTACTTTCACCTTTTAAACCTCCAGCACCTTCAGCTCAACTAACGTCTCCAGATCCCCATAGTGTCATGTCTACAAAGCGTCTTGATGAAGAGCTGCAGAGGAACCTAGAAACACTGCCATCTTTTTCTTCAGATGAAGATGATTCGGTAGGAAAAAACCAAGATCTGCAGATGAGCATCACTTCGGCACTTTCATCTTTAGATGAGCCCTCAGACAAAAAGCAGAAACTGGGTATGTGCACTGTATAAACATTTTAAAGACATATAAGGTAGATTGCTTAATTTTCATACTCTCTTGTTCCCACATTAAAATTCAGCTGATAACACACAGCACGTTCAGACCTCCAGCGCACAGTCTACAGACCTCAGAGCACCAGAAGAACAACAATCTATAAAGATTTCTGCTGAGGAGCTGGTGAAAGATGTACCACCAGACAGGCTTGCTGTTCAACTGACCGCAGTTGCTGTAGAGGGTCTGATGGACGATGAGCTGTCCGACAGTGGTGGAGAGGGCATGTTCCGTGAGCGGGATGAGTTTGTGGTTAAAAATGAGGACATTGAAAGGCTGAGGGTAAGATGGTTTATTTTAGGAACAAATGTTTATTTAAAGGGGTAGTTCACCTTTGTCACCTTCATAACTTTTAAAAAATGTTGTTGCATCAGTTTTGTGTCCATAAAATAGAAGGTAAAGGGCACATGTCTATTTTTAGGGATTCTCTGATCGATCAGAGAAGGGTATCGGCCGATAATCACATTATAGATTTGATCATTACTTAAACCGTCAATTAACAAACATCCTTGTAAGATTCGAGACACCCTGCTTATGAAATAAATGAAAAAGTGTGTCGGTGACATATCAGTTTATACTGATTGATTAATCATCTTTTCACCCACCCTGTTAACTAATACAGATATTATAGAGTCGATTTTTGATGCATTATATTAAACCCTCTGTTGACATAAGCGTTTAATCTACATAACGCCTGTTTTGTGTTCCTGTGTTCAGGTCACATTGACAGCAGGGGTTGAACCGCCGGCCATATGGAAAGTTCAGAAAGCCTTGTTGCAGAAATTCGTACCAGAGCTTAGGGATGGGAAACGCGTGTTTTTTGCCACCAACAGTGTAAGTGATACACCATTATATTAATGGATCTAATGTACGTGCTCTTAATCTATAGCTCAATGGGTTGTGACATGAATGGAGCGTTGTTTCTTCTTTGCAGTATTTGGGGTACTTTGGGGATGCTAAATCCTTGTACAGAAGAGTACATGTCAAATTTCTTGACACTGTCAACAAGCGAGAATATGTGCGAGTCTGTAGCAGGAAACCAAGATGTAAAGCCATGCATTCAATGAGGTACTAAGAATGAATCAATGATTTGTCGATTTAGTATCAACAATACTTAACTTCCAAATGTTTTCTTGCTGTGCACAGTAGTGGGATGCTATTGTGTAGTCCCACTCGTCCAAATATTTTCAGTGAATTCTCATGCAAGTCCCTAATGCTGACCTCATCCTACGCCTAACTTCAAAAGAAATGAGCTGTAAACACTTTGAATTGTCTCTTTAATAAGTTTTAGAAAGGATAATAATGTCATGACACTTCATATAAGAACAATGCTGTAGAAAGGTGTTCAAACCTGAAGTGACATTAAACTGCGATTGTTGTTTATGCACCCAGAGGTTCCCAGGCTAAAGCTCTCCTGGCCCAGCGATTCACAAGTGCGATTGTGTCCGACTCTCCCACACAGAAAACCGCACAACAGAAATCTCTGTCTAGATCAAGACCCAAACAACTGAAAGCAAAGGCCGAACCTCCACCCAAAAAGAGAAAGAAATGGAAAGAGGAGTTCGCCGCGTCTCCCTGCAGTTCCTCACCGGAGGCTGTGAGTGAAGATGATGGTGAGACTTTTGTTGCAATAATGTCACATTTACATGGCTGATTCCTTAATATTTTACATAACTATTGATATTATTAGTAGATAAAGTCTACATCATAAACCTCCTGCAATTACACAACAAACCAGCAGCTCTAGTGTAGTCTAGCAAAGCGAATCCCTCATACTAAAGGTCTAAATCTTTTGTCTGCTTTTATTGGCCAATGGTAGGAGTATTACAGCTCTTCAAAATATCTTCTTTTGTGTTCTGCAGAAGAAAGAAAGTCAAAGCTTTTTTTAATGGTTTTGAGGTTCAAGAGGGTGAAAAAGTGCTAACAGAATAAAAATTTTGGGCGAACTTTCACTTTAAGATCATTTTATGTTCAGTTACTTCATAGCAAGTGTGACATTCTGATCTGCCGGGAGCTACTGCAACACGCCAATGCCACTTTTAATCTTTTTGTCTGTCTCTGTACCGTTTTTTTTTTGGACCCACACTCTCGGTCAAATCCCATCCCCAACTCTTGTTTTCAGAGTTCACACCTCCAGTTCCTTTTGCGTCTCGCTTCCTGAACACCAGGACGATGAAGGAGACCTTCAAGGGCTTCATAGAGCTGCTGATCAGTCTAGCCCTGAACGCAGATGTCATGAGCTCGCTTGAGAGAGAGAACGGTGAGAATCAAACTGTGAGAATAAGCATCACACGATTACGCGTTTTCATGATTTATTTGTATTCAGATGAACTGCTGTTACCTCACATGAAAAGGGTGGATGGTATGATCACTGATAACAGACGGAGACTGCTGCCCAAACTGCGCATGGGTCAGATCTTCAAAGTGAGTCACAGTTTTCCATCTCGCATACAGTATTTCACATGTGTGCTTCTGCTAACAGTAGCTGCGTTTACACACAGCCTAAAAATACATTAATAATCCTGCTGATAACACTGAATGAAAGCACTCGAGTGAATACCTGTTTGAAGGTCAAACTAAAGGTTAGGTTCGAGTCCGAGTCAAATCATATTTGTATTCTTGGGGTGTAAATAAACCATTTAATGAAGAACAGTTGCCATGCAAACCTTTGAAATGGCCTGTCTTCACAATCTTGATCTCTAACATGAGATCAGACAACCCAGTGTGCACAGGTAACATGAAAGTGTTTCTTATTATCTATCGTGACACCTGTTAAACAAACCAGTTACACGCTGGGAACTAAGTCAGATATGATCACTTTCTCTTGTAAGAATAGCTGCTGTGGTAAGAAAAACAGAATGGCACATTGGTAATCTAAATTGGAATTAAATAAGCTCAGATTTTATGGAAGTCACGGACTTAGACAGTCAGAATAAGTCAAATGTGGGGGTTTTAAATAAAAAATCTGATAAAGAAACAGATAAATTCATTTGACGATTATTTGTCTAATAAAATTGTTAGCATTTAAATGTTTTGTCTGTTTTAAAGCTTTAACACGATTATGTTATTAATAACGTTACATTTATAAATAAGTGTAATTATAAGTGAAATAATTGAAATAAGTGAAATAATTTTTCAATATAGCAGAATACAACATTTTTAAAAGGAATGAATTAAATTAAGAAAACCTAAATATAGTTTTTATCAAACAAGTCAAACAGAATCCAATGTAAAAATGAGATTCAAGTAAGTGATTACTATTAATAAAAGTATATTTATAACACAGCTACTTACAAAGTGATGGTAATGTAAATCTTAGTTGCGAAATATGGAGCGTATCAATCATTTTGATCATATGTTTTAACAAATACTTTACTGTTCAACTCTCATAATGTTTCTCTGTTTTGTCTTTTAGAATGCTTTAGACAGTTTTCCCGAGCTGTCTGTTGTAACCGAGCTGAACACAGACTGTGAGACCCCCGTTTTTAAAATGAGATTAAATGGAAAAGCATACAACAGGAAAACCATGAAGCCTTCTAAGTCCCCCAGCAAACTACCTCTGGTAAGTTTTGAAGATTAATAATAAATGTGTTGCTGGTGACGAATGATACAAATTACAATAAAAGCAGACGTAACATTTTTGACCACTAGGAGGAATACTATACTGATATTATCCCCACTTGGACACAACTTACACTTTTTCTCTCTCTTTCTGGTCATCCAGGAATATACAGTGGATCAGCAGAAGACAAAGTGGTTCTCTCTTTATCATTCTCTACAACACTACAAGTACCATACATACCTGATGTGTATGGAGGAGGTGAGGCGTGTGTGTGCACGTGTGTGTATGGATAACAAATTAGGTCCTAACTGATAAGCTCTTGTTTTAATAATATCACACTCCTGTTGTTTTTTCCTTTATTATTATTATTATTAAAGTACAGCACTTAAAGTATAAATAAATTACTTGTGGATATTACAGACATTCTAATTTAAGTATTGAAACACAACTTTTATGCTATATACAATTGTATTTATAGTATTCAAAACATTCAAGTTAAATTCCTTAACTCAAAATTCAAGTGTTAAACACAAAAAAATCACAATGCAACATAGCATTCGAGTTGTAAAAAGGTTTCTTTATCAGATCGAGATGTTGAAGGCGAGAGGTATGGACCTGGGGCAGGAGGAGACGTTGCAGACGTGCATGGAGAACAGGGCGTGGGTGGAGGGCCTGTTCGATCGCTTCGGGGAGCTTCTGACACAGGTGCAGCAAGCCTGCCTTTAAACAGAAGACAAGATTCTGCTGATAGACAACCGTGTACAGAACAGAGCATTCATGAACCCTGTGAACCTGCTTTTTAAAGCACTGCCGAGGACGGAGATCAAGGAGAAGAGATGAGAGAATGCTCCTGATGGTTTTAAAGAACAGAAAGAAATTGACCAAAATGGCTGACAATGAGACGGCGGACATGAACTGTGGTTTTAAATGTAATCCTGATTTTTTTTCCCATTTCAAATAGCTGACTAAAATAGCTGTAGTTGAATAATGTCTTCATTGAACCATTGTCTGTGCCTTTAATTTTTTATATTCATGATTCACTGGTCTGTTAAGCTTTTCAGAGTGGCTTGTTGAGGAATTGAATCCCCCCTACATCATATAGATACTGTATACATAGAGATATATGTAAGACATCCGTTTTATACATCTGAATGCCAAATTTATATATGAAATGTACATTTTGTATAGAGTGCTTGTTTGTCAGAGGATTCTCTTTAAGATGACAGAATATAGAACACTTACCCTATGTGCTTTGTACACTCCTTTTATATCAAAGGTTATAGATTTGGAGTTGGTGCAATTCTAATACGGCATTTATGATATTTTCTTGTAATTAAAAACGTGCTATTTTTTCTGAGGGAAAAATCTCTATACATTGTCTTTCTGTTCTTAAAGCATTTATTTTGTCTCAAAGCAAGGTTTTTTACAGAAAGAGATACTGGGGTCGTTTGTCCTGCAATTGCGGATGACCTATACGTTTTTATGTCGTATACACATTGTATACTTTACGCCATATAGAAAGTTTCTGTATTAGATGATGCTTGTCAGGTGACGACTGTGTCGACAGCATTGGATTACTCACTTGCATTTCAGGTGTAGCTGTGTTACACACTACAATGTGAAAATAAAAAAATCCTATAAAATATCGTCTTGAGTTGAATAAGTTTATTGACAAAAACAATGTATGTCGCAATTTATATTGACCCTGTTCTTAATGCAGCGAAGTTTGATTTTGAAAATATATTTATTTTGAAAAAAGATGCAATGTTCTGTATTTTTTTCTATATGTTTTTATGATATTTGATTTTGATCGCTTATAATATTTAACGGAAATCTAGTAAGAGATTTGTAGATGCAATTTAAGGACTAGCACGCTGCATATGTAACTAGGATTGCAAATGTTCAATTCAAATATTAAAATACAATGTAAATTTTATAAAAGAAAACACTTTAAATTCAAAAGTAAATTTTGAGCGATTTCAGTAGTACCAAAATATAGCCAAAGTCTGTCCGGAAGTATTGGTCCAGCATTTTAAAACTAAAGATAATATTAAGATTTTCTAAGCTGGTTTGCCAAACCATGCTGACATCCATCCCATCTTCAGTCTTGTGAAATAACACTTGTTTTTAATCACAAGCTTTGTGTTTGTCTCAACATTTCAGTCCACTATAGATTTCCTTGTGATGGGTAACACAAACATCATCACAGAGTTTATGATGTCAGCATAAGAGTATAAAGCTGTGTGTAAGATAACAAAAAGCCAATAATATACTGTTTTGGTGAATATGCCTCACGGTGTTTGGCAGAAGTGACGTCTCTAGGGATTTTCCTCCTACTGATAAGATCCAAAGTGTGCATTGATATTTCTGATCCAGAATGAGTTGACTCCAGCAGAATAATCTTAGGCCTTTCATTACAGATACATAGCCTGCAGATTTATTTAAAATAATGATTGTGTTTTGCAATATTGCTTTGAATGTTTGTATGTATTAATATGTCCCATCGTTTTCACCGTTTTCAAACTTAACATCTTGTATATCTAGTACTGTAGGTTTATTATGACCTTGGGGCAACCCATAAATATCAACTCCTTCGAAGCGCTTGTGATTTGGATGAACTTATAATTAAATTCATGTAACTCATCCGACCATAGTGCCATGATTTTAATGGATTAAACATGAACATTTGACTGTAGATTAAAACTAAACCAAATGTTATGTACTATAGAATTTCTGCAGTTAAGGGCCGGTATGTGACGGCAAACATAATGTAGTCATGTTACTTCGTAGCGGAAGGAAATAACATATTAATGAAACACATTCTGTAAAGCAGTTCCTCCATTCTGGACTACTGTGACATAAATTCCATGTAAGAGGACCCGCACTATATATAGATATATAGATCAAATACATCTCATGTAGACAATAAAAATATAACTGTGCATAATGTAAGGTCTTTATATATAGGTGACGTATATTATATTGAAAATTCTGTTCATCGATCCTCCAAATCGTAAGAGAAAATGTTAAACGTAAGAAAAGTAATAAAAAAATGATTTTGCTCTTGACATTTTGACGAGAACACGTTTGATTTCTGAGCTGAGATCTATGAAGAACCAGCATGGCGTTAACATGGGTTTTAATTTCTGTACATACTGAGTGGTGCAGAAATGTCTCCATGCGTTATATGATTTACATTTTGTTTCCATCCCATCTATAATCGTCCTCCGGCTGTCTCATAAAAAGCATTTTGTAATGCTGCGAGGCCTATGTGACATCAGGGTCAGTGGACTGTTGAATAAAATATGATTGTTACAAAAAACCGAACATCTCCATCAGTCTGACAACAAAGCCTTCAATGTCCACGCGCTGTGGCTGATGAAGGAGCTCACTGTACAGTTGAATCTAGTGATGGGCGTTTGCGGATTCCTGTGTGCGTATTGCCGGGAGAACTAGATGTTTGTCCAGCAGCATGTGTCTGACCCACAGCTGACAGACATGAATATTGAGAAGAACATGATGTGTTGGGTTGTGTGGGAGATGAGCTCAGAGGATTCTTTCATGAACTTCAGCTTAATGTTCTGGTTTCACCGAGACTGGAATTTGATTTTGGTGATACAGACCCCCCCCCCACCCTTGCAGACACTTGAGACGGAAGACAGGGACTTCAAGAGCCATCTTCACTTACAAGATTAAATCTTACCCATCCTGGATCTGGAAGTTTAAAGATGCTCGGGGAAATTGTACGACGCTCAACAAGAGAAGCGGCAATAACATAAGCGTGATGTATTACAATTGAATGCAATTTAAGCAAAATATTCATTTTGGTATTCGAATGAAATTAAATGCCACACGTCACAAAATGTTCTCACGAAAACACAACAAATGGAAAATAATTGATATTGAGTGTACTGTAATTGTTTTCTTTAAATATGCCAGAAATGTCTTAATGGAATGGACCCACACTTTTCATTTCTTTAAGACGTGTCACACCCATCGTGTGTTGTCAAACACGATCAAATCGATGAACATCCCAGAAGGTTTCACGAGTCCGTCTTCAAAGCTTTATCGCACCTCACCATTGGCCAGGAAAGGTGGTATAGATAAAAACAGGTAAGAAGAGTGCAGATATAGGCAGGTAAGTGGACGTGACTCTGAGTTCTTGATAAGAAACCTGGAACAACAGAGTCGGGTAGACTGACCTTGCCGAAAGGTCCTCCAGCATGAGTTGAGCTGCCGGAATGCGTCGATGTTGATCCAGAGGCCCGAGTTGTGACCGAGCTGACGAACCAGCAGTGGTATGATGGAAATGCAGCAGAACCGGTTCCGGTGACAAATGGGATGGTTGTTTGTATGTTGTCGAAAGCGTAACTTCTACCGAGATCATTGATGTACTGCATTTCAGGGACGTTTTATTTCACTTTCAACACCCGTGGTCCTGACCAGGTACGTGAAGATATAACATGTCTTTCCATTGCCTATAGGAGAAAATGTATACAGCTGAGACGCATTCCTGACATATGTATAGGACGTTTATTAATACAAGATTTGAAACAAGAAGGTTTGTGTTTGTTTTAATGGAGGTGAGTCGATGTGGTGTATAGGTGGATTTTTTAACACATTGTTAAAAACTATTTTATGAAATTTCTTTATGAATAAACAGTGACTTGGATACACGTGCGTATCATTTCCATTATGAATGGCTGGTGGTTTTGTGTATTGGAATGCAAAAGTGTCGGCCGGGGGGGCAGTAAAAGGGCTAATGACTTGAGAAGGAAGAATGAATGAGACCCCCTAAAGAGTGTGAAGTCTTGAGCATTGAGAGGCAAATTCCCCTAACAATCTCTTGTCCTGGAATCTTTGACAAACGCATCGCGTTGAGACGCCGGTAAGGGTTTTAAGAGCATCCCATCCCTCCCCCCATCAAACTGCTTTCCTTACAATGGACTTCTGCCATCCCTAAAGCTGACACTTACATATGAAGTAGTTCAATCTGACTTCTTCATTTAATGATGCATATTTTGGAAAAACGTACAATTTTAAGTCATTCAATGCGAATATTTGACCAAATGTTAACAATCACCAATGAAAATGACTGGGTCTCCCTTTTCCTGCGTTTAATTCCATTAACTTGGGGAATAAATCAAAGGGAACTATGAGAATCATGTTATGACTTAAAACATGTCCAAGGTGTTGTCACCTTTGGACTACAATTTGCAGAAATCCTTTTCCTCTTCTTAAGGTCTCACCCTGCTCCTCAAAGGAGTCGCCGGCTATTCTGCGCTCTTCTTTTATCAATATTCAGTTATGGTTCTTTATCAAATCCAAGGTTTTGTAAAACATCACAAGCCATTCTAAAGAAATGAAAGACTCCACTTAATATCCCAAGACGTTTGACCTGTAGTGAGTGTGTCGTGATTCAGAGGCCAAGTGACATCGGCCCTATGATGTCAGGAATCTTTAATTTCATGTAATAGCAATGGCATCTTTTAATGCAGAATGTCACGTCTTTAAACCTTCATCAACAGTTTGTGCACGATAAGCACCCGTGACACACTCAACCATTAAATCTCACTGACTAATTTTCTCATTAGACTCATTCTGTTAACATTTCCAAGTAACGCAAATCCAGGTCATGTTTAATTCCCTGAAACCCTATGTAGTGTGTGTTATGAGAGGATATTCTGAGAAACGGATGTCCTTTGAAAGCCCACGTCAGCTTTGTTCGTGTTGTCGTTTTGTGTGTTTGATAAGTGTGTTGTCGATAAGAACCAGCTTTTGTCCACACTGGACTTAAAGATGCCAACCTTAAGACAACCCAAAGAAAACACACACATGCAGAAACAATATGTAAGATCTGTATATGAACTCATGATATCCCAGAATATGATACCAAAGCACAACCCCAGTTTTATTTACACTCAGTGCCAGTTTCGTCATGGTTGTGTGTTGTAAAGGCAGTCTTTGTAATGCTAATGATGTGCCCTGTGACGTCATGTGAGGGGTGTGAGAGCAGATACAGCACTTACAGGACATGCTTAACACCACACACATCTGACTTTAAACACAGACACACATGCACAAACCTCCAGGTAAGACTCATGCTTAACCTTCTTGATTTTTGTTCTGCTTTGTTTGTTTGTTTTGTGTGTTTGTATTTTATTATGATGTGCATACTGGGTAAACTGCTTTGTTTCTTAAACTATGGATTATACTGCCAGTCAAATGTTTTGCATTACTCACTTTTGCATGTATATTCATACCTCATTTTAAAGGAATAAACGTACCAACATTATGACATAAAAAGGGATGTTAAAACTGAAAGTTTTTTTAACGGTCCATGTCTGTTCTGTGCTCTTATTGGCTGTTTTTTCTTTAATATTAAGTGATCCATTTCAAACATATTTTATTACATAAAATGTAAGTATGCTTAATCATGTTTGACTCATCCAATAACATCACATGCGTATGACTATTCCATAATAACTCCAATAGCTTGTGGGCATTGGTGCAGAAGAGGAACCTTCTCCAAACATCTCCCAGCATCTGCAGGCTCCTTCAAGATAGATTTAAATGTGACTCTTTCTTGCGTTGACAGTAGCCAAAGGGTCTGTGCGTTTGACTTGTCTGTGCTTGATAACCAGAACGAGTTTGTGCCGGGCTGGTTTTCGATGTATGGTCATCATGATCTGTAGTGCAGTGCAAGTCCCCATCATGATTTCAAGTGTTCTCCCTCTGAGGTTATTTACATTAATGTTGAGCAAACATGAAATCCCACGAGATGCTCTCTGTCCACAGACGCACTCCATGGTGACACTTTTAGTCTCTCTTGAGGATTGATCGTGATACTGGGATTGTAAAGGGATACGTCTACCCCCCCCAAAAAGGTCACCGTTTATACACCACAATGTTTGAGATATTTCAAGAAATGTCTCAGTGGTTTAAAGTCCATGTCATCGAAGTCCATATTGTTTGGTTGCAAACTTTCTTAAAAATATCTTCTTCTTTGTTCTGCATAGTCACACGGGTTTAGTTATTTGGAAGCAAATCAAACCGTGAACGTTTTAAAGAAAGTCTCGGCAAATACTAACCCAATTGTTCATTCAGTGTCATGCAAATTGAACCGAGGCGGCATGACGTGAATGTATCAGGGAAATCACTTTATCGATCTTGCAGAACACAGTGTGAAGGGCAATGATTTGTCTGTAAGCGAATACATAATCCAGTTCCAGATGCCTGTACTGGGCCGCTTAGGATCAATCCAGAGATGTTCCCACAGTCTGGCGTTCACCGCATCCCAGATTTCCCACACAACCTTTCCTCTCTCAGGGGGTTTCTTTGGCTTAAAGTCTTTTGTATTGCAGCCGACTGAATGTAGATTGCTCTCGTTGATAACTGGGTGTGTATGTGAGGAGTGGGTGTCTACAGTTCCACTGTTCTTGGATCAGTCGCCATGTAGGCTTTTGGGAAAGGCCTTGATCCGTGACGGGGATTTGGAACTTCGTCTTTCTCACTTATGTCCGCAGGAATCTTAAGAAATGATCAACCCCTGCACTGTCATTTATAAGAGTGGTGTGGTGTTGACTTTGGCTGCGGATGCTCTTTATGTTGGAAGCTTGGATCTCCAACAGCCTCCTGTAGTCCAGCGTTACACCCGTGAGAGCACAACATGGGAACATTCAAGCTTTCCAGCTGTCACATTGATTGCGATGATAAAGAACTGAAATGAAATATGGGCACGCGAAAAAACCTGGTCTGATTTCAAGAGTCTACACAAACTTCCTTTTGTAGACTTGCTCTACTGTTACAGTAGTGATGGGGCCAAAAGTATGTAACCGACTCATGAAAGCTTGTGTACGCCGATGAAGCCTGCAGGAAGGGTAGAAACTTTGCCCCGGTGTTGTGCCACGGGGCTCAGCTTGTCTGTGCTTGATAACCAGGACGTCTGTACCACGCTTTGAACAAATGATTAGGATGTTGCAAGCATTTGTGCGCATTTCAATTGCATTTCTGTCTCACAATAAGCGGTTTATAGGGACTATGTCATCTCCCTGTGGCATTATTTACCCAAATGCTAGACAAATGGTAACCAGGGGCTGCAAAAAGCACCATAAAAGCAGTCCATATGATTCGTGTTCTATATTCCAGGACTCTTCTGTGTGTCAGGGTCCAAAATTCATTTGCTGAAAATATTATGGTCTGCAATCGCAACCTTTATAACTTATGACCATGAAGATGCTTTAATATTTTTTATGCTTTTTTGCAAATTTATCATTATAAGGAAGTGAGGATTGTTTTCTCCATAACACTGAAGTTTACCAAAGACGGTTTAAAAACGTCGCAGAGACTTATGATGTCATACATTTCGACGGTCAAGGATTCGCTTTAAGTGGAACAATCATTGACCGCAGGGTGACTTTTTATGAAAAATGTCTTCAATTTGAACATGTGTCTTGGGAGCTTACCATCAAACTGTGTGGATAATCCATGAATCCATCTCTCGACAGACAGCGGGATGGCTGGGAAGCCGTTCCGAGCCACTTACATCTGGACCAACATCATCAACAACCTTCAGACACAGGTGGAGGTGAAGAGGAGAAGACACAATCTGAAGATCTATCCCGATTGCTTTTTGGGCTCTGAGGCGGTGGATGTGGTTCTGGCTCATATCATTCAGAGCAAGGTCTGCGGAGATGCCGAGGTCCCTCGGTTCAAAGCCGTCCGGCTTTGCCAGGCCCTCATGGACGCCAGAGTGTTTGAGGCGGTGGGCACCAAGGTTTTTGGAAAGGACAAGAGACAAGCCAAGTTTGAGGACAGCAGCTGTAGTTTGTACAGGTTTCTTAAAAGGTCGACCCCTGGGACGTCAAGCTCAGAGACCATTGACAGCAGGTTTGACTCGCTTCAGAGGAACGGCTATAGTCCACCGTACCAAAGGTATTATCATTTTACATCACAAAGACATAGATCATGATGATCACGATGACTCTCACATAGCTGTTAGAAGAAGACGGTACTTTGGTGGAACCATATGGTTCATACGACACACAATGTGTCAAATAAATGTGACAGCAAAAATGTAGGAAAATGTATGTTTAAAAAACGGATCAAATCTGCACTATACTCAAGTTGTCTCAAGTTGTCCACCATATTCCATTTCTTATATCTCCTTAACATGGAGATGTTTACTGTAAGCGACGATGGCCTTGTTGTTGGCCAGATCGCGATTGATTGCTCTAGGCATGTGTTGAATAGCTTCAAACATTGACCAAAAGCAAATATCATCCGACAGCTTCATTTATAGAGGTGTTTATTATACAGGTCACAGGTCACAAAGGCACATGGAAACGTAATGCACAAGTCAGATCCCCGTGGCACAACCTTGCAGAACTTGTTAATCATTTGCTTGTTATTAGTACATTTGTAGCGGAAAGCCTGGGGAATAAGAAGAATGTGGTGATTTATTTCTTTGCATTGTTTTATAGTTGAAATCGCTTAAATCTGACCGAAGCTACTTAGAAAACCAGTTATTTTCAAAAGGCCATAAAGCGGCCTCATCATGAATCGTGGTATACTTTATTTGGTGGTTCATTCATGAATGCTTGTTAAATGCACAGACATTAAGTAACCAACAGAGAATTCTATATGTATTTCATAACCTTTTCACTTTTTCCTGTCCTCAGGAACGAAGATTCTATGTTTTCGAACCACTCACCGGTCAAAACAGATAAATCACTGGAGGATGTGTTAGGAAATCTGAACATGAACACCATAACACCACAGATGATGAATCTGGGATTATCACAGGATTGTAAGTGTCTACTCAATTAAACATTTGTATATTGGCTTTACTCGAGCGTTGTGACATCCTTCACCTAAGTATGCACACCGTGTAATTTAGGACTGCTACTCTTCGATGGATCGTTCCCCCACAAATGAATCTCGTGTCATTTACTTCGCCTCTTGCCATTTCAGACCTGTACGACTTTTATACGCTGAATATATTTTGAAGAATGTAGTCACTGGCACAAATCCCCTTGTGCACACAATAGAAGTGAATGAGTGCCATGGCTGTTCGGTTAACATTCTTCGAAATATCTTTATTTTGGTTAATAGAAAAAGTAAGCCAAGCGGGTTTAAAAAGACAAGAGGATGGGTGAAGGATACAACAACTGTCATTTATGGGTGAACTAGGCCTTAAATGGAATGGGGTCCCACATAACACTACTATGCTTATTCTATAAAGTATATTAGACTTTTTTGTACATAAATTAAGTGATTTTATCACATGCGTTGTGTCTGTCAGTGATGGATGAGATATGGAGACAGCAGACGGTATTGAGGCTTCTGCAGCTGATTGAACTTCCACTTTTGGAGAGTCTGTTGGAGGGAAGAGAGTGTCCTCGACCGCCCCTCCACAGCATGGACAGTGACCCAGACCTCCTCTACACCAGCAGCTACCTGGACCGAGAGATCCTAAAGGCCTTCAGTGAGGCTCAGTATGTTACTGTCACATAACTCATTATGATACATTAACATATAAGAAATGACAACTCACTTAGAGAATTAGAAAGCATGGAGTAATATTAAATGCAATTCAGAAGGATCTGCAGCATTTTAGGCCCGGGCCGAGGTCATGTGACCATTATGTAATATCTCTTTCAGTAAAGGCCTTTACCCCGACGGGCATGTGGTTTCCCAGCCATCACACTTCCATGAAACGTTTCTTTATTATCGTATCTCCTAATGTCAGGCGTTTATTCCTCATTCTTCAAGGTTTTGTTTATTGTAGTCAGCTGTCTTGTTTTTCTGGTTTGATCGTCAATCCGATGTGTTTCTGAAGGATTTTCTTCTTCGGTTTGTAACAGGGCCGATGACTGGCTGTCTGCGGCTATCGACTGCCTGGAGTTTCTCCCTGATCAGTTGGTGGTGGACGTGAGCAGAGGCTTGGCCAAATGTGCCGAGGAGACGTCCCAGTACAAGCAGCTTCTGTACGGAGTCCTCGTCCAGCACTACGGCCAGTCGGGATACCCACCGCTGCTCAGTAACCATGTGTTCGACATTCACTCCGGGGTGTCTGAGCTGCTCGGTAAGGAAATCAGAAAAAGTGTGTTTTGAGAACGGAAATACATTTTTATTTAAGGTTTTGTTTCCACATTAACACTGTTGGCAGACGCCGTGAAGTTAGAGTCGAAAATGTTGGCATCATTTACACTGTACACCCTCTGTATGCAGAAAACAAAAGAAGATATTTAGAAAAATGTCAGTTATCAAAACTGATGGTACCCGTTGACTTTCGACGGTTACGTATTCGTAGAAAATAAGTCATTGGAGATTAACGTTTTTGGTTACAAACATTCTTCAAAGTATCTTATTTGCAAAAAAGAAAGAAAGTCAATGTGGTTTGAAGTGAAACGAGAGTGTGTACATTATGACAGAACTATACGGTGAACTATCACTTTAAGTTACACATTTATTTATTGTAAGGGATCTGTCTTATAGGATTTGATTTGTGTCCAATTAAAGGATTGCCAATTAAACAATCTGGCAACGGCCACAATTGAACTTTTTTTTTTCTATCAAATTTTTGAGATTTTGCTTAAATTTACAAGCTAATGTTTGTCACCAACCTCTTACGTGGCACTTCATTCTTATTGGTTTGTGCGATTCGGATCGACCCTCTGATCCGTTCATCATGACTCCATTGGAGTGTATTTTACAGGGCCATCTGGATGCATTTCTTTCCGTAGTTTATCAAATAAGACAATTTGAGTTTGTAAATTGAGTTTTGTGTATTTTAATGATGTCTCGAATATCACAAAAAAATAGAGCACCCCCAGCCCCCCTCAAAGATCTTTTTTGGGGTCCCTTAGGAGCTGTTGACTCATGTTGACCTATAAGCCGCACCACAGTGGTTCTGCATCGAAAGATAAGCTATTACATTCCCGCTTGGGAGGGGTGTCACCTGAAATGAGCCGGCAACCATCTGGCGAACATCTGGCAACCCTCATGAATACCATGTCGAATAAATGCAAAGGTCACCAAAACATCTGATGTCATTGATCTTCATATGGAATCCTAATGTTTTCACATGTGCAGTAAACGGGAAGCAGGATCAAGCGATGGAGTCTCTACAGCTGTGTCTGAAGCTTCAGGACTCTCGCAGTAGAGAGGAACTCCGCAGGTTACTGCGTTTCATGGCTTTGGCCGCCAGCCCGCAGGAGCTCAAACTGCACAAAGAGGTAAAGACAATCAGGAGAGGAATAGGGGATCTCGGCCCACGGATTGGTGTCACGGATTTGACCCCTGGTTGGGTTTAGTGTCGATGTGGCTGAATTATGTGCCATCAATGGAGACCCTGGACTGTCAGTGTATGATGCCAGAGGATTACATGAAAGAACTCGAGTTGAATGATGTCACTTATTACAGAGATTTGTAACTACAAAACGTATTAAAGTTGAGAACGAGGCTGTATTCTCCACACATCAAAATCGTCTCTGGTTTTAAGGTCAATCAGGCCTTTGCCGCAGCAAAATAAAATCCTTGTTTATCTGGTTTGGCTTTAGTTTAAACACCTTCATGAACAGCACACATGAGTTCTGGCTCTTGAGCGGCTTGTTTGTTTTGTAGATAGAGAACAGAATGGCTGTGAAGAGGGCGTTCTCCAATGCCATTGTGTACGGGACTAAACTGGCCAAAGGGAAAGTTGATCTTCTGGTTCTGTTCATGACGGACAATCACCTTGACCTCTTTAAGGTAAGAGAAATCGCTGAAATGCTTCGAGCCATTCTTATTGCAGAATTTACTACGACGAGATGATTAGGACCCTGACATAAAGTGAGGTGTAATGGCTGTGACATTTAGTTGTGAATCATAACACTCAGCGATGAGGAAATCGGTCGTCTGGGACGACAGTCAATGATGTAATTTAGCGCTCATCACGCGACCAATCCGAATCGGTATTCCGGAGGGCCCTGTAATAAAGCGACGCATGTGACACTCTTAATGGCCTTAATATGTTTTGAAAATGTGGACACAGTTTGCCCAGTCAATAATTCCGACTTGTGATGTACATGTGGCTTATTTGGAAAAATGTCAATGTTTTCTTTCGCCAGATTCCTGTCGCACTGCACAAACTTGTTAGTGAAGCGGTGGCAAGTTTCATTAAAGGAACAGATCCAGATCTCATCCCAGGTAAGAGGGCAATAGGTCGGGTGAAAAAATACATGTAGACACATTTGTAACAACAGGTGAACAATCCGTTTAGTGGTTACAAATGTATCTAGGATAGGCGATTTTCAACCATATTTGTAAACAGCATACAGTTATTTGTCATTTTACGAAACGAATTTATTCCAAAATGTTCCTTCTTTTAGGTGCGACCTACTGCCAGCGTCTCACAAGGAAAGATTACATAGAAACCGTTCAGAAGACCACCAGAGAAGAGCTTTGGACTTTGCTTAAAACCATTCACGAGAACTCGAAACTTTCTGCGAAAGAGAAGCGAAGACTGCTGGGACAGTTTTACAAAGGCCATCCTGAAATATTCGTGCAATATTTTGGCAACAGAATATCAAGTGCTTGTATGTAAAACCATCTTCGGTTGAACCAATGTATAGAATGTATAGAATTATGTATGTAAATATGTATATTTTGCAGCGAGAAGCCCAGTTGCGTTTATTTGACAAATACGGGCCTAAACTTACATTAAGGTCAAAGTTCGATGCGTTTGAATAAACCGATGGATGAACGGGACGTAGTTTATGTGATTTGTTCCAGTTCTGGGTGTCAAAGAATGACTGATATCACCAAACAACGGTACTGTCAATCATTTCATGTACATTCTGTTTTCCCGACAAGAAAAAGGTCAGACGGCCTACTTATTCTTTGCGAGATGAACGTGTTCACTGTTATTCACAGGGATGTTTGGAATGAGCATTACAGACCCGAGGGAACAAAACGGCTTTGTTGCAGATTTTCAACATGCCATCGCAAACATGAGTCGAATGGAAATATATCATAAGTGTCTGACAGCACCAGACGCTCCAGAATAAAGTACTGAAATAAGTATCCTCAACTATGAAACGCTGGTCATATATGAGACGATGTGACAATAATTATTTAACCGCCGGACGTATGGATATAGATGTTATTAGGGATGCAGACTGCTCCATACGGCAATATTCAATCAGAATGAGTGTGTTATAAATGCAATTCTGAAAAAAACATGTCTAGAGTTTATTACTTATGTACAATATATATTATGCCATCCAATCTTACTGTGGATCCGCTTTTACTGGACATGATTTTAAGGAAGATGTCCTTGACTATACAGAAGAATTTCAAATGTTTGTTATGTTGAACATAAAGATAAAAACATATATGATTGATGGTTTCATTGGATGTATACGCATACCTGAAGTTTAGAATATGGGAAAGTGGCTAATTTAACCAGTGAATCGTTATGTTGTTATTTTTTGGGAGTTGACAAATTTGCAAAAAATTTATAAAACAGACTGTTATTACTATATTATTTCATCCAATAATATAAAATAGCAAACAACAGATTTATTTTTGTGGCCCTTAAAATATATTGCAGACACAGTGTGTCAACCATCCATCTACGTACGTTTAAAACTATTAAAAAAAGGATCAATGAATGAAATTCTGATTACGCTTAACAAAAATAAAACCTTCAGGTCATTCAAACTCAGTTTAGGACTCCTTCTGTGGAACACAAAACAGACATTTCTCCAAATATGTTCTGTGTCCATTTAGTGCAGGGCTGTGTTGCTTACGTTCTCTTGTTTTGCATAGGAAAGTCACACAAATTTGAAGTGGCAAGAGGGTGAATGAATACATTTTGGGCAAACTGTCCCTTGACTTCAGCTTACTAGGTTTAGTTCACTTGTAGTTTCACATGTATAGCACCATCATGCGCCCTAGTGGTTAGACATGTGACACATTTAAACTACAGGACAATAAATTTGCAAAACCCAGACAGCGGACACCTTTTAATCACATTGTTTTATTGGAAGTAAGTTGTTGTGATCCTTAGTTCACTACAAAATGAGTCTTCCATCACCAGAACTACACGTGGCAAGTTCAAGAACTATGAGGCAAATCAGAATAAAAACTTTATACAGTATAAACCGTCCAGTTTTAAAAAATAAAACTGTTTTTAAAAAACAAAATGAGAAATGAACACGACCAGAGATGTATGACGGGAAGGCGATGCGGCCGAATGATCTCCAGCGATCAGTTCATCACATCAAGACCCGCTGTGAACACACAAGTCACCACGGAGACGGATACAATCCTGTGCGTCTTCCACTCGCTCCATCAGTCAAAATGTCTAAGCTTCACAGTAAAACCAGCGATGGAAGAGGACGTCTGCACTCCTTCTGTCAGAGGTGACACACAGAGGATGCAGGTTTAAGAGTTTGGTGTAACCAAGGGTGATGCTCGGGCTGAAGGGAGCGTTTGGGTGTGTGTGTGTATCGAGCCGGCTCATCGGATCCTCTTCTGCTGTCGCGCTCGATAGATGTCGTGGATGGGAGGAGCGACGGACCCTTTGTCTTCCTCCTCGTCAGAATCTGCATTTGGCCTTTTTAAGGATTTGTTCGCAGCAGCGTGATTCTCCAATGGTCCGTTTCCTTCGCTGTTGATCTCTAACTGTTTACCAGTGATCATCTCTACAGCAGCTTCTACCGCTGGATGAGAGAGAAAGAAATGAGGTTAAGAGCAGAACTGTGCAAAGCCAGTAAAACAGTAAGGTTTTAGCATTATAATGTTGATATGCTCTTAAAATAAACAGCATTTAAGGGCACGTACTCTCTGGCAGTACACATCTTCTGAGAGTGTCCATCAGCTCATCGACTTGCACAAAGGGACCCTTAAAAACAAACACGATAACATGTTACACCAAAGCATCTATCATAAATAAAAAATATAGAATTAACAATTGTTACACAGTGATAGTTCAAGCAAAAAAAAACCTTGAGTTGAACACAGAATGCTTTTAACCAAACAGTTATTGGACCCTATTGCCCACAATAGTAGAAAACACAAATAAGATATTTCGTATAATGTAACACGAAAAAAGTTCCGCTGCACTTTTGAGTACCATTTTCAATCGGGTGAAAGTCCAAAACTGTGTGGCTATAAGCATTTGTCCAAACACTTTACAAAGAAATGAATACAGATTTGAGTGATTCATGATATCATTTTCATTTTCGCAAAAAATGAAAGAGGAAATAATGAACTGACTGTAAAGCAGCTGGGAGGGGGGAGGAGCTTCATGAGAATGACAGCAGTGGGTGGGACGGGAAACACTCCTCCGGGGACAGGGTGAAGTCCAGGAGCTGCCGGACACATTCATAACAAAACATTGATGTACTTTACAGATACTTTTAAGTATTAAGGTATATACTTGATCGCCTTTGTGTATAATGAAGATGCTTACGGGCAAGATGTCGCGGCTGGAAAGGAATCATCTGGGTGGTGTCTGGTTTGGGGTACTCTGGTTTGCGGTCAGCCTCATCTTTAAGTGTTGGGGTAGACGGAGTGACCACAGCTTCTTGAATCAGTGCTGCGTATTTGGCACGAGAAACGTCCTGCAAATAGACACATTGTTACTAGAGGCATCTGATAAATGTATTAAGAAAAACTGGCTATTATAGTAGCTGTCATTTAAAACCTGTATGACTTTCTTTTGCAGAACACAAAACAAGATATTTTGAAAAATGTTAGTAGCTAGAAACCATTGCAAGATAATGGCGACCAACAGTTATCTTTAACCAACAGGTATAACATGAAAAGTATAATAACAGAATTTTCATTTTGGGGTGAACAACTTCTATAAAGTTTCAAACACAGATATTGAGTTTCAGCTGTATCATGGTATAATTTGTATAACTATTACACCCCGTGTCATAAAGGGGCAAACCTTCCTTGGTTGATTAATCCAAGAAAATGTTAAGCAAAAGTTAATTTATAACCAAAGGATTGAGTCTATTCCTTGAAAAGTACCCGACATTGTTGGAGTGCGCATTAAGATTAGGTCACCTTGTATCCAAGGGCTTTGAGTTCGCAGGGAGAGCATGGATACAGATCCATGAATTTATATCGGTCCACCAGCAGAGCTGTCTCCTTGCCCTCGTATTCATCCTTGAAGGCCAAGAAGCGTCTTCGCTCTACTTTCAGGATACTGGCCAGGTCCCCAATGTTACTCTCAAAGGCCAAGAAGCGTGCCCAAATTTCCCTGTTTAACCCCAAAACAAAAAATCACGATGATGTGCACATCAAACCCTCAATATATGTACACACAACACATTACTAAACATGGCACATTTCACTACCGTCCAGCAACCAGAAAGAAAATAATTGGTGAAATGTTGTTGAAAGTAGACTAACCCAGACTTCTCGGCTGAAAGACTTCCAGACGTGAGCACTCTTTCAAACAGGACTCTGGTGTTGTTGTCCTCTGTGTCGGATGGAAGGACAAACAGTTTAAAACCAAATGTCTTTATTCAAACATAATTCCTATCAAAGCTTTTCGCCCATCTTCTTTTTAGTAACTGCTTAGCAACAAGATAAACGGGGCTTGCATTTACTACATGATAAACACAGTCTCTATAGCTATATCAAGTATAAAGGTGGTTTGTTTGGTCTGATATGTACTATAGCCAGACATCATCATTTCGGTGTATGAACGAACATCGCATCTGAAAGTCAAAGAGCTTAAGTGGACGTCAATGATACGCAATCCGTCCTTTGTACAAACCGCTTTTCACCTAACATGACCTGCTCTAAATATAGATTTAGTAAAATGTGACATCAATTCAGACTCGGTCAATATCATCACTGACTGTATAAATATAGATAAAACAGAGATTTAAAAAGAAAGTGTGTGGCTGAAGAGTGTTTATACCGTTTAGGTGAGAGAGGTAATCGATGTAGGCTAAAATGTATTCAGGAATGTCACCGTATTTCTTCAGTCCAAGCTCAAATATCTTAAACGCCACAGATTTGTCCTGTTGACAAGAGAACAGTCAGATTATTGAACACCAATGTTTTGCGTTATCAGATGATGACTTAGTTATTTTGTGTGGGGTTTGATGTACAAATGTCTGTGTGTTTTTACCTTGCTGCAGTAGTATTCCATAAGGGCAGCGGTGACGTACACATGATGTCGTGTTCTCGGATCTTCTCTGGCCTTCTTAAAGATAGATCGACCAGACTTGATGCCTTCAGCTCTCCTGGCGAACTTCATGTACTGAATGTAAACCTGATCAACAGACAGCGGTTGACCTCTTTTCAGAAACGAGCAGTTATGGATTCTTTAGACATAATATTTGCGTGCATGTTATGGCTTACCAGGGTGGGGTCGATATCTTCTATCGCCAGGAGACGGTTGTATATACTATGAACCTTTTCATGCTTCATGCGACTCTGAAAAGCAGATTAGATTCAAGTTTAACGGAATGTACAGCGGATTATTTTCTTGCTCTTAAATAGAAAATAAATGACATCAAACTGTCCAAATGTATTACGAATAGAAATCCTTCTGTCATCATGACTCATCAATGGATTTCGTATGCAGAACATACATACATATAAGAATGATCGTAACCAAACAACGGTGTTTCCTGACATTCTACCGAATATCTTCTTCTTCGTGCATAAGAAAGTCCTTGTTTTATGAATAAATAGATTTTGAAATAAACTCACGCTTTGAGCATTTATGAAACTTGTTTTAAAAAAGACTTGCCTCACAAATAAATCTATGTCTTATTAAAAAGAGCTCAAATGTGTTGAATCTATGTCTTATTAAAAAGAGCTCAAATGTGTTGAACAATTAACAAGTAAAAAAGCATATTTCACAGCGTTTTTTTACTAAAAACATAGGATTTTCTCAAAATGTGAAGTCACCTCTTCATAGTCTGCAAAGGAGAAATAAAGGAGCATGTTCTTCTTAAGCAGAGTCCCTATAGCACGCTCATAAATGTTTGCGGCCTCATCGCTGAACAGCTTGGCATTATTCATGTCCTAAAACAGAGCATAAGTCAAGAGAATATCCTACAAAACATTGTGTATTTAACTTCAAAGAAACATTTGTGTCAGTCCGTGAGGGAAATCCTAACCCCTTTTTCTGCCAGTAGTTTACTGGATTGTTCCAGGTACTGGGCAGCCTCGTACCAGATGTCAGGATGATGTCCAAGCACCAAAAGGCACTGCTCATAGGCAAACATAACTGCAAAGACAAACAAAAATACTTCACACTTGATGCTTTTCCCTGTCATTCATCCAACATTTAAATCAGCAGATTTGACATTTTATTCTTCAGTGGAAAGCTCTATACTGGCATTGATTGTGATTCTCCAGCAATCCTTCTCATGCTCTTAAAGGAACTTCTGGAAGAACGCACCTCTTTTAGTGATGAGGGTCTGATCTTCAGTGCGCAGCGGGTTGCTCTTCTCCCATTGGATGTATTTCTTCCACATCTCCACCTGCTGGGCCTCCTGTGGGGAGTTCTGGGGCGGTACTGAGGGGGCGTTTCGGTCCAGACCCTTCATGACCGTCTCGTACTCCTGCAGAAACGAAATCATCGATATCATTTTCAACCATCAAAACCAAAAAGAAACCAACAGCTTTAGTCATCTAAAATGTATTATTAGGAGTATTATTTTTACATCATCATTAATAAATATAAACATGCACAAAAATAACCAAATGAAAATAAGCCATAACGCAATAAATCAAATATATTGATCGAATTTAATATAAAAACATTCCTAAGCAAGTGTAAGTAAAAGCAGATGTTGAACTGACCTTGGCGACTCTTCTGGCATTCATGTAGTCCCTACTCCGATCTTCGATCATCTTTTTGGCCAAGTGCACATTAATGCCCTTATAACAAATATAAATGTTATTTCTAACAAGCTACAGATCATGCATAACTTTTATACAAAAAGTTTTTGATATCAAAGTCACAAGTGTCACCAGAAGTTATTAAGAAACTCTTTTTCCGCAGAATACAAAAGAAGGTATTCTGAAGAATGTCTGCAACCACACATCACTGACCCGTTTCCTTTGTAAGGACACGCCAACATTATTGTGTATTTATTCAGATGTTTCATTTCTACCTAATTGATTTAAATGAAGCTACTAATGCTTTTTTATCAATTTGAAGAGAAAAACCAAAGTATGCATGAACGTACGGGAATATTCTTTCATAAATCAGAATAACGTTCTCTCTTATTATTAGGTTTCAACCAAACGGAATCCCAGATGGATTATCCACTCACCTCTTCATATTTACTGTAATCTCTCCAGAGCTGCTCAATGTTAATCATGGGATTGACACAGCCTCTCTGATACACACGTCTGACAGCTGTGATGCGTTGGTTCTCTGCGTATGAGCCCACAGCCTCACTACAGGACACATACACATCTCTGTATCCTCTCCATCAAAACCTCAATGTCACTCAAGGATCTACAATGTATACTCACACTCCCTTGAGAAAATTGATGTAGTCCACCCAAATCTAAAAGAGGACATCATTTGTGAGAAGTTGATAATGGAACCACAACACACTGTTAATCAAGAAGTATGGCTTCTCACCTGATAGGACATGATCTCCATACCAATCTTATCCAGCGCAAAATCATACGCCTGTGCCATCTTTTCCCTGGCAAAGACACGGAATATGAATTACATGCATCGCTTTGGTATGATAAAAAGCCATATAATGAAGGATGGGACATACTTGTAGCTGGGCAGTTTTCCTTTGGTTTCACGGACGTATGACAGGTAGCACTTCCACAGGTCGATGTGCAGAACCTTCATTAAGCACCTCTGAAATAACTGAACGAGACATTGACATGCCGTTTATTGTACAATGGGAGAAGACCCCCATAACGTTTTAAAGCATACACAAACACATCAAGGTCTATGACATCATTAATCATGTCTGTATAACAAAGGGTCGTTCTGGAAATGATGGTGATGACATCATCACAAGGCCTTATTTACAAACATTGGCCAAACTGTCGGATGTCTGCTTTTCGGCATGTCACCAAATAGACTTTGTTTAATGTATGTAAAAAACAAAAACACACTTCTCCCATCAGGAAATGTTTGACATGTGGTGGTAAAATTCGCTTCTTACCTTTTCAACCTTGTCATAGTTTTTAGCCTTGATCTGCGGACACATTTAAAACATATTAAAGTGAACATGTGTGATGACTACGATTGGCTAAATTGATCTCTCGCACACACATGCACACAAATGATAATCCCTTTGAGCTCAACAATGTGACATTCACACAAACCTGTATAATAACCTCTGATGTAAATCTCTCCTCATTACACAACCAGAAATATCAACCAGATTTATTAACAGCGCAAATTGTGGCCGTTTCACCTAAATTACCCGTAACATATCACCAGGAGTTGCCAGCATCTCATTCATAATGTATGAATAGAAAAATAAATAGTAGGGTTTGTGTACCAAAAACCAATCTTTAATATCTTTATGTTGTACTGGCCTGTATTTACAACGAGTCCTTAAGAACAAAATAAGTACAAAGAAATCAGACAACCTATAATGAGGATCTAGAGACAGAACAAAATATTTTCTATGGAAGTAGTGGCACCAATCCTATATACTTCTTAAATGATGACAACTGATAGTCAGGCTTTAACTTTGTCATATCAATAAGATGTGTAGTGCAGAAACACAAGAGTCAAAACATGACTGACGCTACACAGAAATAATGCAAAACTCATATTACAGATGCACCTGTTCATTTATTTCTTGTGCAACACAAACATGGATTAGTAACACTTTACAGTAGATCTGCATAAGAGCTTACATTTCTATAGAATTCAACATTCAAGGTCATTAATACATGCTGAAAAACTATACTGTGCATTTTAAGATCATGTTTCCTAATGCATTTACTTATGCTGAAAACACAACCTTACTGTAAATTATTACTTATCTATATAGTCAGTCGTAGATCACCCAAATGAAAGTCTTGTCATTTCGAACCTGTATGACTTTATTTCTTCTGCACAACACAAAAGATATTCGGAAAAAAGTTGGTAACCAACGTGGAATATAATTAGGACTCTGTACGAAAAAAAAACACAAGTTAATCGGTGCCAGTAACCAACATTCTTCAAATTATCTCCTTTTGTGATCTACAGAAGAAAATCAACCAGGTTAGTAATGACAAGAGGGTGAGTAAATAATGAAGCCATTTTCACTTTTTATGTAATTTGTTTTTAAACTATTGTGCACTTTGAACTGATTTTCTGTACTACATTCCAGCCGGTGTGATGGGTGCATTATGTTCCACGACGCAAGACTTAAGCCTGGGGCACTGCTACAAAAGGGAGGTTATATAACATCATATCTACAGGAATATTAAAAATGTACGTGTGGACACATAAGTAGTCCTGTTGTCTGGATAAATAAAACAGATGGTTAGACTATACCAGGGCAGAGGGTAAAAACATTCTTATGGTCCAGTATTATAGAGGAAGTTGTCAAATAAAAAGTGTACATGTGTTCTTTGGTATGATATTAGGAAATCTAATGATTTACGGTGGGCGTATCCTGATATGGACACAGCTTTGACCAAGACTGACCAAACATAATCTAAAGCAGGAACAAACCCAACACTCTAGACACAAACTACAAGCGCACATTACTACGAAAGCCAGACTTGTTAGACTTGGACATTTTATTACTGCAAGAAAAACTGATTCTGTCAAGACAAAATCAGGCCGTTTTGAAATAAGGTTACCAACATATGTACAGTATGAATGCAGCGACAGTCATCTGATCCAACATCAGGACCAAACCTGTGTGTGAGCAGTATAAGCAATGTACCTCTGCTCTACATATGATGATCAATGTGATAAAAAAAGGGAAATATTAAATCAGGATAATTGGTGTTTTATAACCAGAAATGACATTTATGGGAGGAATCAAATTGTTTTCAAGATGTTTTCATTATTAATGATTTATTGCAATTTTAAACCCTCCTGATCAGATGCATAACTCATGTTATTGCCCAAAACATGTTAAGAGAAAAAGGATGGAAAATTTTGTGGAAGTAACCGATTTAAAGGACAGCTAGTATTTAATATAAAAACTATATTTGGAGAGTGTATTTGCAAGAACATAACTATTTTTTTTATCTTTTCAAATCCTGTTTTCTAAGTTATCGTAACCAAAACCAACCGCAATTTCATTGGTTATTAAGAATACACACAAAAAAATATGATTTGTGATTAAAAATTGATTTTTCAGTTGTTTTTCTGTGCAAATTAACTCCTCAAATCACATTACAAATAAGTAAAAAACCTATATTCCTGTATGGTAAAAAATAACTAGATAGGGCTCAATTTACCAAGCACATGAACTTTTATTTACTTGCATGCGTTCGATGAAGAAAGACTGGTCTTGTTCTAATAGGTGTATAGAAAATGTATATTTTTATTTTCTGAAATTCAGCTTCAGTTCTAACTAAAGTGTTTAACATGCATTGTTGCTTTCAATGTCTTGTGTATGATACTTACCATTACAATGGAGCCATACAAAGTCTACATGTTCAGATGGAACTAAATGTGGCCAGTAGTCATGTCCTGTATTGCAGGTGTGTATTTGGTCGTACAATTTGTTTCTTAACCTAAATATAATGTAAACGATTATACCAGACACACTATATATCCAAATATTGAATAAAGGACAAAAGATACAGACACTATAACGGACAAAATCTTGAGTACTTACAAATCACAACAACCTCAAAGAAATGACACAGGAGGCAAGAAATTGACACACGTAATAAAGGCTAAAGCACTCCAATACTATTAAAATTGTTTTAATGCTGTTGCAGATAAAACATGCAACAAAATCAACTCTGAAACTGAAAGGTATAAGAAAAGGAATAACTTCAGGAGCCCTAAAGTTACACAAGCTAGATGTGTTGCCCTGTTGCGTGTGGTTGTGTGAATATCACAATGTTATTCGATTCGGGGATAAGCATTGTCACGCACACATGAAAACTTTTCCAAGTGAATATAAAGTTTAACCTCAGCTTCAATGTATAGCTTCCAGAATCGGCCCGAACTGGGGAACTGGGCGACAAGTCGCTCGTATGTCTTCCTTGCTTTGTCTATGGGTTGATTCTAAAAGAAGTAAAATGCATTTACATACATAATCACAACGGGACCGCACGTCCCGGGTTTACATTTGACAGATTGGCCGTTTGGAACCCTCCCCTTGCCCCCTCCCACCAAAACACGTCACCCCATGTAGAAGAGAATGCAACCCTGCGTCACTAAACCTGTGCTTCTCGAATCAGTATGCTCCAAGCGTCCAGGTCATACGGATTTTCTTCCAATTTCTTCTCGGCTTTCTTAACCTTCTCTGGGATGTACTCGGCCGCCTGCGGGGAGAAGTGCCAAGCGTTAGTGAGAACACCGTACAACACACATCATGCAGATGGCTTTGATTCAAATGAAGTCATGTGCGATAACAACAACTTGAATCATGCTTTAAACACTTATATAGCACACTATACTATAGTGCAGGGTGATTGCCTTTGTGTTGCCTATGTAGGGTGCATCTAGAATCTTTAAATGTGAATAAGTGAGCACAGACAGAAATAAGGTATAGATTCATTAGAATAAGATGTAAATTAAATCAGGTGACTTGGAGACTAACTTTCAGCTGTAAACTACAGGAAACATGCTGTCTAGGTAGTGCACTAACTAGGGTATAAACAAAGCCAAGAAATGTTCTACTTTTTATCTTACACACTTAACAATAATGCACTTCCTGATGTTTTATCACATTTCTCAATATATAAATAACTCTGTATATTATGTTTATTATTATTGTTATGAGTTTGACCTAATGCATGGAGCTCTGCTGCAGTAACCAAGGCAACGAGCCTTCAATCACCACCTCACCCTGCACTACGTCACAAACGTGAGTATAAGTACGCAGATATAACACTAAAGATGGTGTTCTCTGCACTTATACATGAGGGATGCAAACAGACGTCACACACTATCAAGTGTGGACCCTAGCTAGGCCGCAGCCCGACCCGTCACACATTCCGCTGAGGTGTTTCCGTTACCTGGTCTGGTGGGGTTTCCGCGGACATGTTGAGTGGAATTAAGCTGCTGTTGTCTGCTGAGGGGTCACAAACACGCCGGGGGTGAAGTGTTTAATTCGACATGTTGTCTCGAGCTCTCTTTGTGCGGCCTCGCGCCTCTCAGCGCTACACAAAATGGCAGCGGCGCGAACTGAACGAAGCCACGCCCACCGGAAATGACTCGCCTCGAAATAATACATAATAAATCAACTTTTTTTTTATAATACTTGTCAATTTTCATATTCAAGCTCTTAAAACTGTCATTAATTCGAATTACTATACATATTTGTTTATTTATTTATTTATTTATTTATTTATTTATTACTCTGCCCTAATGTTTATAGGACATGTTAGTACTTGTTAGATATTCATGTTCACTCTTTGAATTTTTGTGTGTTTAAGCATTAATAAAAATATAAAAAAATATAAATACAATTGTATTATATTATACAAACACATTTATTCCGTTTAGCCAAATCAACAATAAAATAACAGCAATCTTTGGCTTATAAAAACATATAAATTAAGACATTTATTTTATACGCACTTTAAAACTATTTTATTACATATGACGTTATTGCTTTTATTAATGCAACTCGTTTATATCAAAATCGGACATTATATTATCATTAATTTAATGAATCAGAAACACAAACAAGTTGGTTTGTTTACGTGATTTTTTTTTTTGTATTTCCAAACTATTTTTAAGTTCGCTTAAAGTTAATCTCGCTTTAATTCGATTTAAAAACTTTTAATTTCGCACAGGCACGTCTGCGGACGCCGCTGGTGACATTTTCCCAGCAGTCTTTGCGGCAGGCCTTTTCCTCCATCTTTGTGACAGCATCAGGTGAGCGCCTCGAGCTCGTCTCAGTAAATGTGAGAAAACATGCGATAATAATGCGCGTTTATTAAACATATGTACAGACACGTATAGAACAGACATTAAAGGTCACGTTTACGTGTGGTTTAGAGTTCTGCGGTGTGCGATGGTTTGGATGTAAACGGATTGTGTGAGCGAGCTGCTCCATAGGCTAACCTGCAAGTTGGAGTTATATTATTATTTAAATTCTTGTTGCTCTTAAAGTTGTAGGTTGCTAAAACCATGAATGGCTCTTTTCTCGCTTATTATGTTTATAAATAATAATTGATGTAGAGTTTTACAAGAACAGTGAAGATATGAGAAACATGCTACATTTTGAAGTGTGTGTGTGTGTGTGTGTGTGTGTGTGTGTGTGTGTGTGTGTGTGTGTGTGTGTGTGTGTGTGTGTGTGTGTGTGAGTGTGTGATCATAATTTTGAAATATAAATGTCTGTTTCAAACTAAATGTCAATGTTTCTGTGTTTGTAGGTTAACTTGACCTGACCAAAGCATCATCATGCCTGGAAGGTAAGCTGTCAATGTTGTTGACAGTATAGATGTGATTTATGTCACATCAGATATGCAGATACACACGTGCATACTAGATAAAGTGTCATTAACTGAAGTATAATCTGTCTCTATTACACATCAGGTTGTGGAGTAAGGCCATCTTTGCTGGCTACAAGCGTGGTTTGAGGAACCAGCGTGAGCACACAGCTCTTCTCAAGTTGGAAGGGGTTTATACCCGGAATGAGGTGGACTTCTACCTGGGCAAACGCTGTGCCTACGTCTACAAAGCCAAAAAGTGAGTCGTGTGTGTGCCAGCTGCTGCTTGGGATTGAAGGGTTGGATGGAAGTGTAAGATTGTGGTACTTGTTTCATTCTTCCTGGGATTGAGTCACACCAATAGTTTCTTTACAACCAATTTCATAAATCGATGGTGGAACGATCTGCCTCTGGCTTCACGCTTGTCAGACTCGGTCTCTATCTTTAAAAAACACCTAAAAACTCATCTTTTCCGGCTACACCTAATTCACTAACTCACTTCTTTTCAAATCTACTCTATCAAAAAAAAAAAACAATTCTTTTGTAACTTCGCTCTCTGTGTAACTTGGTAGCATTGTTGTAGCACTTGTTCACCTATTGTTGTATCGGCTATTTACCGCTTCATTGTCTCCTCGACTATTGTAAGTCGCTTTGGATAAAAGCGTCTGCTAAATTACTAAATGTAAATGTAAAAATGTAAAATAAATCTCTCATTTTGAAGTGAGAACTTGCCTTAAACTCAATTCTATTTTATTAGTTACACTAACATTTCCCAGAATGCATCTCCATGAGGAGATCTTAAAACACTGGCAGGTGTCATCATGAACGCAATTTGTTGTGTGATGTATGTTTGGTTTAATATCACTAATACTTCATCCGTATTGAATTTGTTTGTTCAAAGGATCACTGCAACTCCCGGCGGTAAACCCAACAAGACTCGCGTCATCTGGGGTAAAGTCACACGGGCCCATGGAAACAGTGGAATGGTTCGTGCCAAGTTCAGGAGCAATCTTCCCGCAAAGGCCATCGGGCACAGGATTCGTGTGGTGAGACCTTACATTTGAACCCCTTCTTGCCATAAGTATCGATCCTTTGCAAGGATCAATCACTGCTGTTATAATGTGCACACATGGAACAAATAGATTAACTTGGGTGGCAGATTATTCTCCTGTGTCTATGTTGAGTCCGTTGTTGGTCTGACACACAAATATCAACCTTGAGATTCTAAATGTTGTTTAAGCACTAGCAAGCACTAACCTGTGGCTTTATGCTGGTTTGCAAGGAATATATAAATGTGTTCATAGTTTCCGGGGGAGTGTACTGGACTGGGATTTAGGTTAACACAGGACTAGGTTAAATTTGAATATTTTGATTGTTTTTATGCACATATTAGAACTAAATATAACAAATCATATTTCGACAAATCATTGAAGCCGACGTATTAAGATGTGTCAGTGCAAGCTGCTTTCAGTCCAGTATTTTATTGTATGTTCACTCTAAAGTTCTGTATGGTTGTATACCTTCCCTAAATGTGCTTGTCTAGTTTGCTATTTTTTAGAGATATGATTTCTTTCTTTGTACTTTGTTTTATAGGGTTCATAGACGATGTATTATAGGGGGTTGTGATCATTGCTGTCATAACATTAGAAACTGTTGGTTTTGGTCGGGTGTTACAAATGGGAGTTTTTAACATGGAAACAATTGATTGAATAATGCTGAAATTGATATAAATCTTTTCTGCTCTTTGTTGATATTTGTGGGTAAAACTTAAAGGTGTGTTCTCTTCCTTGAGAAAGCATTATTCAGTGTCTTCATTCAAAGTGACTTGCAAATAATTCCAAGAATCTGATGACTAGAGAAATCTTGGCTGTATTCTTAACTCAAGAGGCAGATAAAGAATCTTAAGATTCCCATTTTACCTTTTTGGTAGAATACTTAATTCGCTCCCTTGTCATTTGAATAATTTTACTCCTGTTAGGAACTGAATATAATTCTCCTCTGAAAGTTTTGATGTTTTTAATAAGCATGTTGTGTTTGTTATGTAAGGCATTTGAATGAATAACCTGTTTCTTTTCTTTGTTTTGCAGATGCTGTACCCATCTCGTGTGTAACATGCTTTTGTGTACAGTCAATAAAAAAAGTGATTCCAAAACACGTTCTTTCGCTTCATTATTTCACCTTTAACATCTATTGTCATGTAATAATGTTGACTTCTAGCTGAAATGCCATCAAGTATTTATACAGCTGTGTACTGTAGACTTATTTGTTTCAATGTATTTGTGAAACTGCACACTTTAGTGAACACTTCCTCCAGAAAACAATGACCTTAAACAACAAGTGACCTTTGTAATGTTAACAGTACATTTACTCTATAAGCAGATGCTTTTGTCTGAAGAGGCTTTAAACTCTAGAATGTTTTACACTGACTTTAAACATAAAGCATTGAGTTTACAGAAGATTTACATAAATTAACCTAAAGGTGAATAATTGGTTTACACTTCAGAGTAATAAAGAGTGTGAGTTTAAATGCACTATATTCAATTTAACAATAATGGCACAATGTAAAGTGAAGGTGCTTAAAATAAAAATATTAAAACCAACTATGTCATGTTTTTAAAAATGTATAAATGTATGTGAATGTCTCCACTTTTATAAGTAATGAACATAAAGAGAGTTGATCTACACATTTCATGATTTCCATCACGTTGTAATACTCGAGTACGACTGCAGGGGGTGCGCGTGTCTTCTCCAGTGCAATAAACCCCGCCTACCGAACAGACGCTGACGCATTACCGCGCAATGAATGCTGGGGGTTGTAGTGCCACGATAGCGCGTCGACCGTTGGGAAGCCTCTTACCGCACTACATTTCCCAGCAACACTTTCGTGTGATTCCTTCAATAGCTGGTTTATAACGAAGTTGTTTTGCTTCGGTCACTGTTGAAGCTCCGCAGACTCTCGAGAGGACAGAACAGGTAACCGCTCCACACTTTAATCTTTATTCATATTTATATGAGCAATCATCATTTACTGGCACAGACAGCTTACATACATGTCATTCCGACACGCTTTGACACAATTATCGTTATAATATTATTTGAAATGTTTTTTAAAGGATATTAATCTCATTTTTAAAATGCCAAATGTAATAATAAACGAGCGTTGTAACGGACAGGAATGTGACGTCATCTGTCATCTTTTGTCTCGGTGTTGCTGTGAGGATGCACACTCATTCTGTCGTGACGGACGTTGTGTAATTCTGCTCTCGACTCTTTTGTGTTTAAAGTGATCTGAATACTGAACACAGCCCTGTGCATCACGTTATTAACATTATTAACATTATTAACTATAAATACTGAGACATCTATACATGATCAAAGCACAAGTCTTCAGTTTAATGTGAAAACCTGGTGTGTGTTTTCTTTAAGATGATGTGGAACTGTTTGTTCTCTCTGTGCTGGAGGAGATGAGGAACATAAAACACCATCATAAAAACATTTAAACACCATCACAAAAATATTTAAACACCATCACAAAAACATTTAAACACCATCACAAAAACACCATCACAAAAACATAATAACACCATCACAAAAACATAATAACACCATCACAAAAACATTTAAACACCATCACAAAAATATTTAAACACCATTACAAAAACATTTAAACACCATCACAAAAACACCATCACAAAAACATAATAACACCATCACAAAAACATTTAAACACCATCACAAAAACATTTAAACACCATCACAAAACATTTAAACACCATCACAAAAACACAATAACACCATCACAAAAACATTTAAACACCATCACAAAAACACCATCACAAAAACATTAAAACACCATCACAAAAACATTAAAACACCAACCCAAAAACACCATCACAAAAACATTAAAACACCAACCCAAAAACACCATCACAAAAACATTAAAACACCATCACAAAAACATTAAAACACCATCACAACAACACCATCACAAAAATACCATCACAAAAACATTAAAACACCATCACAATAACATTAAAACACCATCACAAATACATCATCACAAGAACATTAAAACACCATCACAAAAACACCATTACAAAAACATTAAAACACCATCACAACAACACCATCACAAAAACATTAAAACACCATCACAAAGATTCATTCTATTGTGAGATTAATCTATGAAACACACAATATTAATCATAACTATTCAGATTGACTGTTGAACTACCTGTCTAGACAACACCATGGATTATAACATAATCCCATAATCAAACTCCCACAGATTAATACATATGAGGATTCTGTCAGAATGGCAACCTAACCTGAAATATTCAGTTTTTACCAAGGGTTTTTAATATACTTAGCACAGATTACAACATATAGGGTTTAAGATATCTCTCTTTAAAGTTTTATTTCATTTCTGTTTTTAGTTCATTATTATTCAAAGTAAAAGTAAGATTGTCACATCTGTAACGCTTCCATCATAACGCACACATACAAATAAAAAATATAGTCATTATTTTAGGTTCTGTAAAGGTATATAAATTGGCCATTTGTTTGCTATTTTGGATTCTGGTTTGTAGATTTTAATTCACAACAGTCTAAGTTGTCATCAATCGAAAACGGTGTCTTTTTCTGTCACAGGTTTATTACCCGTTTTAAATAGAGAACTTGTGCATATAATGATATTTTTCTGGTGTTTAAGCACCATTAACAAGTGTGTTGAAAATATAAACAGTTGTACTAGTAACAATTATATTTAAGAGTGGTTTTATGGCACGTCCATAACGCTGGAATTGCCAAATTATTAAAAAGTGAGCTCATGAATTGCCCTTAATAGTGTTGTTTAGTTAATGAGTGTACTACTATAGAGTTTCATGCACAAAACAACAAAATAACATAGTAGACAAAAGAAGTCACTTCCAGGAGTATATCTAGACCTCACCAGAAGGTCTATTCACTCGGGGGCCAAACACTTTTAGAAAGGTCAGAACCGGAGGTTTTAAGCTGAGGAAATCTTGGGATAATACTCATCTTTTAAAACTAATATGGTAAATCATAAATAGGCATTTCCGTGAAAATGTCAACCTTGTCCTGAAAATATAGAGTTATTATATATACATTTATAACTATAGCACGTATATCAACATTGGTGGTTCAACTACCCATGTAAGGATTCTTTTCAAGTATTTTAGAGAATTATTATATAACGAGGCTCTGATATAAACAATTGGTTCAATTATCTGGTCACAAATAGTCTTTATATCACGTCCGTAACGCAACATATCACGTCCAAAATGCTGTAATTGCCCAAATGGAGATGTATAGCTGACTTTATACTCGAGGAAAGGGGTTCCTTCAATACATTATAGAGGGTCTTATCATGCATTTTGTCACAGATCTGCCTGTTGCTCTACTCTTTACTTTTCCCAGTTGATCATGTTATACACTTTTAACAATGCATTGTCTTATTTCTCACAGATTAAGATACTTTAACAGATGTTGGTAAAAGAAGATGAAAGGACATGATTTGGGAAAGGACTGTCTGGCATCGGGCTCTGCGTACAGGGCCGTACCATCCAGAGAGACCTTATCTGGCACTGAAGATGACCATTACCAGCTGTCTAAAGTCCAGGTAAGACTCCCATTTGGGATTTGTCATCTCTTTAGATTTGCACATTTATAACTGTTAAATACAAACCCCCCAAGCATAACATTCATTGCCTCAACGCATGTTTCCGTTTTAAGTCAAATGAATTCTGTCATATTTTGTGTTTGAGACTGACTTGAAATGAAACGTAATTAAGGGATGTTGTGGTTTTTGGAACCTGCGTGGTTTTTTTCGGTCATGCGCACACATGATCTAGTTTATCTATAATGTTAACCTACATTTTAAAAATTGCCGTCCTTGTCATTGGTATTAAATGTCTTCCTGTTTATCCACCCTGGTTGTTTGTGAGGTATGAACATGTCTCATGTGTTGGATAGAACGTTAAAGTCCAAAGCTCTGGCTTTGGTTGTCTTCCGTTATGCATCTATGCTTTTTTGTGTTTGTTTTTTGTATCCCTTATGCTCGGGCGGTCAGCATTTTGTCAGCATGTTAAGATAGTGCCCTGCGTTGCCTGCAAATTTTCTTTGTCTTTTTCCATCCCTCTCCCTGTATCTCTCAGTCGCTCAGCATAGCACTGGGAATGCTGTGCATACAGGCTTCGCTTGTGATTGGCTGTTCGTTCTGCAAGTCGGAACTGTTTACATAATAATGACTCGCAGTGTTTGGCAGCATCAGCCAATTGCAGCCTTGGTTTCCGGTGATGCGAACAGCAGTCTTTGCCGCTGATAGGCCGATGCCCCCTTTAGAGCTCAGACAAGCCGTGTGTTTGTGCAACGTGAGTGAGGACATGAGGAGAGGAGGGGTGCATCCTGCACGTGCCGAAAGGCAATGCGAAACACTTTCACGGCAGGCATCTCTCATTCATGTCATGTAGACGTGAAAAACTTAAGTTGCTTGTTTTCCACAAGGGTTCTCTCATGAATGACTCAAACATGTTATGCATTATGTGAAGTATAAAGATCACTTTGTAATGTATATTTGACCATTTATTATTTCCTGGTTTTTACTGGGACTCATCATAGCGTGGTTGTGTTTGTCTCTCTTTCTATATGGATGGTTCTGTTTCCGTTTCTCACTTCTGCATTCTGATCACTCCCAGATAAAGTTTCTTTTTTCCCCCTGCTTGTTCCTTCTGTGAGCTCGTGACAGCTGTGATGATTCATATGGTGCCTGACATTAGGATTATCTTAACATACCTGAGTTTTATTGGTACACCTAATTCATATTTTAACGTTTTCTGCAGATTACGGTCAAATGTGTAGAAGATGTCTGTGATTATATATTTTGTTGTTAAAACGTTTGACATTAAATCCTTGCTGTTTTCACGCCTCTCCAACATTTCTTTTAGGACTATGAATTTGCTTTCATTTGTTGATATGTCAAACCCACATCAACATGAACATGAACATAAATGTTTGCTAACATAAAGCATTTTGTTTTTATTTTAAGTCAAATTTAAAAGCATCTGCATTGCAGATTGTGTTACTTTCTTGTAATTTCCTGACTCATATGAGTCTTCCGTTATTTCACAATGCTGTGGTTTATTGGTTTAATATAGGATTTTACAAAGGATGTCATTATACCCACAATGATCGTCTAGCCATGGATTTTATAAAATGCTGACTTGTATCTCTTTTGTTAACTTTATATTTATATTGATGTAAGCAGCCCGAGTGATGCCAGGTGGACAGAAGATAATCCATTTTGAGTTCATGGCTTTTAAGTTCTTGTCCTTTTACTTTGCGAGGCGCTTTGGATAAATGACACCGTAAATGTAAAGTGATGACAATCAGTGACTTGAATAGGTTTGGTGTCCATACAATAAAAGTGAATCAGTACATCCAAAAATATTGTCATCATTTACTCACTGTCTTATCATTTTGACCTGTATGACTTTCTATTACCTAAAAAAAGATATTTTGAAGAATAGTAGGTAACCGGACACCGTGGTATCCATCTACGTATATTATATAGACAGAAAAACCAAGTAAACCGATGTTCTGATACCAACTTTCTGACTGAAACGTGTTTTTGGGAACCCATCACTTTCATGAATAGAAATTAATCGATTAATTGAACACATTAGAATTTAGTTTCAGTGTAATAGTGTTTATAAAATTAAAACTATATTACACATTCTCTTTTTTTTTACATATAAATGTAAACTCTCATTGACCTCATCGAGCTGACATCAGTTTTATGCTGAATTGCGGTTTTTCTTTTTTACCAACAACTGCTGATACCAGCATTACGAAAGCAATGATAACAATATAACGAGTCTAATAACAAGAATCAAAGCCATACAGAAAATCTGTGAAACTTTGTTGCCACTGGATCAATACCTTTTAGAAAATACACCATTGAAACTAAAAGTGCTTATTACAACCTCATATCAGTAATGTACTATAAAGATCCTAATATGCATTATTACAAAGGTGCATTATTACAAAATGTATATTTAAATGTTCAAGACCCTTTCTACAATAAATATTAGGACTTGTAAGGGTACTGTCCCAGTGAAATAGTTAGTTTTGCTGACTGTAGATGCTCAAGAAAATTTGTACAAATAAAAACCCTTTTAAGATGGCCACCCTTGCTTTTTAATCTGTCCTCATAAGGCGTTTAAGCACATGCTGTTCTTTTTTGAAGGGTTAATCCTGAGTTTATGCGTCCTCTCTTTACACACACACACACACACACACACACACACACACACACACACACACACACACACACACACACACACACACACACACACACACACACACACCACACACACCACACACACCACACACCACACACACACCACACACACACACACACCACACACACACACACACACACACACACACACACACACACACACACACACACACACACACACACACACACACACACACACACAGCTCACTTGTTATCAACAGAATACTCCATGGCTCTAATCACCAGGGGCAACTGCTTGTATAATCAGCTGTTGTCTCAGCTGTCTGCGGGCATTGCAAACTTTATTGTTGTCTGACCTGTTTTAAAATATTTTGCGTGACATACTGGCAGAATGGATTGTTGGGACGTGAAGAAACGTGTTCCTGCTTGTGGACCCGAGAACACTGCCATGCTGGTTTAAGGCATTAATCTTATTAATTAACATATTTACTTGAGGTTTGTTAAATCAAACAATTTCGTCACATGATTTAAATTGACATTTACATCAGCATTAAAGCCCTCGTGCAGCACGAGGTCGGTCCTTCCCCATCATTATGGGTCGTTTGGTCTGAGATGTGTGTCTGGTTTCCTTCCTCTGTTATTTTAGCTGATTACATTTGCCCTTGCCATATGACTGCTGACAAACACGTCTTCTTTCATTTCCTGTCAAAATCTTCTGCACTGTCACGTTTTTCCATTGAGGATTGCTGAAAGGCTAAAAGCCTAAAAACTCGGTCTTTTACAGGATGCTTTTGAAACGGCAGCGAGAGCTGAGGGCGGCCTTACATTGGACGGAGATGGCACAACTCAACCGAAAGAGTTGGAGGACGAGGTCGGGAGGAGTAAATACCACCACAGCGTCTGCGTTCTCAAACCTATCCGCTCCACCAGCAAGTATGTAACGATCATGGATAGACAAGTCCTTCATATTAACAAGCACAGCTGTCTGAAATCACCATGGTAACCATTTCTAGATGCTATTGAAGGTCAAACTCTCAAACATCCAAGGCCTAATAAACCTTGGGAAGTCCTGCCAATAGAAGTTCCATGTAAACACACTGTATAAATAAAAGCTTTCATGTACTCCCTGTTCCTCACAAGCATTTCTAAAAAACAAAACCTGTAGTACCTAGACTCAACAGGCATGTTTACTGTTATAGGCTGTGTTTGGTGCTGTGGCAAAGCATCTGGCCTGATAAATGTTCAGAATAGGCAGACTGTCCTTAAAATAATTGCTTAAATTTATAAGGATTTACATTTTTGTGTCCCTTCTAATCCATGTTAATTTTACTCATCTACCCAACACAAAATATAAGTCGATGGTTATTTTTAAAAGGAAGATGTAACAAACTAAATGATGGCCATAAATTAACGTTTTCTTTTCTTAAAGGGTGGCCATAATAGACTTCAGACAAAAAAGACTGTATATCTAACTATCTGTTGTTTCTTATTTTAACGTCTTGACAGGCATCAGCATCCAGTGGACAACGCCGGCTTATTCTCTTTTATGACATTCAACTGGTTGACTTCACTGGCTGTGCTGGCCCATAAGAAGGGTCAGCTGTTTTTGGAGGATGTATGGCCCGTGTCACAGTTTGAGAGCTGTGAGACCAATCGTCGCCGGTGAGTACCCAGAACGTTTAACGTACAATTAATAATTATTCCATCTAACTGTCTGTGACATTTTCAGACATTTTTTAATACTCTAAAATATGTCTAATTATTCACAATGACACGTGCAATACATTGGATGAGAAATGTCAACAAAATTACAAATGCATTCCCTTCAAGAAGATCCTATTCATTGTGTGTCCAGGCTGACGGGTCTTTGGGATGAAGAAGTCCAGTCACAAGGGGACGAGGCGTCTCTTTGTCATGTAGTGTGGGTGTTCTGCCGCACACGTCTGCTGCTGTCCATCCTTTGCCTTATGGTTACTCAACTCGCAGGCTTCAGTGGACCAGTAAGTAACACCATCTAATATCTGTCCTGTTATCCAACACTCGTCTTTTCTCCTCTATCTTGCGCTCTCTCTATATATATCTGTCTGTCTGTGTGTTATTAGCTTCATAGGCCCGACTATCAAATGTCAGCCCCTCAGGTGAGTGTTCAGATGGGCTCTGAAAAAGTGTTAAACATTGAAACTGTGTCCTAAATATCTGTGGTGTTCCTATGGGGCTCTTAAAACCAATTCATTTAAACTTAAGCGATTTTTATAAAGTTCCTAAATGATGAACAGTGCCAATGCCAAATGAGTATTACAAAATGCTTTGTGCCAAATAGTTTTGCACGCCGTCCATAAATTAGAAAGAACTTCGGTCCCTTAATGTTTGTTACACTAAAGATGTTATGTTTTGATGTTATTTCAGTTCAGTCCAAATTTTATTGATCATAAATGCTGTGTAATTTTAAGAATCATAGTCTTCATTTTCCAGTTCCAGGACCTCTGACGCAAATCTCATATCATTTAAGGGAAAAACTGGTGCACCATGACTGTGCAGTTTCTGTTTTTCTGTTGCCTTCTAGGTACCATGTGCTATATGATGGGAACTGCTTTAATGATTGAGATAGAATTAAAAAAGAATAGACTTTACTATTTCCCCCAAATCCTCTACAAATCTTTTAAGATTTTGATTAGAACCTAGATTTAGGGGGCTAGAGGGATGTCATGGTAGATCAGGAGGATAGGCTAACACGTTCTTCAAGGAGAGCTTCTGTCACTGTCCCACCATGGGCAACACAGCAAGGCTCTTTCAAGGCTCTGTCTCCTTCAACCTTTGGAGAAAATCGGGCTTATCAAAAGCTGTCTTCTCCTGTAGCGATTCCCTGTAGAACATCTCCTTGAAGAGATACCTGTCCTTGCTCTGATGACTGAGGTCAGGGGTGGTTCGGTAAGGTGGGCGGGGTAATTAAGGGTCAGATGTTGCTGGGTCCCCATGTGTGTGACATGTGACAGAGGCTATTCTTTAGAATCCACAGGGTGTCCGTTTAACCCGCGGGGAGAGCAAACGGCAGGCAGAGTCTCTGAGGAATCCCAGGAGGTAAGGGCATGTTTCTTATGCAGGGCTGGATCAAGAGTTTATGCTGTTTGCTGCCCCTCTCTTTATCTCTCCCTCTCTTTCTTTCTGTTTTCCCTCTTAAATTGAATCTATGTAGTCTAATTGTGTATTTTGAAACCATACCAAAAATGTCTGATGGGTCAGGTGATTGGTTGGCAAAGGATTGTCAATCCATCCGATGTATGTATGGCGATGAATGTGGGCAACATGTTTCATATTGTGCCAATGGACAATCGATCAGACTACTGCAGATATCCATGCCATTCAAAACCAGCTCCTGTGCCCAATGGAAAAACGGACATGTGGGGTTTTTCGGGTTTCATATTTTGGACTGAGAGCCCAGTTTTTAGACCCACCATTCTTACATCTCAATGTGGTGCTGGATTTTTGACCCATTTCATGGACACCTTTTCGGGCAACATAGCCCAATGCAATGTTGCGTAAATGGGTCTGCTAAGACGTGCGTCGCTGCCCCAGTAACCTCAATTAAATGTAAGCGGGAGAGCTTTTAAATGCCGACAATCGTCACACGGACTCTGAAAGAACTAGATGTGATTTATTTTCCTATGACACAATGTAATTTTTGTAATTCATACTCACGAATATTGACTCGCCTGATTGTTTTGTCTTACTTGTTTTTTGTATTTTCTATTTGCTGAATGTTCTTTTCGAGGTTCACCTTTCAAGGTGTATTTAATAAAAAAAGTAGCTGTGTTCAACCACATGGGTTTTCCCGTGTTGCCAGTTTATGTGTGCATATCCTTGACTGCGTATGTGCATGAGATATGACAGCGGTATGTGTGCGTACGTGTGCGTGCGTGAGCGACTGAGTGTACGCGTGTTTACCTGCTTGTATGACTTTCTTAAAATGTGTCTTGTTTTTTTTTGCTTCCGCACACTCTGCTACTAATGATTGATATAATTGATATTAATTTTCAGGTGTTAAAACAAAAGTACGTCTCCATGCTGTACCCCAACCTGATGTGACTGTAGGTAAAATGTCTTTGAACCCCCGACCGAGGGGCATTATGATTCACATGACTAGCAAACGTACTATGTCTCATTTGTCCCGGATCGATCAGAACTGTTTGATGTCTCTCTTGTTCTTTTCCAAAGGCTAGAGAAAAGGGCCACTTAAGGTAAAGCTAGAACATAGGCTGACATTCAGTAGACGTTGCCACCCGCTCACTGTGTCTAATGACTAGAAATTGTGCATTACGACACATAGAATCTGTTGAAGGATATAATAATGTCATATGCCGATGATAAGAAAGGTTAAAGTAGCTCTTATATTGTTAATGTATTGCCATGTGCGACAGTATATGTGTATCCTCAGTCACGTCTGCTGTGTCCTGTTGCCCCTTGCTCGTCCTCCCTCTCCCCAGGCGTTTGTGGTGAAGCGGTTACTGGAGTATACGCAGATGAGCGAACCCGACCTGCCCTACGGCCTGCTGCTGGTTCTGGGTCTCTTGACCACCGAGCTGATTCGCTCCTGGTCCCTCGCCCTCACCTGGGCGCTCAACTACCGCACCGGCACGCGCCTGCGCGGAGCCATCCTCACCATGGCCTTCCACAAGATACTGCGTCTGCGCAGCCTGCGGGACAAGAGCATGGGAGAGGTACGAGGTCGAGGGGTGGGTGGGGCTTACCCCAACTGTGTTCACGTTAATTGTAATGTAGGACAGTTAGGAGAAGAATATTGAGTGGGGAAGAGATGGAAGAGTGAAGGAAAATATCTAAAGAAGGTGATGGACCTGATTATGGTAGTATATGTTTATTTCACACCTGTGTAGGCAAAGGGTATTGTTAATGTTGTTCTCTCGGCCCTCTTTAGCTGATCAATATGTGTTCGAGCGACGGCCAGCGCATGTTTGAGGCTGCTGCTGTGGGTAGTCTGCTGGCTGGTGGCCCCCTGGTGGCTGTGCTGGGAATGGGATACAACTTGTATGTGTTGGGGCCAACTTCTCTGCTGGGCTCGGCTGTGTTCATCCTCTTCTACCCAACCATGGTTAGCTTTTCTTTTCAAATATCAAGTGTTGTTTGGATCTGCTCGTGAAAATCAACATGATGACCGTTGTTAATGTTGCCACAGATGTTCAGCTCCAGACTGACGGCGTACTTCAGGAGGAAGGGAGTGGCTGTGACTGACCAGCGGGTTCAAAAGATGAATGAAATTTTGAACTACATCAAGTTTATTAAGATGTACGCCTGGGTTAAGGCCTTCTCGCAAGCAGTAAGAAGTACGTTTCTTTTTGTATTTTATACAAGCAAATGTAAGCCCTAATGCAGGGGTTCACATGGTTAATTATTTATTTTATTGTTTGGTAGTGTCTTATGTTGTTAATTGTTCGCTCTCTTATATTGAACAATGAGATATATTTTGTGGCTTTGTTTTGCATGAGAGAAAGTACCATGATGGGGAAAGGATCTCAATCTAGAAACATGTTTTTGCTGTGTTTTTGTTTGTGAATATGATTGTGTTTATCTCTGTTCAATCAAATAGGAATAAGAAGCGAGGAGCAGCAGATCTTGGAACGTACAGGATATTTTCAGAGCATAACGGTTGGCGTGGCACCCATCGTCGTGGTGATCGCCAGCGTGGCAACATTCTCCACTCACATGCTGCTAGGTTATGACCTCAATGCTGCACAGGTATATCAACACTGCTAATTATTTATATACATTGCAGTGCCATAAATAAATGTACTCATGCATGTTTATGCTTCAAATTTTGCAGGCATTCACAGTCGTGACAGTTTTCAATGCCATGACGTTTGCTCTGAAGGTCACCCCGTTCTCAGTTAAATCTCTGTCTGAGGCATCTGTTGCCATAGAAAGATTTAAGGTGAGCTTTCTTTTCCATTTATCCTTCTATCATCTATTATCATCAATCTGGTCAACGTATGGATAGCTGAAATTATACAAATATTTTAAAATAGCCACAAAATTACCAGGACAAAAGCACTAGCTTCATGCACTTTATGTTCTGTCTTCATGGTTCTTCAGAGTTTGCTCCTGATGGCCGAGGTCAAGATGATACGAGAGCTGCCACGGAACCCTTCCATCGCCATTGAGATGACCGGGGCCAGTCTGGCATGGGAGACGGGTAGTCACAGTGCTCAGCCCACGCCCCGTGGTACGCCCTACGTGGGCCTGGGAGTGAAAGGGAGTCGCAAGAAGCGCCGCCAACACGACGACTCGAGACATCATAAGATATTAGAGGAGGAACAGCATGGACATCTGTTGAATGATGTGTCTGGAGACATGACCGCTAACCCTGAAGATCAAACCCTACAAGTGCCAACCATCAGCCAACGGCTGCAGAGAACTCTTCACTGCATTGATCTAACTATACAAAAGGTTACACGTTGTTCCAGTTTATGAAAAACTAAAAGAAAAGGATTAAGGAGTCACTTATCATATTTTCTGTGATTTAATCCACAGGGGAAGTTGGTTGGAGTCTGTGGTAGTGTTGGAAGTGGAAAAACGTCTCTCATCTCTGCTATTCTTGGCCAGGTGAGCTTTCACCGTCTTCAGAATGATGTCATCAAAATGGATACATTAGATATATTAGTGAAATTCATCTTTTTCCACACATCGCAGATGACACTTATTGAGGGGAACGTCGCGGTTGATGGAGATTTTGCGTACGTGGCACAACAGGCCTGGATTCTCAATGCCTCCTTCCGTGACAACATTCTGTTTGGCAAGGAAATGGAAGAAGAAAGGTGAGGATAAAATCGGAGGGAATTGTGATTTTGAAACGCGTCTGTTCTGTGAAGTGGCTACATTCTATCAATGTTGTGAATGGTGTTTACTAGAAAGTGTCAAGGGAACTGAATAAAAAAGACTGCTGACGCATTTATCATTTGACTCAGCACAGAGATAACCTTGAGCGTTTTGTCTGCTGGACATTAAAATAGCTTTTGTGCTTGTCCTATAGGCACATGATTCATTTTAATACTTAAGAGTTATGATATTATATATATCTTTGACATAGGTATCAAGCTATATTAAGTGCTTGCTGTTTAAGACCAGACCTGGCTATTCTCCCTAGTGCTGACCTGACTGAGGTAACACAAAAATATAATTTATAGATAGGAATTTATTAATAAGTCCACATACTAAATCAAAGGATTTTTCTCTGTGTTAGATTGGAGAACGTGGTGCTAATCTGAGCGGAGGTCAGCGTCAACGGATCAGTCTGGCCAGAGCTTTATACAGCAACAGAGACATTTACATCCTCGATGACCCTCTTAGTGCTCTGGACGCCCATGTAGGAAACCACATCTTCAACAATGCCATTAAAAAGCAGCTGCGCGGCAAGACCGTTGTCTTTGTCACTCACCAGCTTCAGGTGTGTATTGATATTGACCCATTTGTCAGAATGTTAGTAACTTAGATTTCTGTTGCACCATTGACTACTGTAGCAAAGTTGCCACAGAACACTTTGTTTTCTTAAATTCTTCAAAATATCTTTTGTGTTGAACAGAACAAAAATGAAACAATATTTTTTCCACTGTGGTAGCTAATTGTCCCATAGAAATGTCTGTTGCTTACATTCTTCTAAACATCTTTCTTTACGTTCAACCCTATAAAGATATTTTATAAATTTTGTATCATTTTTAGATGGACTATCTCTTTAAAAGCTATTTAAACAGTGTCTTGACCTGAAATGTGCGAAAGAAATATACCCTACATCATAACTTACAAATATGCTATCCTACTAATTCCCAAAGCTTTTTTCTTTTGATCACAAATGTATCGAACTATATTTTTGTCTTTGTAGTACCTAGTGGACTGTGATGACGTGATCTTCATGCGTGACGGCAGCATCACAGAGCAGGGCAGTCATGAAGACCTGATGAATCTAAACGGAGAATACGCTGCCATATTCAACAACCTACAACTTGGAGATACGCCTATAATAGAGGTCAGTATCTCAGTAGCTGTTGTAGTCAAACAGAAGGTTTTAAGTCTTAAAATAAAGAAGTAATGAACTTAAAATTGGAAAATATTCAGACAGTAATTTGATATTGTCATTAATGAAGTCTTTCTGTGCTCTAAGGTGCCGAATAAGAAAGCTGGGAGCTCCCTGAAAAAACCTTTAGAGAAAACCAAAGCAGGATCTGTGAAAAAGGAAAAATCCCCCAGTGAAGATAATGGTATGAATTTGTTACACTTACATTAACTTATGCTGTCTTATGTAAGACGTGATGATTTACTCTCCACACATTTCATTCTTTTCTTCAGGTCAGCTGATGCAGGTTGAGGAGCGAGGAAAGGGCTCAGTGCCCTGGGCAGTGTACAAAGTATACATCCAGGCTCTAGGAGGCTTGCCCGTCTTCCTCTTCATCCTGGCACTTTTCGTTCTCAATGTGGGCAGCACTGCCTTCAGCAACTGGTGGCTCAGCTACTGGATCAAACAGGGCAGCGGGGTAAGAGATTGTGGCCACTTTAAAGGTGGAGGGGGGAATTCAAAGAAATGTTTAGATATAGTTTGTTAAAATGTACACATTACAAATGTGAAAAGTGGCATTTCCTGTATATGGTTTAAACATAAAGAATATCTCTCGAGTGAATCTCAACCATTTCCATCACTGATAGTAAAGCACATATCAATGCACATCAATTGTGCCTTCTACTGTACAACAATAAAAACATTAAATAACTGGGAAATTTCAACAATGGCAGTGAAAATGTAAATTTCTTTACCCAGCATACACTGTTACACAGAAACCTATACAGGATTGAGTCATTTATGGCAGATATTTTATTTGTACCCCTTTGAGTGTGCATTTGTGTGAATGTTTCAAACCTATTTGGGTGTCTTCTCAACAGAACACAACAGTACAGGTTGGGAACAGTTCCGTGTTAAGCGAGAGTATGAGAGACAACCCTATGATGCAGCATTATGCTGCTGTCTATACCATGTCTATGGTCATCATGCTTGTTCTCAAACTACTGAGAGGCATCGTGTTTGTCAAGGTGAGATTTCTTCTTCATAAACTGAATTCAAGTTAAACTGCACCTCAGTGGTGACATTTGTGTCTCATTGTTTTGTTATTAGGGAACTCTGCGTGCCTCCTCGCAGCTTCATGATGAACTTTTCCAGAAGATCCTTCGCAGTCCCATGAAGTTCTTCGACACGACTCCCACGGCTCGCATCCTCAACAGATTCAACAAAGACATGGATGAAGGTATACTCTCACCTGTACTTGATACTATTTGTCTACCTTTTACCAAACGTTTCATTATGTTCTCATGCTCTCTTCCTAGTGGATACACGTCTGCCGTTTCAAGCTGAGATGTTCATTCAGAACGTGATTCTGGTTTTGTTCTGTCTGGGCGTGATCAGCAGTGTTTTCCCATGGTTCCTGGTGGCAGTAGGGCCACTGGTGCTTCTCTTCACTATCCTGCACGTTGTTTCTCGAGTCTTCATTAGAGAACTCAAGCGATTAGATAACGTCACACAGTCGCCTTTTCTGTCACACATTGCCTCCAGCATTCAGGGCTTGACCACAGTGCACGCTTATGGGAAGGAGGAGGAATTTCTGAACAGGTGAATGCTGGGATATCACATTACAACTTTTTTTGATACTACTTGGCTAGAGTTTCTCTATCCAGGGCATGCAGGGAGATAGGTTTCACTTTGTCTGTGCTCTTTTCTCACAGGTATCAGGAACTGCTGGATCAGAATCAGGCTCCCTTCTATCTTTTCAGCTGTGCCATGCGCTGGCTGGCCGTGCGCCTGGATGTCATCAGCGTGGCCCTCATCAGCATCACGGCTTTGATGATCGTCCTCATGCACGGAAACATTCCACCCGCCTACGCAGGCCTGGCCATTTCCTATGCCGTGCAGGTGAGGGGAAGTGATTTTAATGTACACATGGCTCTCAGTGTTTGTCTATCAGAGACCTCCAAGGTTATTCAAGAGGGCACTGTCAGATAAAAAAAATTACAAAACTATACATTAAAAATAAAAAAAACATTTAAATGCAAAGTTTAAAGGTACACAATAAAGGTCTTTATGGTAGGATTTTGTATATTAAAGGGTGTATATATATATATATATATATATATATATATACATATTTATTTTGTACCTTTAGAAGTAAATAAGGGTAACACTACAGTGATGCTAAAAGTGTAGTTTTGTACTTTTTTTTTTGAAAGTTTACAAGCAAGCAATAAAATAAGATATCTTAACATTAGACAAACAAAGTTTCCTTCATCTCTGTCTACCTGTTAATCCAATGTTGGACACATTAGAGTAACAGTAGACAAAGATGAAGGAAAGTACAGAAGGTAAAAGACGAAGTGATGTAATAATAAAATAAGTAGAGGTTATTTAAGAAGAAAACCATAGTAGCTTTGGTATGCTTTATCTAGCCAATTCTAACCGTCTGACTAGAAACAGATTAATGAGGTGAGGGACAGAAAGTGGAAAATTACTTTTTAACAACAACAGAACCCTTGAGAATTAGACCATTGAACACTCCTATATTTTTGATATTTATCAATACAAATACAACATCCAACATATGATGGAATGACAGCAAGAAAATGAGTACAAAGGCAGAGTGACATCACAGAATATATAGCTAATAACTAAACCAAAACAGTAAAGAATAATGAAAAATAATAATGAAAAGAAGAAAAGAAATACAACACAAAATTTATATCTGTACACTTAAGTCCGAATCTTTAGAAAATATACGAAAAACCTTTTTGAAGCAAAAAAGAATCTCCAATCTATTACTGATGTTCAATATTAATAGTCATTGTATGACTTAATCCTGAAGGTGAAAGGATATTTCCAGCATGGAATTAAGTTAATGCAAATTTATATAAACACTTAACTATTGCTATTGGCAGATTCAGTTAAACTGAAAATGATCAGCTATCGGTGGAGAATTTTAGCAGTGGTGCATCTCTAGTTAAATATGTTACAGTTTGTCATTGTTGAAACCGCTATAAAAATAAACAGTGACATTCTGTGTATGTTCTGTGCAGGTAATGAACAGAAATATGATTATAAAGCGAAGAACCAAACAATGCTTTCTATTTATGACACCCGAGTCATTATATGCTGTGATAAACAGGTCTACTCCTCCTGGCAGTGATCATCACATTAATGATGCAAATAGTTCACCGCCAAATAACACAATGTGAAAACAGACCTATGAGATAAAAAGGAAAGTACTTAAGAGTTGGAGTAAAAAAAGTGGGAAAACACTAGTCTAACACAAGTTCTTTGTTTGGCTCGTAGATGATTTCCAGAGGAAGAAAGAGTGAGTTAAAGAAAGAGTTCCCCACAATATCTCTTATATTTACATACGTGTGTGTATGTGTATATGACATCTTTCTATCCATTCTATTTTGTAATATCCATATCCAAATTAGATCAGTATATTCATTGCATAGAGCTTCGAAAATCACATTCAGTTGAGGTCAAAAAGGATGTCTAAGATGTTCATTCTTTACTAAAAATAGTATTATATTTTATTAAATAGTGTGTTCAGGTTGCAAAGTTGACTTTGTGAACTAAAAGGGATAGTTTTAGTTTATGAATTAGTGTCATAAAATACTCGCCCTCCAACCTGTAAAAGTGTCTTTGTTCAGTTGAACAGAGAGAAAGATATTTGTAAGAATATTAGCAACTGGGTCACTATTGACTACCAGAGAAGAAAAATGTTTTGTATATGTTTTAGGTTGTGTTGAACACAAAAGGAGATATTCTGATGAATTCCGAAAAGCAAACAGTTCTGGGGTGACTTCTGCTATCATTTTAATTTTTGTAAATGAACAAAACACATAGTCTCTTGGACCAAGGCCCGGATGAAGGAATAAAACAATAAACAAAACTTAACACATAAAACGGAAGTCAGTGTATGTTTTTATAGTGAGCATTTCTATGCATTCATTTAAAATATTAAATTAAAATATGGAGTATTCAGTTTTTTTCATTTGCACAACTAAGTTAAATTGTTTTTGTGGGTAAAACTTAACCATTACAAAACTTATCCGACTTACAAGAATCTATTTCATCCTTCACAGCTTACGGGATTATTCCAGTTTACTGTTCGCCTGGCCTCTGAGACTGAGGCTCGGTTCACCTCGGTAGAGAGAATCCATCATTACATCAAGGTACTGGTCCAACATTAGTTGTTGCTCAGCACAGGTTTGGCCTCCGGTTATTTAAAATAACTCTCTATTTCTTAGTCTCTGTCTCTGGAGGCTCCTGCCCGGGTTAAAAACAAGACTCCTCCATCTGACTGGCCTCAGGAGGGCGAGATCGTGTTTGACGGAACAGAGATGAGATACAGAGACAACCTCCCGCTGGTACTGAAGAAAATTTCTTGTACTATTCGTCCCAAAGAAAAAGTTGGCATTGTGGGACGGACAGGCTCAGGTCAGTATTAAAAACACATTAGTGTAGGTCTGATCAGCATTGCACTGTTGATGGGATTGAATCAATCTATCTTGTCTTTCCTCAGGGAAGTCTTCTTTAGGCGTTGTTCTCTACCGGTTGGTAGAACCCTGCGGTGGCTCCATTAAGATTGATGGTGTCAACATCTGTGACATTGGCCTTGCGGATGTGCGCAGCAAGCTGTCAATCATTCCACAGGAGCCCGTGCTCTTCAGTGGTACTGTCAGGTAGGCGCGGGCACTTCTTTGTTTATTTGTATTTGATTCCTAAAGGCCGTGTGTCATGACAACTCATCTCAACACATGCACCATGGGCTTTTTATAGAAATGGATAACTTGAGCCTGATTAACATAGAACAGAATACACCATGACAAAAAACACAAATTTGATGTATCTTCTAGCTTTTCTAAGATCTATAAGCTAGCCTTTTAAAATGTAAAGGGGCTTTATGAAGCAATAGATGGACTTTTTTTGTGTAAATGTTTCCATAAAGAACCATCATCTGTTTCACAAAAGGTTCAATGTCGAGAAAAAAAGTTTGATTAGATTGTAAACATTTAAGAAAGAGAGGATTCTTTAGACAACTCTTTGTGGAATTGAAAATGGTTCTTTTATGGTGTTGCTATGAAGAACATTTTGAGTAAGAACATTTATTTTAAGAGTGTAGTCTCTTATAAAATTCGTTTTAAGAAGAAATAAGCATTTATCACTTGCGCTAAGAATTGTGATGAAATCGTTTTTCACTCCAGCTTCTAGTCAAATGTCCTGTCCTAGTGTATATATACATTATAGAAAAGATACTAAAGCCGTGTTGGAAATCTGTGTTGTTTAAACATTTACACTTTTTGTAAATAAATAAATTTGATGAATGGTAATTCGATAAGGAATTCATTGTGGAACAATACAGAAGTTATTTTGAGAAAGGTCTTTGTGGTTTTATGATCATGCAATTGGAAGTCCATGGAGCTCTGTGTATTTTGGTTCCAGACTTTCTAAAAATATCTTTAATGTCTGATCTGCCAAAGACAGTTATACGGGTTTGAAATAACATAAGAGTGAATAAATGATGAAAGAATTTTCAATTTTGAGAGGGAAAATCCACGTTTTATTTTCTTTTCATATAGTCAAGTATATTTCGTTTCTTCTCCAACAGATCCAACCTGGATCCATTTAACCAGTATTCTGAGGAGCAAATCTGGGATGCCCTGGAGAGGACACACATGAAAGAATGTGTAAGTCAAAGAGTTTGAAGTTCAAGTGATGTATGATGTATAACAGTTAGAGGCAATGTAGTCTTGTTACAGAACACCTTTTCATTTCTTCTGTCACACCTAAGGGAATGTGCGACACCTTCATTTTGTTTCAGATTACAACACCACACTATTTCTCTACATCTTCTTTTTTTCTCACCGCAATTGAGTTCTTTGTCTTTTCTGTTCTTCAGGTTTCCCAGCTGCCACTGAAGCTGGATTCAGAGGTGGTGGAGAACGGTGAGAACTTCTCTGTGGGTGAGAGGCAGCTACTCTGTGTGGCCAGAGTTCTTCTGAGACAGTGCAAGGTGACTTTTAATAGCATCTCCTGTTGTTTATAACGTTGATCCTGTCCACGAGAGAGTGTCGGGTCATCCACTTTGTTTCCTCTATATTTTAAGATCCTGATCCTGGACGAGGCCACGGCGGCTATGGACACAGAAACAGATTGCTTAATTCAGGAGACGATTCGTAATGCATTCCAAGACTGCACTACTTTGACCATTGCACACAGACTGCACACAGTACTTAACTGTGATCGTATCATGGTGCTAAATCAGGGCCAGGTACAGTTTTCTCAAAATAGACTTTTTTTTCTTTGTTAGTTCATGTTTTTAGGTATGGAATTCATCTGTGCAAGTCAATCCGCACAAAAATGTTTATGAAATATTTTAAGGCATCAGCTTGACAGCAGAACACTTCTTAACCCCTTTTTTCATTTTGCCTTCAGTTCTGTTTATCAAAAAAAAATATTTGTTACATTTAATCAATTTGCCGTGGTGAAAATATTTCAAAAACAAGCCAGACCCATCTTCCTCAGTTGATATTTTGTTTTGTGTCTTGTTGTCCACATTATTCATTAAATCTTTTCAAGGTTATTCAAGTTCACTAAAACTACAGAAACAAGTCTCTGTTTACTAAAATCCTATTAAATGTAAACATTTCAAACAAAAAGATTAACAAACATTTTGTTATTATATTGAATTTATTTAAATTTTAAGTCCATAAGCAATGGGTTTTTGTCATTTAATATATTTCTATTTTATTTTTACTGTATACTTTTGTATATAGTATATAAACTATTTGTTACATTTGGAAACTATTGGTGGCATCAGGTCATATTTGTCATAAGTAACTTTTTTTTAAACTTATAATTTAGCATCTGCAATACAATTCCAATGAATGAACATAATTTATATTAACACTAACCATCATAAACATAAATGAATGCGGAAAATTAATTTGTTTATTGTAATTTCATGTTAGGTAATGCATTTACAGGTGTTAACAAATACAATTTTTGCTGTGAAGTACTATCAATATTTTAAAAATAGATGGCACAAAATAAATTAAGAAATGACAAAATCATAATGAACATGAAAACTAAAAGTAAAAGGTTATTCAAAACAATACTCTCTATCTGTGCATATAACAGAGAAACCACTTTCAATGTACTTATATTGACTTCTCGCCTTCTTTTGATCCAGGTGGTGGAATTCGACGAGCCGTCCAAGCTTCTGGCCAACGAAAACTCACGCTTCTGCGCAATGCTGGCAGCTGTGGAGAACAAAATCTCCGTAAGAGGCTAAAGGACGCCAGCGCCAAGGCTCTGCTGCCGAGGACCGGAGGGAACATTCTTCATTGATATTCCAGTCATCGCTGCTTCGATGTCGCTCTCTCCTTCAGGCCTGCAGGGACCTGGGGAGGGAGATTATTGTATTTCCATGAAACTCATGGGCTGTCATTACGGGCACGCCTGCTAAGATGTACTACTTGTGTGAGCTTCAAAGGATAGGTCAAGAAACACTGTAACGCTGTTTACACGACGAAGGGCGAAACAATTTTCATGTAGTTCCATCCATGCGAACTGTGCGTTTCACAGAGTATAATCTCTGTTTATATGAGTATATATATATTTACAAGTCGGTTGCAGAGTCTCCTTTTGAACGGATTCTGCAGGGTATGTACAGTAACGTGTAAAATATATACACACATTCAGATGTATCATCTTTCATTACCGTTTCATATTTTTGACAACTTGACTGTCAGTACACGTGTAACTGTCGTTTTGTGAATCGAACCCTAAACTCGGACACAGGTGATGTTGAAGCACTTTTGATGCAAAGAGTGCTGTGTTTTTTTACTGGATCCTTGCTCGGCACACCAAGGATTCAGTCGTAAATAGCTAAGAGGCCTTGTATATTTATAGCTTATTTCCACTGTTAACATTTTGCCTGTACCTTTTATTTTTATCCTCTTACGTGGTCAATTTTACTCTGTTACGTATGAATGCATTCTTATTTTGATTGCACTTTGCATCCACTGAGGATCCGCTCTTCTGTGGGTTGAAGATTTGACTCTGACTTTGCCCTTAAAGGGGCTAGATCTGCTAAAACCGGGCCTTTTGTTTTCGTGTGTGTGTTACTTGTCACAGCACTGGTACAAAGAGATCACATCAAATAAAACATCAGGTTGTGATGGTCTGCATGAGGGGGAAGCTGGTTTTGACGTCCCTCATCGGATCCAGTTTGTTATCTCGGTAATTTTTCCATAGCCTTAGCATGGTTTCTTACATGCCTTGTGAAAGGGTGGACTGAGAGGAGAGAGCCCTCTCCGCAGTTTCAATAAATTTATTTTAGGTTTACTCTTTTGTGTCTGTGTTTCTTTGTGTTTGGAAAGGCTTGACCTGTATTGTAATGGTGTGGAAGCCAAGAGGATCTGTGAGCATTTTAGTTCCTGTGGTCAGATCTTGACTCAAGTGTTTTCCTTACAAATATTCCCAGCAGTATAAAACTATTAATTCTCATTCGTTTGTTTTTACTGCTGTTCATATTATATTGATAGTTCACTCGCTTGTTTTTCCAACCTGTATGGCTTTCTGTCATTTAAAAAGTTATTTTGAAGAATGTTGGTAACCAAACAATTTTCTTGCATTTGTTTTGAGTCTATACATTAGGTGGTGCTGTTGTTCAGTATTAACTTTTATGTTCTGCATAAGAAAGTCATACTGGTTTAAAATGACAGAGAATGTAAGAAAATGAAGATTTTTGGGGGGCTATACCATCACTTCAATGGGAATCAAAGATTAAACATTTTAAAAAAGTGAATGTGCAACATTTTGCGGTGTTCTCAAATATTACAAATTGGTTTACAGAAGACGAATACAAAGGCAAGGTCATGTGAAGCACATTTATAAAGTCAAAAGGAGCCTATGTTATTTCTTTACCAGCGTTATATAAAATAGCTTTGTGTTTTAAAGACAAAGATGAAGAATTATTTGTTCTGTCAAAATGTGAATAAATTGTCACATATTTTATGGGTGCTATCCCTTAATCAAGAAATGTATTCTTCTGATGGGTAAATGGAGAACATGCATCCCTTTAAAAAAAGAAACTAGGTTAAACAAAATCAACACAACAGCCTCTTTCACAAAGATGTCTACACAATAAAAGAAGGACAGGACAGTGTCCAGAGTGACAATGGAAACCAACGCTCTCATTACAGATGACATCACAGCACATGGAAATTGACCTTTGTTGATTGAGAAGTCGACAGTATCATGTGTTTGTTCAGGATACCTCCTCATCCTTCCTCCGTTATACATATGCTGTTTACAGTAGATTTTATTATCCTGGCTCAACATTTTCAACCAAATAACAGGTTTATCATGTTATAAGAATTGTCAAAGAGTATCTCTTTTGTTCGTCTTTCAAATTTTGTCATCACAGTACGCCATTTAAAATGCCTGGCAGCATTGGAGTTATAGAGGACAGTCTTGGTTTCAAACTGGTCAAGACCATCATGCGAAAACACTTTTGTATGGGAGATTGTGCAGAAAATGTCAAACAAATGCCCACCAAATTCAAGATATGAAATGCGAAAAAGTACATGTAATAGAACTTGAGCCCAACCCAAAAAACAAGAATTGTGTATTCAAAATTTATAGAAAAGTCCATTAACAACTTCATATTAAAATAATTAGACTACCCCTAATTACTCAGCATTCTTTTGTTTAACACCTGCATCTTGTTGTTCTATAAAACACAAGAAAGATATTTGGAAGAATGTCATGAACTGAGATTTGTGAGGCATCATTAACTACCACAGCACTGGTTCTTGCAGTAGTGACTTAAAAATGTTAATAATGGTACTTTATTCCTCTGTTTAAAACTTACCCACTCTCATGTGGATGTTGAACCCATAGTTAAATGTGTTTGGATTAAATGACATCATATTAAATTTTGAACTGTCCAATATTTGTATATTTTTGTTTAGGGACCCATTAGAGTCAGGTAACTTCCACATCCAATGTGCAATGAACATATGCAACCAAATAAACTAGTGGTGAAGCTAAATTGTAGCTGTTTAAAATAAGATCTATCAAAAACCATTAATAGCGATTGATTGCATCCAGTAAAAAAATATTCTTCGATATGAAACTTTATAAATATGTTACCTATATGTTTATATGGATTCAGTGTTTAAATGGATTCAGTGTGTATATGGATTCAGTGTTTATATGGATTCAGTGTTTATAATGATTCAGTGTTTATATGGATTCAGTGTTTATTCAGTGTTTATATGGATTCAGTGTTTATATAGATTCAGTGTTTATATGGATTCAGTGTTTATATGGATTCAGTGTTTATATGGATTCAGTGTTTATAAGGATTCAGTGTTTATAAGGATTCAGTGTTTATATGGATTCAGTGTTTATAAGGATTCAGTGTTTATATAGATTCAGTGTTTATAAGGATTCAGTGTTTATATGGATTCAGTGTTTATAAGGATTCAGTGTTTATATGGATTCAGTGTTTATAAGGATTCAGTGTTTATAAGGATTCAGTGTTTATAAGGATTCAGTGTTTATATGGATTCAGTGTTTATAAGGATTCAGTGTTTATATAGATTCAGTGTTTATATAGATTCAGTGTTTATATAGATTCAGTGTTTATATAGATTCAGTGTTTATATGGATTCAGTGTTTATATGGATTCAGTGTTTATAAGGATTCAGTGTTTATATAGATTCAGTGTGTATATAGATTCAGTGTTTATATGGATTCAGTGTTTATATGGATTCAGTGTTTATATAGATTCAGTGTTTATATAGATTCAGTGTTTATATAGATTCAGTGTTTATATAGATTCAGTGTTTATATAGATTCAGTGTTTATATGGATTCAGTGTTTATATGGATTCAGTGTTTATAAGGATTCAGTGTTTATATAGATTCAGTGTGTATATAGATTCAGTGTTTATATGGATTCAGTGTTTATATGGATTCAGTGTTTATATAGATTCAGTGTGTATATAGATTCAGTGTTTATATAGATTCAGTGTTTATATAGATTCAGTGTTTATATGGATTCAGTGTTTATATAGATTCAGTGTTTATATGGATTCAGTGTTTATATGGATTCAGTGTTTATATAGATTCAGTGTTTATATGGATTCAGTGTTTATAAGGATTCAGTGTTTATATGGATTCAGTGTTTATATAGATTCAGTGTTTATATAGATTCAGTGTTTATATAGATTCAGTGTTTATATAGATTCAGTGTTTATATAGATTCAGTGTTTATATAGATTCAGTGTTTATATGGATTCAGTGTTTATATGGATTCAGTGTTTATAAGGATTCAGTGTTTATATAGATTCAGTGTGTATATAGATTCAGTGTTTATATGGATTCAGTGTTTATATAGATTCAGTGTTTATATAGATTCAGTGTTTATATAGATTCAGTGTTTATATAGATTCAGTGTTTATATAGATTCAGTGTTTATATGGATTCAGTGTTTATATGGATTCAGTGTTTATAAGGATTCAGTGTTTATATAGATTCAGTGTGTATATAGATTCAGTGTTTATATGGATTCAGTGTTTATATGGATTCAGTGTTTATATAGATTCAGTGTGTATATAGATTCAGTGTTTATATAGATTCAGTGTTTATATAGATTCAGTGTTTATATGGATTCAGTGTTTATATAGATTCAGTGTTTATATGGATTCAGTGTTTATATGGATTCAGTGTTTATATAGATTCAGTGTTTATATGGATTCAGTGTTTATAAGGATTCAGTGTTTATATGGATTCAGTGTTTATATAGATTCAGTGTTTATATAGATTCAGTGTTTATATAGATTCAGTGTTTATATAGATTCAGTGTTTATATAGATTCAGTGTTTATATAGATTCAGTGTTTATATGGATTCAGTGTTTATATGGATTCAGTGTTTATAAGGATTCAGTGTTTATATAGATTCAGTGTGTATATAGATTCAGTGTTTATATGGATTCAGTGTTTATATGGATTCAGTGTTTATATAGATTCAGTGTTTATATAGATTCAGTGTTTATATAGATTCAGTGTTTATATAGATTCAGTGTTTATATAGATTCAGTGTTTATATGGATTCAGTGTTTATATGGATTCAGTGTTTATAAGGATTCAGTGTTTATATAGATTCAGTGTGTATATAGATTCAGTGTTTATATGGATTCAGTGTTTATATGGATTCAGTGTTTATATAGATTCAGTGTGTATATAGATTCAGTGTTTATATAGATTCAGTGTTTATATAGATTCAGTGTTTATATGGATTCAGTGTTTATATAGATTCAGTGTTTATATGGATTCAGTGTTTATATGGATTCAGTGTTTATATGGATTCAGTGTTTATATGGATTCAGTGTTTATAAGGATTCGGTGTTTATAAGGATTCAGTGTTTATATAGATTCAGTGTTTATAAGGATTCAGTGTTTATATGGATTCAGTGTTTATAAGGATTCAGTGTTTATATGGATTCAGTGTTTATAAGGATTCAGTGTTTATATGGATTCAGTGTTTATATGGATTCAGTGTTTATATGGATTCAGTGTTTATATGGATTCAGTGTTTATATGGATTCAGTGTTTATATAGATTCAGTTTTTATATGGATTCAGTGTTTATATGGATTCAGTGTTTATATAGATTCAGTGTTTATATAGATTCAGTGTTTATATAGATTCAGTGTTTATATAGATTCAGTGTTTATATGGATTCAGTGTTTATATAGATTCAGTGTTTATATGGATTCAGTGTTTATATAGATTCAGTGTTTATATAGATTCAGTGTTTATATAGATTCAGTGTTTATAATGATTCAGTGTTTATATGGATTCAGTGTTTATTCAGTGTTTATATGGATTCAGTGTTTATATAGATTCAGTGTTTATATGGATTCAGTGTTTATATGGATTCAGTGTTTATATGGATTCAGTGTTTATATGGATTCAGTGTTTATAAGGATTCGGTGTTTATAAGGATTCAGTGTTTATATAGATTCAGTGTTTATAAGGATTCAGTGTTTATATGGATTCAGTGTTTATAAGGATTCAGTGTTTATATGGATTCAGTGTTTATAAGGATTCAGTGTTTATATGGATTCAGTGTTTATATGGATTCAGTGTTTATATGGATTCAGTGTTTATATGGATTCAGTGTTTATATGGATTCAGTGTTTATATAGATTCAGTTTTTATATGGATTCAGTGTTTATATGGATTCAGTGTTTATATAGATTCAGTGTTTATATAGATTCAGTGTTTATATAGATTCAGTGTTTATATAGATTCAGTGTTTATATGGATTCAGTGTTTATATAGATTCAGTGTTTATATGGATTCAGTGTTTATATGGATTCAGTGTTTATATAGATTCAGTGTTTATATAGATTCAGTGTTTATATAGATTCAGTATGGGGGGGTGTCGAGCTCAACAGCGCCCTCTTGCAGCTAGAAAACTTTGCCCTGTCGAAGTGATTTCCTCTCTTGTTTGTACTTCCTGTTTTCAAAGGGAGTCAGTGGGCTGGGACGGTTGAGGCTCGTCGGTGTTTGCTGTTCTCATGACAGTTTCGAGTCCTCTCTCCGGTGGTTTGTGGACAGGAAGTGGAGGCCAGAGACAGCGGCAGTGTTTCATGTATGTGTGTCGCTGTAGATGGAGGTCAGACGACTGAAGTCGGTCGCGTCTGCGGCTCTCATGGATTTTACGTAGACGTGTTTTTGCTTTATCGGCCTCTCGTGTCGTGTTTCAGATCGTGTTATCTCGTGCTGTCGTCCGGTCTTCTCCTGAACTAAAGCAACGATGTAAGACAGCCGTGGGCTCGTCGCACACACCCGGGCGGGTGTTTAAAGTTGGTCGTCGGTGTTTGTTCGCCTAACTTTGTGATGTCAGAGGTGCAGACGCTCTGCTGCTGTCGGAAAGTTCTGACGGCGCCCGGGAAACCCGGCGAGAACTCCCGGTGTGTGACGCAATGTCGCCCGGTGGACGTCGCGTCGGCGTCAAACTTCCGCAGCTTTAAAGTCCGACACTTCCATCTGGACCTGCACGTGAACTTCGCCGTCAGACGCGTGACGGGGTGGCAGGTTCTGGAGCTCGCACCCGTCCGGCCCGGGGTTCGGTGTCTCGTGCTGGACTCGCACCCGTCGTTGTTGATCCATTCCGTGGACTGTAAGGTGCCCGGCGCGTCCGGTTCTCCTGACGTGTTTATCTCGCTGTCGTACCGAGTGGAGCCGTTCACAGACTACGGGTCCTCCCTAAACATCAGCCTCCCGAACTCCGTCACCCGTCCGCACCGGGCTCTCCGGGTCACCATCCGCTTCACTACTACAGACGGACCTGCGGTAAGATGAACATGACCGATAACTGCAGAAATATAACGTCTGACATCACATTCATATAACATCTGAGATCACATTCATGTAACATCTGAGATCACATTCATGTAACATCTGACATCACATTCATATAACATCTGAGATCACATTCATGTAACATCTGAGATCACATTCATGTAACATCTGACATCACATTCATATAACATCTGAGATCACATTCATGTAACATCTGAGATCACATTCATATAACATCTGAGATCACATTCATGTAACATCTGAGATCACATTCATGTAACATCTGAGATCACATTCATGTAACATCTGAGATCACATTCATGTAACATCTGAGATCACATTCATGTAACATCTGAGATCACATTCACGTAACATCTGAGATCACATTCATGTAACATCTGAGATCACATTCATATAACATCTGAGATCACATTCATATAACATCTGAGATCACTTTCATGTAACATCTGAGATCACATTCATGTAACATCTGACATCACATTCATATAACATCTGAGATCACATTCATGTAACATCTGAGATCACATTCATGTAACATCTGACATCACATTCATATAACATCTGAGATCACATTCATATAACATCTGAGATCACATTCATGTAACATCTGAGATCACATTCACGTAACATCTGAGATCACATTCACGTAACATCTGAGATCACATTCACGTAACATCTGAGATCACATTACATTCGTATAACATCTGAGATCACATTACATTCGTATAACATCTGAGATCACATCACATTCGTATAACATCTGAGATCACATTCATATAACATCTGAGATCACTTTCATGTAACATCTGAGATCACATTCATATAACATCTGAGATCACTTTCATGTAACATCTGAGATCACATTCATATAACATCTGAAATCACATTCACGTAACATCTGAGATCACATTCACGTAACATCTGAGATCACATTCACGTAACATCTGAGATCACATTACATTCGTATAACATCTGAGATCACATTACATTCGTATAACATCTGAGATCACATCACATTCGTATAACATCTGAGATCACATCACATTCGTATAACATCTGAGATCACATTCGTATAACATCTGAGATCACATTCATATAACATCTGAGATCACATTCATATAACATCTGAGATCACATTCATGTAACATCTGAGATCACTTTCATGTAACATCTGAGATCACATTCATATAACATCTGAGATCACTTTCATGTAACATCTGAGATCACATTCATGTAACATCTGAGATCACATTCATGTAACATCTGAGATCACATTCATGTAACATCTGAGATCACATTCATGTAACATCTGAGATCACATTCATGTAACATCTGAGATCACATTCATGTAACATCTGAGATCACATTCATGTAACATCTGAGATCACATTCATATAACATCTGAGATCACATTCATATAACATCTGAGATCACATTCACGTAACATCTGAGATCACATTCACGTAACATCTGAGATCACATTCCTGTAACATCTGAGATCACATTCCTGTAACATCTGAGATCACATTCATGTAACATCTGAGATCACATTCATATAACATCTGAGATCACATTCATGTAACATCTGAGATCACATTCATATAACATCTGAGATCACATTCATGTAACATCTGAGATCACATTCATGTAACATCTGAGATCACATTCATGTAACATCTGAGATCACATTCATGTAACATCTGAGATCACATTCATGTAACATCTGAGATCACATTCACGTAACATCTGAGATCACATTCACGTAACATCTGAGATCACATTCCTGTAACATCTGAGATCACTTTCATGTAACATCTGAGATCACATTCATGTAACATCTGAGATCACATTCATGTAACATCTGAGATCACATTCATGTAACATCTGAGATCACATTCATGTAACATCTGAGATCACATTCATATAACATCTGAGATCACATTCGTATAACATCTGAGATCACATTCACGTAACATCTGAGATCACATTCACGTAACATCTGAGATCACATTCACGTAACATCTGAGATCACATTCATGTAACATCTGAGATCACATTCGCATAACATCTGAGATCACATTCGTATAACATCTGAGATCACATTCGTATAACATCTGAGATCACATTCACGTAACATCTGAGATCACATTCATATAACATCTGAGATCACATTACATTCGTATAACATCTGAGATCACATTACATTCGTATAACATCTGAGATCACATCACATTCGTATAACATCTGAGATCACATTCATATAACATCTGAGATCACATTCATATAACATCTGAGATCACATTCATATAACATCTGAGATCACATTCATATAACATCTGAGATCACATTCATATAACATCTGAGATCACATTCATGTAACATCTGAGATCACATTCATGTAACATCTGAGATCACATTCATGTAACATCTGAGATCACATTCATATAACATCTGAGATCACATTCATATAACATCTGAGATCACATTCGTATAACATCTGAGATCACATTCGTATAACATCTGAGATCACATTCACGTAACATCTGAGATCACATTCATATAACATCTGAGATCACATTACATTCGTATAACATCTGAGATCACATTACATTCGTATAACATCTGAGATCACATCACATTCGTATAACATCTGAGATCACATTCATATAACATCTGAGATCACATTCATATAACATCTGAGATCACTTTCATGTAACATCTGAGATCACATTCATATAACATCTGAGATCACTTTCATGTAACATCTGAGATCACATTCATATAACATCTGAGATCACATTCACGTAACATCTGAGATCACATTCACGTAACATCTGAGATCACATTCACGTAACATCTGAGATCACATTCACGTAACATCTGAGATCACATTCATATAACATCTGAGATCACATTACATTCGTATAACATCTGAGATCACATTACATTCGTATAACATCTGAGATCACATCACATTCGTATAACATCTGAGATCACATCACATTCGTATAACATCTGAGATCACATTCATATAACATCTGAGATCACATTCATGTAACATCTGAGATCACTTTCATGTAACATCTGAGATCACATTCATATAACATCTGAGATCACTTTCATGTAACATCTGAGATCACATTCATATAACATCTGAGATCACATTCATATAACATCTGAGATCACATTCATATAACATCTGAGATCACATTCATATAACATCTGAGATCACATTCATGTAACATCTGAGATCACATTCATGTAACATCTGAGATCACATTCATGTAACATCTGAGATCACATTCATATAACATCTGAGATCACATTCATATAACATCTGAGATCACATTCGTATAACATCTGAGATCACATTCGTATAACATCTGAGATCATATCACATTCATATAACATCTGAGATCACATTCATATAACATCTTAGATCACTTTCATGTAACATCTGAGATCACATTCATATAACATCTGAGATCACATTCATATAACATCTGAGATCACTTTCATGTAACATCTGAGATCATATCACATTCATGTAACATCTGAGATCATATCACATTCATATAACATCATTCATATAAGATCTGAGATCACATCACATTCATATAACATCATTCATATAACATCTGAGATCACATTCATATAACATCTGAGATCACATTCATATAACATCTGAGATCACATTCATATAACATCTGAGATCACATTCATATAACATCTGAGATCACATTCATTTAACATCTGAGATCACATTCATATAACATCTGAGATCACATTCATATAACATCTGAGATCACATTCATGTAACATCTGAGATCACTTTCATGTAACATCTGAGATCACTTTCATGTAACATCTGAGATCACATTCATGTAACATCTGAGATCACATTCATGTAACATCTGAGATCATATCACATTCATATAACATCTGAGATCACATCATATTCATAATAACCTTGGTGTCATAATCACATTCATTTCTGTCATCATGGTTCATAGAGATTCTGTGGGATAATACCACTGATCTCAGTACAGTCATATATCATTTTCCTTCTATAACACAAGATCAGGATTATAAAGAACACTTATAATGTACGGCTGTTTTTCTTTAGGATGGATTCATCCTGGGTTTAGGGTAACGATATTGTTTATTTCAAGATAAATCAATGTTATGTATGTTTGTTCTTATCTCTGTAAACACATATTTCTATTAAACTATTGATAATTGATCTGCTGATAACATTGTTACTAAACATGACTGTATTATAGTAAAACCATTGATGATTATTCTTTGTAACAGGTCGTACAGTAAAACTCTTCTCTTTGTTTGTGTTTTTATTAGAATATATGACAACTTATTTTTTACTAACACTCAACAATCACTTTCTTCATATTAAATGTATTTGTCTTTCAAATAGATCTAGCTAAAGTCCTCCATTTTATTCAAGTCAATTAATATGTAATTGTTATTTTTTAAAATAATAGTTTAATCTACTAAACTTTTATAGATGTAAGCAAAAGCTTTCAAATGATTCTAAATGAAAAATATTAAATAAGAATATTTGATAATATGATGTTAAAGCTCCAAAAGCACATTTATTCATGTATTAACTATTTATTTACAAATGCAAAAACGCACACAAACTGTGGAAAATGATACAATCTTATGTTGCATTAAACAGCTTTTATGATTTTATGTTTTATTAACCAATGCTGTATTAATCATCTTTCTAATACAATATTATGCTCTTATATTGTATTAGAAAGATGATTAATACAGCATTGGTTAATAAAACATAAAATCATAAAAGCTGTTTAATGCAACATAAGATTGTATCATTTTCCACAAAACCATGGTGTATTGCTTATTCAAAAAATTGGATAATATATTTTTTTGTAGTATTACGTCTTGTATATTAAATATATGCATGTATGGGAATAATATATTTATATCGAAATATCGCAAAAGTGCATACCGCAATAATAATTAATTGAGCTTAATAATTCATTAAAAACTTAAATGTATATATAAAGCTTAAACATATGTATAAAGTTATATGTTTATAAGTTTTTGAATGTAGAGATGTTAAACATTTGCATGTACGACAAACAGATTTTTGCACAAATGCAGAAATTTGATTAAGAAAGCAATAACTTTCGACAGTTGTAGTGACGCTTTCTTTTTCCGAAAATAATGTGAAACATATTTGGTTATATAATAAAAATTTATTGAAAAAAAGGTTTTAATAAATTGTAGAAAAAGTAATGTATCCATATTTAATATATGTATCGCATATTAAATAACGCTTTGTTTAGCATGTTATAGCGTATCGCTTTTTCCCTCAATATGGCACAGCCATAATATGTATGTATTGAAAAACCTAAAATTATTATGAACAATCCACAGACACACATCATGTAAACACAAACTTTTATTCAAGATGGGATTAAAAACACATATTCGATTTGACGGCAATCATTTTGATGTACCTTAAAAACATCCCCTGAAACAAAGTTATTAACATGACATTTTGACTTTCGCCGGTTTTGTGTCAATGCCATGAAGGTCTATGGGGTCACCAAATGAAGATCCACAAGCTCCACAACATAAAACCTTCTTACAATACCTGTGACACTTAAGAAAGTATCTTAAAGTCTCACATTTCCTTGTCAAAGCACTCACCTCATGTCTCTCTGGTTCCCCTATCAGATCTGGTGGTTGGATGCAGAGTTAACGTGCGGACAGACTCGTCCTTTGGTCTTCACGCAGGGTCACTCGGTGTGCAATCGGTCCTTTTTTCCTTGCTTTGACACGCCGGCCGTCAAAAGCACCTACTCTGCCACTGTCAGGGTCAGTCACCATGCCGAGTGCTCACGAACAGCACGCTGAACGTTGGTGTTTTACCTTGATTTGAAGTGTATGTGTCATCACAGGTACCGGAGGGTGTCACGGTGTTGATGAGTGCCTCAAGAAGTGCATACTCCAAACAGGACAGGGTTTTCCAGTTCTCCATGGAATATCCTGTCCCAGCATACTTAGTTGCCTTGGTGGCTGGAGACCTACAACATGCAGATATCGGGCCCAGGTGAGTTTAATAGAGATTCATAGAACACCAACTTTAAGTTCACTTGAAAACGCATTGGTTATGCTTTTGCGCTTGACTCTAGCCTGAAAAGTTCCTGCGATAAAAATCTGCGGTAAAACTGAACTTGCGCAGATCAAAACGAATCCAACCGAGACGTTCGGTGTAAGCCACAAGGCTTTTCCCCAGGCCTCTCCGTTATGAACGGGTAACATTCCACGACAGTTTGGGACGTTGATGTTTTGTGCAGGTGTAAATGAACCGAGATTCTACACTACAGGCACTCAATGTTAAAGGTCCCGTTTTTCATGATTCCATGTTTCAAACTTTAGTTGGCGTATAATGTTGTTGTTTGGGTATAAATGATATCTGTTAAATTATAAAGGTCCAAGTTCAACGCCAAGCAAGATATTTGACTTAAAAACAGAAATCGTCTACATAAAATGGCCGGTTTGGACTGCATCCCTCTACTTCCTTCTTTAATGACATCACTAGAACAGTTGACCTCCGCCCACAGGAACACACAAAAAGGGGCGTGGTCTTGTTGCGCTCTCACAGAGACATGTTATTTTCATCTTTGTTTGAGATCAAAGATCTCAATTTATGTTTAAATCTACGTGCAGCACATTTTACCGACGACAGGTTCCTCAATCTCAATCAGTTTAATGCCGGATCTAAACAAAGATTATTCTTGAAAGATTGAATTATTTAAGTCGGTGTGTTTCACCGTTGCTGTAATTTATTACACAAAGGGCAATACAGATAAGCAAATTGTGTGTAAAATACAATATTAATAACATGATAAACATTAACACATACATATATTGTAAACACAATCAAAGATTAAAAAAAACATGAAAAATGGGACCTTTAACATTAATTTAAAAATTAATTAAAAAACGACAATTTTAAAGACATGATAGTCCTCCAAAATTACACATTTTCCCCCTCAGGCAGGAAATGACATTCACCAAAGCAACACGGTTATTATCATGTCACAATAAAAAGGCAAAATTTCCTCCCAAATTGGCTGATCCCATGTGGTCATGTTCTTCAGCTAGAATACATGCAATCAATCTGAATTATGGTTTTATTTTGCATTAAAAAACTTTTTTGCCATTTATTTTGCTTAACAGGGTGGGGATTAAAGCTTAACGGACCCTGCTTAACATGACAAAACAACAAAATGTCAAGGAAAGTCAGTATTTGCCTGCTTTTTTGGTTGGGTCAAAGATTAGATGATGTCACTTTATTTATAGATAAAACTAGTGAAGCTGGTTAGGACAGTAAGTTGGTAAGTCAAACTGAAGGACGCACACAGATCATCAAAGAATTACTACACATTTTTTTGGTTTTGGAAGAAATCATAGCTTGTTTAAAAAGGAATACACAAAAAATCCTAAAAGAAATAATAAAAGGAAAACATGTATTATTTGTGGATATTTAAGATACAAATGTCATGTTAATGACAATTCTTTTCTTGAAGGATATAACTTTATCATAGATCTTTTAACATGGACCGCTTTGGAAACAACCTATAGGACCTTTATCGTGCATTATGCATCTTGGCAAAATATGACATGATTCAAATTGCACAAGTATGAGCCTTGAACTGTGAAGAAGTGTAGAAAAAGAAAGAAATACAAATGTATACAAAAACATTTTTAGTCTAAATGATACAAATCCTTCGAAGTTGAACTGTTTAAGGAGAACCTATTCAGAGATTTGAACCTTGTTATGAATTGCTTTTCCTCATTGTATTCTTCTTTCAGGAGTCGTGTGTGGGCAGAGCCCTGCATCTTGGCATGTGCGGTCAGTAAGTTAGGCGGCAGCGTGGAGCGTTGGCTTAATGTGGCCGAGGGACTCTTCGGACCCTATGTATGGGGAAGGTCAGTTCCATCTCTAAAACACAATTGAATTATTAATCTGACAAATACTTGTATTTTATCACATCTTTCTTCACCATTCAGTTCATCTGTCACTCTCTGTACAGGTACGACATAGTTTTCCTTCCTCCTTCATTCCCCATCGTTGCCATGGAAAACCCTTGTCTCACCTTCATCATTTCCTCCATACTGGAAAGCCAGGAGTTTTTGCTCATTGATGTTATTCATGAGATTGCTCACGGCTGGTTTGGCAATTGCGTCACCAATGCCACATGGGAAGAGATGTGGCTCAGTGAAGGACTGGCCACGTACGCTCAGAGACGCATTACAACAGAAGCTTACGGTACACATATCCAGCGTTCCGGAATAGTTTGGTGTTATGGACTGTATCCTGATGTGAACATAATGATCCTCAATTTGTGGTGGTTTATACAAATTCCTATATAACAATAGTCTCCTTTCCTTATGATACAGGTGACGCCTTCACTTGTCTCGAGACAGTGTTCCGTCTAGATGCCCTTCACAGACAGATGCGTCTCCTTGGAGACAACAATCCTGTGAGTAAGCTGCAGGCCAAGTTTGAACCAGGTAAATGTAACTTAATATCTTCTTTTTTCATATTAATGTGTTTTAAATCTTGTTTGGCCACGGTGCTTTTTCCATAGCTTTGTGGTCAAATCTTTTCAAATTAGAAAAGCAGAATTATGGAAAAATGTAGCTTGTCTGGAGTATTACTAACGCGCTTGTCAAAGAGATTAATGTGCCATGTTGTGCACTTTCCACAGGTGTAAACCCCAGCAGTCTTATGAATCTGTTCACATACGAGAAAGGCTTCTGCTTTGTTTCGTACCTCTCACAAATCTGTGGTGACATCAAGAGATTTGACGCTTTCCTTAGGGTGAGAAACATCAGTTATGTTCCATTATGTGAACCATTTTTTAGACAACCTATCATGTTAAAGGAAGGGTCTACAATGTCTCGTGGTCAATGTTGACATTCGAAATCGTCAAAACAAACACACCCCTAGACCAATTGGGTCTCGCCCCTTTCGGATAGTTGCACCCCTCACATGTCGCTCTCGGCTTATGTTCCTATCCACATCAAGACAAGACAAGACACGCCCCTTACTGCTGATTGGCTGCAAGATTGATTTCGGACCCACTTCATTTTCAAAATCATAGAGCCTGGCTTAAAGGAGATATGTTAAGAATCTCTTTCTTTTTCAAGTGGTAGTACCCTAAAATGAAAACGGTGTCTTCATTTACTCACCTTCTTGTTATTCCAAACCTTTATTTTACAGAACACAAAAATGTATTTTGAAGAATGTTCTTAACAGGTACCTGTTCACTTGCATTGGTTTTGTGTCCATTACAATGGAAGTAAATGGCTGCTATTTACCAACATTTTTCAAAATATTTTTTCGCGTCGTACGGAAGAAAGAACGTCATTGTAGGTTTGATATTGTTGATGACACAATTTTTATTTTTGGGGAGAACTTTTATTTTATTGCGACTTACTTGGCAGAAAACAAAATGAAAAGTATGCATGGTCTTATTTACAATTTTATACCTAATTTTAAGCCATCACATTAGAGGTCGGAAATCAATCCAGCTTAACATTCATCCATTAAAACATAGTTTTCTATTAAGGAATGCAAGAAAATTTATAGAAATAAATAAATTGATTACCATTCTTGTAAAACACCGAAAGTATGGGCAACAACAATATCGATATATTAGCATTAGGAATACCACTGGGTCTAGAGATTAAGATATATATCGGCATGAAATTGATACTGGATGCAAAATTTTTATCGGTTATTGGCCGATAGTTTCAAAATGCCAATGATCAGGGCTCTAAATATTTCTCTGAATCTTTTAATCCGTTAAGGCTTACGTTGAGAAGTTCAGGTTCAGCAGTGTTGTTGCTCAGGATCTGCTGGAATTCTATCTTGGTTTCTTCCCAGAGCTGAAGGAGACCTGCGTCGCTCAGCGAGAGGGTGAGTTAACTGATGTTTTACTCACTGAGATATATACTTACTCTCACAGCGTTCCATTTGTCCTCGGTTAGAAATGTCACTGGTGAGCCGGCCATAACGCACAGTGAGGGGTGAAAGCAACATAAGCAGTGTGAGAGATGGAGGCTAAATAATCAGAAATGTTCCTTTTGCTTCTCGTTTTGGTCAGGACTGGAATTCGAGCGATGGCTGAACGGCTGTGGTCCTCCACTGTGTGAACCGGACCTGTCTGCCGGTAGAGCTCTAACAGGCCCGGTCCAGCGCCTGTGTGACCTCTGGGGCTCAGACGCCCCTGACCCGCAGGCCATCGCTACGTATGACATCTCCTCGTGGAGCACCTTCCAGATGGTTCTTTTCCTGGACCGACTTTTAGACCAATCGCCTCTGCCTCAAGGTATTGAATCCTCGATATACGTGAACAATGTGTTTATATGTTTAACAATGTGTTTGTCAGCAGTGTAAAATATGACTTGCCTTTCAGAGGTGATGAGTCTGTTGTCAAGCTGCTACTCTGCGTTGTTGGACGACATGAACGCTGAAGTCCAGATTAGATGGTTGCAGATTGTTGTTCGTAACAACTTTTATTCTGACCTGCCAAGGGTTCGCAGCTTCTTGAATAAACACGTGAGTTGAATACGTTATTGCGAGTAAAATTCTTTTAAGAGTGTTACGGATGTTGACCCTTAAGAGCTTTTGTGGGATTTGTGCGTTTTGTGTGTTTGTTTGTACATGTGAACCATCTGTGAAGTTACAAATGTCAAAGTTCATGATAAAGCGGGATGTCATCTTTAACATACATCAGATTGTAGGAATTCAGTTAATTCATTGACCTGTCATCAGAGATGGTCACATGATGGTCAATAGTGGTGAAGTTGACCAATAACAGTAAACTAGGTCGTTTGACCAATCAGAGTACATTGGGTAAGGAACCTAATGTGTCTTCAGAAAGGAGGAATGATTTCGAAGCAACAAGTTAAATAATGACACCAATAATGCATTTTCTGAGGATTTAATGGCAGTTATGTATAGTTGAGGACAATTCAATAAATAATAGTTTTATCAAAAAACAAGTGTCTCTGTAACACAACCAACATATAAAACAATACAAAGAAACTATAAATAAATGTTGATTTTATGTATTTAACGAATATACAGCTGAATATGTTTTCTATACTATTGTGATTTCATAGAAATTCTAGCTTAAACTATTGACTTCATCATATCTATATTCAGATCTCTTTGGCCTTATCTAAAGCAAGCTGTATTGATAACATTCATGCTTACTGTATAACTGACATTTTATTCTTTATTCTAATGTCAATCATTTTTTGGTACTAAAACACACTGCATGTAACACATTGGCTTTAAAGGGATGTATAACACTGTTAAATGAATAACAAGTGCTGTAGACTGTTACACATGCTGAGTTGTCATGATTAACATGGTCCATTTGTCATAAACCCTAGTAACCCTATGGTGTTCCATACTTGGAATTTGTGCTCTGCATTTAACCCACCCAGTAAGTGAACACACACACACACTGTGAACACAAACCCGGAGCAATGGGCAGCCATGCTGCGGCGCCCGGGGAGCAGTGGGGGGAACGGTGCCTTGCTCAAGGGACTCACCAGAGTCGTGGTATTCCGAGTCTCGAACCAGTTACCTTCGGATCACGAGTCCAAGACTCGAACCACCAGGCCAAGACTGCCCAGTTGTATAATGTGCAATAAGAAGAGTTTTGCAAAGAGCTTCATTGCAAAATTAGACAACTGTTTTTAAAACGATTTATATTGCTTTTATTAAATATTTACCATACTACTACATATACTAGTAACCAATAAGGAAACAATACTAATAATATAGATAACTGACACAATAAAGCAATAAAAAAATGTTTCTTATTGAACTCCTCATGTTCAAATAATAATAATAAACCGCATACAAAATATAATTCTGGTGTCAACCATTGGACACATTTGGACTATTATGTTTGATTATTTTATGACTTAACCTCATTTTTTTTGTGGCAAAAAATCTTTTTAAAGTTTTAATATAATATTTAGGCGGCTTTTAGTGAATTTGCAATGAACGGAAATGTTATTTTTACTACACTATGATAACTTTGCTTCAAAGTAATACATCTGTAAATTAATTACGTGCACATTATTCCTACTAAACTATGTGCAAGAAATATTTTTATCTCGTTTCATTGCATGTTTTAATTTGTTGTCCCCCTTTGCACTCCAGACTTCGCGAATGTACACGGTGCCCCTCTATGAGGATTTATGTGGAGGAGTGATGAAGTGTTTTGCTGTGGAGGTGTTCTATCAAACTCAGGGCCGGGCCGTCTGCACCCTAATCTACGCAGGACTCTTCAGCAGATGATGTTCCAAAGCAGTGCGCTCAACACCAGCGCAGCCCAATCGCTTTTCTCATCTTCACCCTCCGTCCCGTCATCACCCACAGACCCACCTGCCAACGGGACCATCGCCCTGCGAGACGTCAACGTGTCGGCTTGAGTTCAAAACAGTGTCACTTCTGTGGAGGATGGATGTCAGAAGAGCAGGAACTGCTTCGGCGGAGACTGGACCATGGTAGTGCATCAATGGGATGTTTATTTATAAGACTGATTTTCATAAGCTAAACATTAAGCTGCTCAGGTCTGTGTAGCCAAGGACAGATGTCAAGTCTCTCGTCTAGGAGGGTTATAAGAACATTACCCAAGTATTTGTGTTTGCACACATATGAATAGAGGTATGTCAGTATTGATGAATACTGCTTGCCATCTGTTAGCCATCACCTTTGTGTGTGTTTATTTGTTTGGGGGTTTTGCATATGTTCCTCTGAATAATGCACAGCTTTTGCAGAGTT
>CM065669.1:16550542-16568042 GCA_033220385.1 Triplophysa yarkandensis | reverse complement strand
TGTAATAACATCATGTAGTAACAACATGTACTAACAAAATGTGATAACACTGCCATCCCATCACTGTCATTGTTGTTAACATCTGTCAACTTCATCACACTTGACATGGAGATCTCAATGAATCTTACAGGTCTTCTTCTAGGGCTTCACCATACAATCATCGACAAAATAACACAAATACTGGCAGTGCGGTGGCATTTATGTACATCAAGATGGAATGTGTTCTCTTTAAGAGTTTGCATCGAAAGAAAAGTGGGATGAATTGTTATTGTTGTGTAATTTCCAGTGTTTAAAGTTGGCATCATACATATGTTTCTTAAATATCATGCGGCCCTCGTACGTTCATTGTAAAAGTATTTAACGAGTACTAATACTAAAGCAACTATATCCGACTTCATTGACGGATTCATTTGAGCGGCCTGGTCCGAAGTTAACTTCTGGTTTGTGATCGGACTGGCTAGTGTCTGATATATTTATTTATGCCTTATTATATCATCATTTTAGTATAATAACTGCAAGAACACGTTGCATTCTATGTTGTTTTATCAAACAAGCACTTGTGCAGCTTTTCGCTATCAAGTTAGACATGTTTTGGTTCAACTTGTTATCCGAAATAAAACAGGCTTGACATACTTTTAACCTGCTGGTTAGTGTAGTGAACTTGTTATTTGCACTTGATTTCAGAAGTAATCTACGGGGATTCTTTGCGTATGTATGCCGATTAAGTTTGGGCCAGTAATGTTTGTTAATATTATTTTAAAACCATCTATAATATGCCATCATTTTTGCAGTGGTTCTGACAAATTCACAACAGGAAAACTACTGTTGAGATGAAGGTGTTCAGATGTCTTATGATCTGGTTTCCACCAAAGTCCTGCTGCAGATATAATGTTAACTGATGTGTTTCCGATGTTTATGAGAGGTGAAGTGAGCTCTGGTGCTTCGTGCACCGCCCAAAACAAGCAAGGTCTGGAATGCTGACTTGGAAAGAGTGGACCGCTCGGGACTCATGCTCACTGATTCTCTAAACAGATTTTCACAGTCACCGTTAACCCACCAAGCACAGTGTCATGTTGCTCAATTCGAGTCTGTGCGATCTGCTTTTTGTTTGCTTTTGTTGGCGTGCCAGAAAGTTCTTCTTTAGAAGCCAAGCCACACAACCCATCCGACACCTGTAAAACTGGACCCTCCTAACACGTTTTCTTCTGTCCACGTTGCTTGTTTGTATCGATGTACTGTCCAAACCAGCTCGACAAGGTGAACAGCCAGCCATTGTTCCATGCCCTGTGGCATAATCACAGACTCTTCAGCACCAGCCTGTGATATGAAACAGACCTGCTTGGTCCGTGCCCGTTACGCTGCCTGTGATCCTGAATCAAAACATCGGCTGACTTCATTTAAATTATCAAAAGACCATATAATTAAGGCAGATTAGTGATACTGATATTGATATTATCCGTTATGAAAGTAATATATTACAACATGCATTATTACACCCAATCATTTCAATTGAAATGCAAGGTGGGATGGTTTATCTTGGATGATCAAGGCGACTTGATTCAATTACCTTTGGTTTAAACGTGTATGTCTTTATCAACTTTGTATATCTGTCTCTCAAACACACATTTTTATGCCAGGGGGATCAATCTTTTATTATTAGATATTATTAAAGTTACCACACACCGCAATGCCCTCCTGCTGCATCTTTCAACAAATGATGACTTCATCCGATGTCGGGAATGCATTGTTACACTGATGCTCACATCATATAGTATGACAACATGAAGCTGACGTCATGCAGATGTTTCTTTAGTTTCAGGGACAAGATCAGGCTCTATTGTTAGTTGCATACTATAATAAAAATCTTTAAAGGGTTGCGTTCATTAACATTCGCTAACTAACACTGATCAAAATAGTTTGTCAGCATTCAATCTAAGCTTATACATATAGTACCTAAATGTCAACAGTTACAAATTGTGATTTGAAAAATGTGTTGTTAAATGCTAAAATGACCAATAGAATGTATAAATGCTTAAGAAGAATTGTGCAATTTTAGTTCATATTATTCAATACATTGACTTATGTTCGAATGAAAATTTACCAAAAACAAAAGCTGTGTAATTATTTCCAGACCTCAAAAGCTATTTTGAAGAATGTAGGTAACCGGCAGTCATTCACTTACACTGGTTTTGTGCCCATACAACAGATGAAAATGTGTTTTGTTGCTGCTTTTTGGTTACTTACTTTTTTCCAAATATTGTTCTGCGGAAAAAGAAACCAAACGAAATGAGAGAGTCTCCATAGTTGTAACTCGGTATTGATTATATAAAATGGCAAAAGAGAGATTTAGGTTTTTCTAACAAAATATCGATCACACTGTTTGACACCTATGGTTTATTTGTCAACATACAGAATTGTATGTAAATCTCAAAACCTCGCTGATGTCGGCCAGCTAGATCATCCTATGGTTATTACAGGAATGGAAATGCATGTAGACGATCATCAGAAATTCAGGATTTAGTTACAGCTTAGGATCAGCCTGATAAAACAGGTGATAATTCTATCCAAAAACTCTATACACTCTGCCCTCGGGTCATCGCTCATTCTTTTAAACTCTGATTGGATAATCATTGTGGTTCTGTATGCTGTTATCGATGAGAAAAGAGATCTTGACAGGTCCATTTTGTTGATGTTGTTCATCTAATGATAACAGGAATTTTAAATGGTTGTGACAGTCAGTTTGTGTCGTGTGTGTGCAATGCATGTGTGTTTTTGTTGGCTTCTCCCTTGGGTCTCTGTCATAACAGCTGCAGGCCAAGTTAGGCCATTAGCATCATGATTATCATTATAGTACACACACACACGGTCATATCACAGACAGATGGAGGAACCTGACACACAAACGCTGCACATTGGTAAAAAAACAGCGATGTAAGAAACAGATATTGAGTTGAAATCACCGTTCTTCACACACACTCACGTTCAGCTTTAGCAGATTTGTGGTGGACAGATTACATGTGTGTGTGCGAGAGAGTCACTTTGCGTGTATGCCATCGATAGTGTGCATGTAGATATCAATGTTTGAGATTTTCGCTATATGAAAGATGCCTGTGCTTTTAGATTGGTCAGTGGGACACGCTGACTCGCTCTCTCTGATGGAAGTGATGTGTCTTTAAAGGAGGTTGACCTACTTTCTCAGCTTTATTTTCCCGTCTTGTCCTCTCCTTGTTGTACTGTGTGTCGAGAGTGTTAGCATATTGTACGTGTGTGCAATTTTCAGGTTATAACTATTGTGTGTGTGCGTTGGGTGTCATCGGATGTCTTTGCATCGCTGCCTTATTGTCCAACTGCCTCTGGCTTTGGCCCGACCGTGTCTCTTAAGACCGAGGAGAGTCGAAACGTGAACGCAGACTCACATCCCTCCCTCGTCCCTCCATCCACTGTCCGTTTCTCATTTATTTTCATTTCTCTCGAAGGCTTTTTTTCTAGGCTAAATCGAATCAGCTCGAGCTATGAAGAGGGAAGATCTCTTCATTAGAGATCAGCTCTGCTTACAAATTGAAGGTTCACAATGGAACCGTGTGCAAACATTCGCCTTATTCACAGGGTTATATTGACCAAGGGTGCAAATATTTGTATATTTTATTGTGCTCAGCCAAAGTGGATGAAAAAGAGAGAAGATAAAGGAGAAGATGAAGAAAAAGATGGTATATTGAATGACTTGAAAATACATTTGAACTAGATTACACAGTTACAACAAAAGCTTAAGTATCAACTTCAGTTGGATTCATTTAAGGGTCAGTATATAGTAACTAAAATCTCTAATTCTATATGTGAAAGTTTGCTGTCGGCTGTTGTTCAGGTTGAATGGAGGATTTTAGATTGGACTGCTTCGGGAGATGCGGGACCTCACGCTGCCTTAGGAATGAAAAGTGGGGAAGAACAGAATGAGAAAAAGGAGGTGCTCTCTAAACCTATTATGTCACAATCCCCGCCGAGTTTTTATCGCATTGCCCAAGGAGGATTAGTGACCGAACAATGTGAAATCTGTTCACTAAAACACAAGTGTTTGGTTTGGAATTTACACAGACCTGTCAATCATGACACTCATACAAAACTCTGGTCAGAGGACTTCATTTACACACTGTCGGATATAATCGGTACTTAACCCGGGATCTTAATGTTTTTTTGGTTTGAGAAAAAACGTTCTTGCTCACATAACAAAGCTTTACACTTGTGGATCCCGCAGGTAGTGAACTGTGTTTTAATCTTAACAATCGTGCACAAACCACCACACACACACACGCACGCACGCACGCACGCACACACACACACAGACAGACACACACACACACACACACACAAACACACACACACACAAACACACACACACACACAGACACACACACACACACACACACACACAGACACAAACCTATATCAAGACATTCATGACAAGGACCAAATAAGATTGATGTTGAGCCTGAGATACTGACTCATCACTTGAACAGATGTGAATTCAGCACACACAATATCTGCTGCAGGATTTCATTAGATAGGCTTTATCTGACAGGAAGAGAGAGAGGAAAAGAGTGGACGTATGACAGAAACAAAGCCCTAATGTGGACATAAATAAGTTAAGCAGAAGATTGATTTCATAACATCTCTGCGAATTCATTCCATGTGAATTGAATTTTCCTCTTTCATGTCTGGATGAGGGAAGTGATGAGATAAAAGTTTGATAGATAATTGATGGGTCATCGGATGGTGCTGGTCATTATCTCATGTGGGCTATTTTGTTTTTTAACTCACAGGAAGTTACATAACGGCAGGCAAGTGCAGAGAGGAATGATAGGACTGGGTCAAACCCAACAGGTTCTGCCCGCTGTGCATCAGTTTACAATATGTATATAGAGTCGGGCCGGAGGTGATGTTCAACCCAAAAGAATATACGTCAATGCTTTTGGTATAAAGGAGACGATATTAAATAAGCGTATCTAGATGTATTGTGATCATTCCAGCGTGGTGTCTGTTGAATATAAACAAAACAAAAAATCGTAAGAAAAGATTCAATCAAAAATAAGCATTTTACCAGAATATTTTATTTGTACGTTCAAAAACTAAAAATGTCGTATTATGACAGTACAGATGATATTCAGTTTACAGCATGCATCATATGATGGTCATGACATGACCGCAGGGTTGTTTTTCCGTAACTCAGTTTCCCAGATCTGTCATCCCAGCATCACCGCTCTGGTACGCGTGTGAGATGTGATTAAAGATAGCCGAGTGTGTTTGATTTATATTGCATGGATGCTCAATAGATGTTTATTATGAATAGATCGCATGGTCTGTCTCTGTAAACCTGACATGCTTTGCCAGCCTGCTGCCCTTCACCCTCGTCCTTTCTGACAAAGGTTTCCATGGCGACAGGAGTCGGTCAGGGTCAGCACCTTGTTAAGGAGCAGCTGGGAAGGGGGAGGCACGGCGTATGCCATGAATTTTGTTTTATGGGAGTCTAAATTAACCTGTGGGTGAGAGAAGGCTTTTAAAATGGGACTGCTGTAAAAATGTCAAAATGGTTTACTGGTATCAAATGGTTTAACCAAAATTGGTTGTAATTTCGGAACTTATTATTAATATTTAAAGTAATATACTGTCATTTTTGTGGTTTTACAGGGTGGTAAAGGAAGAGATATCTGATGACAATGCCAAGCTACCGTGCTTCAATGGACGTGTTGTGTCATGGGTAAGTGAACACACACATGCATAAGCATGCACACCCACACGCACACTTCTGTACAGACTGTATAGAGCTTTCCTCATCTCATCGGTGGTAATGGCTTTCCGAGTCGGCTCAGGTGCAAGAGTAGTGTGAATATCTGGAAGCAGTCGACGGGAGCTCAGAGATCAGTTATATGAGCGAGGCTCTGTGTTTGGATGCGTTACATTGGCCGCAAGTGTTAAGCGGTTGGCAAGCATCTGCTATTCGAGACATTGGATGGAATATTTGAGTTTGTGTGATCTGCCATCGGACTTAACAGAGATTCAATACCATGATGATTTCAGTTTTCTGGCATTTGTGAGAACGTGTTTGTCTGCTGTGTGGGAGTGCAATTGTCAGTTTTGGGTAACACATCACACATTACTGTGTTGTGTGACACTGAATAGATGCTGAGAAGATGAGCTTAAGATGACTGTCAAGACATAAAAATTGACATTTGGGAAATTGGCATTATCAACCTTTCCATGAAAATAGTACGTTTTACCAAAGGGTTGTACTGTACATATATCTCAACATTTCAGATCTCTCTTTACATTTTTATAGCATTATTTTGTGCATAATTTCTCATTGTCAAGGAATGGCTATTTTGAGGATTGTCACATCCATAATGCTACATTTTGCTCATCAACGGACACGTGAATATTAAAATGTATTCATTATTTTATGTTTTACAAAGAGCTGTTCCTTGGCCATTTGTTGGATATTTTTGATCACATAAATCTTAAGAAGTTTGGTTTCTCCCAAAATTCCATAACGCAGATTTATTGATCTTTTTTAAAACAGAAACTTGATCATAGACTGATATTTTTCTAATGTTTAAACATGTACCAACATGGGTTTTGTACAATATTAACATTTGGTTTGGTTTACCGGTTACGATTACATTCCAAGAGTGTTTTTAGGTGACGTGCATAACGCCAAGTGACACGTCGCCAATGCTTGAATTGCCCATTTACTCTTTATATAATTTAAGGGAAAGAAGGGAACTCTACTGAATGTTATCTTGAGGCGATATATTCACAGCTGAATTTACATAAATTTTGTGCAGTGTGCAGTGTGTTGAGTACTTTCATTAAATGTATCGTAGGTGACATTTATACAGCAATAAAGTGTTGCTATGGAACATTAATAAAGGCTATGGGTGATGCACAGTAATATAAATTGTAGCTTTTGAAGACATCACAGCTTAAGACTCTTAATCAACTCTCTGAAACTGTACATTTTTAATAAACCTGACTGTACATTAATACTAGTCATCAAAGTAATTCATCTTTTATTCATCAATCTTTCAATATCATCATTTACTGACCCAATCATTTCAACTTGCATGACTTTCTTTAAAATTACTATATTTTAATATATTTAATATATATTTTTTATATATAGAGAGGGTTATAAATGTTTATATTTAAGAGAATAGAGGTATACACATCACAACTATATAGATAGAGAGGAAAACTTTTGGCTGTCGAATGAGAACATTTTAAAATTTAAATCCATTTTGATTTAAAAGATTTGTATATTTAAAATACAAAACTGCAGAACAATTAAACATATAAATAAACATATACTGTTATTTTCAGTTGTTGTAGACTCTATAATTACCTTTATCATCATATTTCTTTGTGTAAACAGGCCGTTAAAGCAAATAAAAGTCTTGCTATTATTTATTTATGCTTGTGTTATTATACACATGCATATGACTTTCCAGGCCAATGGTGTTTGGTTACCATCATTCTTCAAAATATTTTCTTTTGTGTGCTGCGAAAGAAAGAGTCATAGAGGTTAAAAAGGACGAGAGGGTGAATAAATGATGACGAAATTGGAAAAGTCTTCTCAAAACTTCTCACAATATTTTGTAGACGATTCATCAGCGTATTTGAATCGGAAACATTAAACCTTGTTATTTTTAGCCCCTCCCAATCACCTATCAAATCCCAGCCAGTGCTTCTCTGATCTGTTTTGGTGTGGGAAAGCTTTTTTATTTTCATTTCATGTCCTGTTTAACAATCTGTTATACTTTACAATACAATAACAATGCAAGGGTATGCGGTTTAGTTTTGACTTAAATGAAATAAACGAACGTACACCGACTTCACAAGCAGAGTCTCATACTTGGGTTTCGGTACACTTGTGAAACAGACGTTTCGAGGTGTCCGTGCAGAACTATACATTATTGCCCCACATACTGCTATGTTATGTTGCATATAAACAATTCCCTTAAATCCCTGTTTGACTCGCTGTGATCCTCAGATGCACTTTTCCAGCCCGGGGCAGGGGAAATATGTGCGTCCTCTTACTGCCCCCGTTTCAGATTCACACCAGCAACTTTCCCATGCACAGTCCAGTCTGTGAAAGCTTTCAGGCAGGGAGGGATTTGGCTCTCGATGTCGTAGAACTTGCTTTTATTGAAACTCAAATGGAAATGTTCTTGAGGTCCATCTAGTGTTAAGGGAGGTACAGCACCATTTTTGAATATTTTTATTATATTTATACAGCTGTTTATGACAGAATGACATACATTACATGTTTCCGTGTAAACTGTGTGGTCTACAGTTGATGAAACACTTTCCGTGTTTGAACCTTGCCGTTAACATCTTGGTTTTGATTGAGTTATCTAAGTAAAGTCACGGGGTGGATAAAAGAATCCCTCCTAAAATATCCCACCCATAACAAGAAGATTGAATCAGATCTTCGCTGGTTTTGGGCCTCAAATGTCACAGGATATGTCAGAGCGGATGGCGTCTTCTAATAGGTCCTCTGTTTTTCCAGCAGATGTATGAATGGTCTCTTTGGAAGACACTAATGACATGTTCATTGCATTCTGATTCACTTGTTTCACTCCGAAGCCATTACATGCACCCATGTGCCCTCACGCCTGAGTTCGTCTCAAACCATGGGGAAGACTTTCGTGACTTGCACCTTGTTTCATTTTGATACGGGAATGTTCCTGGTTTATGTTAGGATCTGGAATACGGTCAGCTAGCGCAAGAAATCATTCTACATCTCCATGTTTTGTTAATAAACATAAAACATATTTGACTTAATAATTGTCTTTTATTTATATTCCGCAAGTAACAATAGTTTTTTAACTCCATGGTTAGGGATTTTATTATTTCTTTCTCTCTATGCAGCTGGTGTCCGCAGATGGCTCTCATGGTTCTGACGGCGGTTCTGTATGCGCAGACGCTCAAGCTGAGCTGCCGCCCCCTCTGGAGAGGACCGGGGGCATCGGAGACTCCAGACCACCCTCCTTCCAGTCAGTACCCCCACAGCTTCACCAACAGAACTCATCATGGTTGTCAAGTATATTTGGAACGCAACATGATTTGTTTTTTAAACCATGCATTCCACACCTATTTGCGCTTGTACAATCTGTTACCACAAACCTCAGAGTACAAAATGTAACTATATGAACAATTTAGTGTCTCTATGAAAGATTAAAATGACACAACATTTTGCGAAAACAAAACACAGGCATCGTTAACCCAACCCTTTTATATTTAAAAGATATTTCGGAGAACGGCTTTCTGGTTTTGTGCTCATACAAAGGGAGTCGATGGCAACCAAATAGAAGGTCATACATGTTTAAAAAGAAATGGGGAATAAATGATAAAGGGATTTTTATTTAGGGTGTACTATCCTTTTAACTTTTAAGAAACGTACGGGTGTGGTGATAATGTAGCTATTCTAATGTTGTAAGGTACGAAGTAGACCAAATGGAAATCTAAGAGGAAGCACACGGTGTTGACGGTCATTTATTACCTTTCTAAGTCTCAAAGGGCCAAATTTCATCTAACAAATAACTTATGTGAGTCTTGACGCTGCCGGGAAGTCACTATCTTTAATGACATCAGTCTGATCACAGGGTTAGTTTAAAGAACATCCATACATGTGTCACAGTCTATGCGAGTGTGTGTTTTTCACTGACCTATCATTACATGTAAATCTAATCAAGCCCGCAGGCCATCAGGAAGACCCAACAATCGATTTACATCGATATTTACCTACAGATGCTTGGATTGGTTTAAGTGCTCATTGTGATGGGTATGTGAAAGAAAGAAAGCCTCCGGCGCATTAGTGGTGCTGAAGCATTGTTTAAAAGCAGAGAAATTAATTAATCTACACCATTAAATAGGACCTTGAGCCGTTATTAAAGTGCAAACGACTGGATTTTAATGAAATAAATGTACATGCTCTGATTGCTTCCGAGTGAACAGGCAGCACGTTCTTTTTTGTCTGTAATGTACTGCATGTAGTCCAGGCGTGTGTGGTGCGCTGATTGTGTTTCACACTTGATTTGTTTGACAGCCTCGGAGCACTTAATAGTATTTGAATGCTTGACGTGAACACGCCCGTGCTGAATTTGCTGGATTTTAACCTTAATGTAGAAAGAGATTCAGGTTTACATTCTCCGGATTCCTGACCTTTAGGATGCAAAGCGACAGGTTCAGTATTTGTTCTGATTTGAAATCAAGCGCATATTAATTAAAAGGTTTCGTCAACATCATATGACTGGGAAAAAGATTTGCTTATTTACGCAGGGTGATGGTGACACAAGCATCCCATATTAAAGCGGTAGTTCTCCCCAAAATAAAAATCCTGTTATCAATTACCCGCTATCCGGTCATTTCAAACCTGTAGGATTTTCTTACGCAAAACACAAAGGTAGACGTTTTGAAGAATGTTGGCAACCAAACAGCTGTGGAACCCAATAGCTTCGAAAATATGGGTTCAAAACCAATGCAACATTTTTCTAAATATCTGTTTTCATATTCTAAGAAAGAAAGAAACAAACCAGGTTTGAAATCACAAAAGGGTTGGCTACAGATAACAGAATTTTCTTTTTTATACTGTCGGCTTCATTAACATGAAATGTCTTCAGCCATAGCCTTGTGTGAAATAGTTATAAATAGCTTCTCATATTTTATTTAATAATGGTGAAATTAATAAAAAAATCATAATTTAATTAAGATCATTTGTAATGATCTTTACTGGATTTATACTGTTTATTTTTTGTTTTATTTTTTGTTTTGCTGTTTGTTCCAGTCTCGTATCTTGGCCCACAGGTGTATTTGTAAGATTATTGTTCAGCGGGTGTCTTTATCTGTGTGCGACCACAAGCGGGTGCATGATTGTTTGTGTATGTGTGTGTGTGTGTGTGTGTGTGTGTGTGTGTGTGTGTGTGTGTGTGTGTGTGTGTGTGTGTGTGTTTCCTGTCCTGTCTGACAGGTTCCCCTCTGTGTGTGCATGTTTGTGTCTGATGGTTAATTATGAAATCACTGGAAACATGGCCCACAGCAGTGAGGAAACATCCAGAAGTTACTTATGAACGCCATCTGCTGGCACACATAAGAGCACAAGCAAGAATACCTTTTCATAGCTACAAAAAATTGTTTCACATCTTCTGTGCAGCGCCAATGCCGCTGGGAGTCAAGATGATCTAGGCAAAGACACCGAGCATGAGGTGGTCCCACCGCTGCGGAAGGACAAAGAGAGAGACAGGGACAAGGAGAGGCCTCGTAGGAAAGATACACACGATCATGGTGAGTTTGGATCTGTATAGATATGCAACAGCTGAAAAAGGTAGGGGTGTATATTTAGATATAGCTGTGAATGATGTTTGATGTGTGTCTGTGTTGCAGGAGGCAGGTCGAACGGTCACTCTCGAGCGGAGCGTAGGCCGGACGCCGCTGGATTTGAGAGCTCCTCAACTCTGATGAGCAGTGATCTGGACACCACCAGCTTCTTCGACTCCGAGGAGGACGATTCTGCAAGCAGGTGGGTCTGAGACTAAAAACAGCGGTTTTATGGATTTCCATTTCTTTTTAATTGAGTTTATTGCTTGAATAGAGCTGAATAGGGGTCCTGCTGTGATAAATGCATCATATCATGACAAACAGGATTTTTTTGTTCATTGTTGGCATCATTTTTTTCGAGCTACAGAAACGTAATAGCGAACCTCATTTACCATTAAGAGAAGTGGCCTGTTTGTTATTAAGGACGTGTCATAAATGCTTTTTATCATTATTGAATCCCGAATTTTTTGGAATTTGAATAAATTGAATTATAAATCAGGATTGTAACTTACAAACCAAAACATGTCTAACTGAGAAGAAACCCCCTCACCATGAAGATAATGTAAAGCACACCAAATCACATGCCCTGGAAAGCCAACACAAAGCATCGGTTTCTACTACAGCGAGGATTGGCCCACAAGTGTCACATGACTCCCAGACCCCATCAGAGCTCAGAAGTCCTCTTTAAGTACACAAAAGATCCTAAAGTGAATATGGCGTTTTAAGCATGATTCTGTGATGTCACTATAGGTTTAGCAACTCTACGGAGCAGAGCACCTCATCACGCCTCGTGAGACGGCATCGCCGCCGCAGACGGAAACCCAAAGCACCAAGGATGGAGAGGGTACGGAGGATACTCCATTTGATGCATCTGTATCTGTTTTTAGTGTTATACTGTTGTGCATTTAAATGTGTCCTCATCTTTCCCTCTCCTTTTCGCTTCAGTCCTCATCGTTCAGCAGTATTACTGATTCAACCATGTCTCTGAACATCATAACGGTCACATTAAACATGGGTGAGTAACACGCGTGTATAGAATTGGATACTCCTATATGAGTGAAGCAGGATATTTCTGTTTATATATATATTGCCTTGTTGTTTTTTCGATATAGAGAAGTATAATTTCTTGGGCATTAGTATAGTGGGACAGAGTAATGAGAGGGGTGATGGAGGCATCTACATAGGCTCCATCATGAAGGGAGGTGCGGTGGCTGCTGATGGACGCATCGAGCCTGGCGACATGCTTCTGCAGGTCAGTTTCTTCATATTGTAACACATGAGTTCCCTAAAATAAGACCGAAAGTAGCTACTCACCATGTGAAAAATCACATGCATTTATATGGGAAACTAAAAGAATTGAAAGTATATTAAAACGAAAAAGATAGAATGTTTATTTGTTTCATTTTGAATTATCATTTGCTGAGGTTTTTCTTTTCATTTATTACTTTTATTGCCGATGTAGACGAGGTTTGATAAAATGGAAAATTACGTCATGTTGGTTTTCCTGTGTTGTTTAAAACAGTAAATAAATGATTACGAATAACACTTGATTAAAATTGTACATTTATCACAAACGTTGTCCTGTTTATAAAGCATTTGAAATTGTACTTAAAGAAAATACAAGACACAATTTAAAGACCATTCTTAGTTTTTTCTTTATTGACTATTTACAGGTATGTGTTATAATAAGATTTATGTTTTGTTTTTATTCTGTATGTATTCTGTGTTTACATTTAAGAATATTTCTTTTGAAATGTCAAGCAAAAATATTGTTTCTATTTGCATTTATTTGCAGAAAATTAAAAAGCAACCTGGAGAAACTGGACAGAATTCCATAAAAGATGCTTTGTACTTTTTCAGACTTTAAATATTGCAAAGAAAATGTTTATAATCAATTTAAGGCAATACAACTTGCTTTCAGGGAAAAAAAGTTCACATTTATTTTTCATGTGTCTAGCCATGCTTTCAGTCTTTAACATATCTGTTGGAGGATTTTGTCACTGCTGACGTTTTATTTTGTTGATATTCAACAAACACTGGACTGGATTGACCAAAATAACACAAGAAAAATGCTGATTAAAAAAATATTTAGAATGATGTTGTGGTTGTATAGAAACAAAATTGTCTTATATCCATCAATGGGCACTACACAAACTAAAGTATCACCGCTGTTGGTTAGTCATGTATAAGATTATAAGAGATTTTGGTCCAAAATGTCTAAAACTTGCTTTTTGTTTTGCAGGTGAACGATATAAATTTTGAGAACATGACTAATGATGATGCGGTGAGGGTGCTGCGAGAAATAGTCCATAAACCGGGGTAAGAGATGGTGATTCGGTCATGTCTGGTTTAAATGCTCTGTGAACATGGAATTGAGCTTGGATGAGGCTTTGTGGGAGCACTGACTTGTGTTCTATTCAATACAGCCCCATCACATTGACTGTCGCAAAATGTTGGGATCCAAACCCACGCAGCTGTTTCACCCTCCCACGGAGTAAGTGCACACTTTGATTGTTTTTTGTTCTCTATAAAAGCATTTTAAGTAACCAGGCCTCCTTTCACTCCCTTTGATTCTCTTTATTTGTTCAGGTGAGCCGATCCGTCCCATAGACCCTGCTGCGTGGGTGACTCACACTGCCGCTATGACCGGGGCGTACCCAGTGTACGGTATGAGCCCTTCCATGAGCACAATCACCTCCACCAGCTCCTCCATCACAAGCTCCATTCCAGAGACCGAACGTAAGTGTTTCCCATAATCCATCTCTGCTGTGCCTGCTGTCTTCCTGTTGCCTGTGGAGGACCTCATCAGCACGTCCACTGCTTGATGTATTTTCATGCAAAGCCCTTAACAACCGATTGTGTTTAGAGAGTAACAACGAATATGAGTATCATCACACTACAGTATATTTTGACATCCCAGATCGGTTGATAATGGCTACAACATCTTAACGTTCTCATAGAGCTCTTTGCCGTTTCACAATGTGTGGAGCAATCTTCTAAATCCTTTTGACTCTCGCAGGCTTTGAGGAATTCCATCTGTCCATTCATAGTGACATGGCAACCGTTGCCAAAGCGATGGCATCACCAGAGTCAGGACTGGAGGTGCGTGACAGGATGTGGCTGAAGATCACCATTCCCAATGCTTTCATAGGTAAAACAGCACCCTCGCCACATAGCCTTTGGGAATCACTGGCTACAAAAACAAAATGTTTAGTCTGCTTCATAGACACCACATTGAAGAGTTGGCAGACAGTTGCTCAATGCACTTCAATGCACACCATGCATTTATTGGATAAAGTGAGGAAATATGTTTTAGTGGTTGAAATCTATTGGGATGCTCTGGGAAACACATCATAACGCCAGTAATTGAATGCTTGGCTATTACTAGCAGATCATCTAGTGTGAAGATTAATAGCAGCTAAGAGCCAAGAGCTTAAGCGTGTAGCTGCTTTCTACTTTATAGTTAAGTCATTATTATACTAAAGCATTACAACTTGATTTATGTTGACAGTAGCTCATATATAAGCCCACAATAAAACTTGTACACTTTCCAAGTTTTCTGGTTAGTTAGAACAATTTGCATTGATTTATAAGATGGCACAAGCACACTTTTCAAGAACAAGTTGTTTGATTTTCAAGCATCGTATTGATAGACTGTGACAAACACATTTTTATGCTTTTATTGTTTGAACAGTTTTCTCTTGGTTTCACTTTTCTTTATTTTAATTAAAAGTATCTTAAAATGTTTATTTATTATTTTTTAATTTAATTTTTAACAGTTGTTTTTAATGTATTTATTAAATATTAAATAGGTTTAATAGTGTAGTTATAAAAATATATTGTATTTATATTTTCTATTTTAATTAGAATATTTGCATTATTACACCTTATAACTTTGAGATAATAAACGCTAACAATTAAAATGTCTACAGGTAAAGTGTGAAACTACATCTATTATTACACTGTCTTATATGTGAAGGGAAGCGATACTGCTTTTACGAATTGTGATGTGCTTTGTGGTTGGAGAGAATAGAAAACACACATGCTCTTTGACGTGTCTTTTTCTTGTCTTCAGGTTCGGATGTGGTCGACTGGCTCTTTCATCACGTGGAGGGATTCACTGACCGAAGAGAAGCGCGCAAATATGCCAGCAACCTGCTGAAAGCTGGATACATCCGCCATACGGTCAATAAAATCACATTCTCTGAACAGTGCTATTACATCTTTGGGGATCTCTGTGGCAGTAAGTTCAAGCTTCTCGTTTTTTTAGTGACCTATCCCCACTTTTCCACTGATCTTTTTCCAAGAATCTTTGAATGATCCATTAAAGTACAATGTATTTCCCTTCCACCTCAGATATGGCCAGTCTCACCTTGCATGATCACGACGGTTCTAGCGGGGCCTCTGACCAAGACACTGTTCCTCCGTTGCCCCTTCCGGGGGTAGCTCCCTGGCCTTTGCCTTTTCCATACCAGTACCCCATCCCTCATCCATACAATCCTCATCCAGTGCACGATCCCAGTTACAACTTCCCTGCAGGGGGAGGGAGTGCTGGCAGCCCGCACAGTGAAGGTGAGACTGTGTTTCACTCACTACTGACCTGGAATTTAAACTTTAAGAACTTTGGATGCAGTTTCACCTTTTTTGTTTAACTTACAGGCAGCCGTAGCAGCGGCTCGAACCGCAGCGCAAGCAAAACCGACACAAACGCAGCGGCAGGAGCTCAGGAGACCGGGGCAAGATCCGGCGGGAGCGGGAGCGAGTCAGACAAAAGAGAAAAAGCTCCAAGCGAGCGATCAGCGGCCGCGAGTGAGCACAGCGTGCGTAGCACACACACCATCCGGAGCATTCACAGCACCCATTCTCATGCCCAGGGTGCGGTGTGCGGGCCGCCCGGTCTCCCATCCCAGCCACAGACACCTGTAACGACAGCGCCTGGATCTCCTCCCGGACGAGACCTATCCTCAGTCCCGCCTGAACTTACAGCGTCACGTCAGTCTTTCCGCATTGCCATGGGAAACCCCAGCGAGTTCTTCGTTGATGTCATGTGAGGGCATTCAGGTGACACTGTGAAATAAAGGAGCAAGAAGTGTGAGTGGTGTCCCTCCTGTGTCCTTTGGCTGGTAGTTTCTTCAGTGAAGAAGACTGGAACAGATGGAATGCTCACATACCCATGAAGCTGGAGGTGTCTGATCGAAGATTTAAAGAGATGCAGTGACAAATTGAAAGCGAAAGCGTCCTGTTGTTGTTTTTTGTCTACTTTTTACGTACTTTGCCTGCATTTTTATATATTTTGACCAATTCAGTAACCTCAAGCTAAATCCGTTTTTTCTAAAATGAGAAAGCGAACAGAAATGATGATACATGGTTAGAAGTTGTGGTTGTTTTATCTTCCCCGTGTGATTCATCTTTTGCTTTTTAAAGGAGGCAACTGCATCATTTTTATTAATGAAAAATGACAAACTATCAAAAGATAGACAATGATTTTATATTCATGCCTTGTTTTTATTTCTGCTAACAAATAAGGAGAGTGAGTGAGATGAAGGAGGTTTTTGAGTCTTTTTAAATTTATTAAATATACTACATGATATTCAAATTAAAGACAACATGATTTTTCCAGTAGACCTCAGGATTGTATATCTGGAAGGGAGTTACCAAAATAGACGAAAGAACACAAACTGCTAAAGAGAAATTTAGCACCTTTATTAAATTATTGCACTTATTGTTAATGATCTTCTACAAAGAAGCTTAAAAAGTAAAGTCACTGAGAGGGAGGAGGAAGGATTATTTTGTATTATTTCAAAAATGTCATGTTGTCTTTGAAAAATGTCTTATATTGGGAGACGTCCAATCCTGTACTCCTTATTCTCTATGAAACCTAACCTGTGTTACCCCTGCTGAAGTTCAGTAAGAGTACAGAGGTTTAAAATGGATCTGTATCATTTTAACATTTAAAATAAGATCCAGCACACCTGAATGAATGCGATGCACTATAATAGAGCTGTCTACACTCGCTCACTCCTCTCTGAACAACAGTACTTACTATGTTTATGTTTTGTCTTTACTTTCAGTCCTCTGTCTGTTTGAAGCATATTTTCTAAAAAAAAAAACATTTATTACATTTTTCAGTTACTGG
>CM065669.1:16315542-16545542 GCA_033220385.1 Triplophysa yarkandensis | reverse complement strand
AATTATATTATAAACATATAAATGATATTATAATCATATAAATAATATTATTAACATATAAATGATATTATAAACATACAAATGATATTATAAACATATGAATAATATTATTAACATATAAATGATATTATAATCATATAAATAATATTATAAACATATGAGTGATATTATAAACATATAAATGATATTATAAACATATAAATGATATTATTAACATATAAATGATATTATTAACATATAAATGATATTATTAACATACGAGTGATATTATAAACATATAAATGATACTATAAACATATAAATGATATTATAAACATATAAATGATATTATTAACATATGAGTGATATTATAAACATATGAGTGATATTATAAACATATAAATGATACTATAAACATATAAATGATATTATAAACATATAAATGATATTATAAACACATAAATGATATTATAAACACATAAATGATATTATAAACACATAAATGATATTATTAACACATAAATGATATTATAAACACATAAATGATATTATTAACACATAAATGATATTATTAACATATAAATGATATTATTAACATATAAATGATATTATTAACATATAAATGATATTATTAACATACGAGTGATATTATAAACATATAAATGATACTATAAACATATAAATGATATTATAAACATATAAATGATATTATTAACATATGAGTGATATTATAAACATATGAGTGATATTATAAACATATAAATGATACTATAAACATATAAATGATATTATAAACATATAAATGATATTATAAACACATAAATGATATTATAAACATATGAGTGATATTATAAACACATAAATGATATTATAAACACATAAATGATATTATAAACACATAAATGATATTATTAACACATAAATGATATTATTAACACATAAATGATATTATAAACATATAAATGATATTATAAACACATAAATGATATTATAAACACATAAATGATATTATAAACACATAAATGATATTATAAACATATGAATGATATTATAAACATATAAATGATATTATAAACATATAAATGATATTATAAACATGTAAATGATATTATTAACATATAAATGATATTATAAACATATAAATGATATTATAAACATATAAATGATATTATAAACATATAAATGATATTATAAACATATGAATGATATTATAAACATATGAATATTCATATAAATGTATTATTGTGATTAGATTATATAATCATCAGATGTGATGTGATCTTATGAACATGTGAATGTAATGTAAATTCTGACATTTGTGTTCTAGTTTAAGAGAAGAGAGATCTGTGTATGAGATTGTATTCATTAATAAATTTATAAGAGCTAAAATATGAATTATTCTGGTTAAATAACTGCGGTCATGTTTTAGGTCTGGCTGAATAATATTAATAAGTGTTGAGTATTGTGTCCCACATCCTGACTGATGTAAACAGGATGGGTTTAGACATACCACACTATGTTAAGGATGACTCTTTTTGGTGCTTTAGTATTTTCAATGTTGATTTCTTTTGGAAGCTCCTTTAGCTTGAATGACCGTATGGGTTAGGTTCATCTCCATCCATTGCGTAGCTGAGAAATCTGGGTTGAAGCAGACCATCCTAGGGGTTTCTTGCATCTTCTCTTTTGCATTAACTGTGGTTTTGAATACACTATTTATTAGGGATGCACTGAAATTCTTGGACGAAACCAACAGAGAGGAAACCAAGGCCGAAATCCCAAAAGAAATGATGCCAATTGCATTTATGGCTTTGATTGTGTACTAACCTTACTAAAATTAAGGCATTGCAATGATGCATAGATTTATATCAAAGTTTCACAGAAAAATCAGTTACAAAATATAAACCACATTGCAATGATGCATAGTCCGTCACTCGTGTGTACATTAAATAATAATGTACCGGCTTGATGATAATCTTAAAATGAAATATGCTCATTAAAATGATTTCAAAATGGAAAAGCACGCATTACATGTTTCAAAGTCTCTATGCGCAAAAGAAAGTCTTGCCTGCATATAGCGCAGATCACGATCTTCCAGATCACTTCACACCAGTAGGTCTGAATAGAGAACATTCTCTCTCTTCCTGCCCTGGATCTGCCTCTGTAGTGGACCATTTTCCTTTAGTAGCAGGATCACTTCATCATGATTGTTGATCCAGGTTATAAAAATCATTACTTGGATGTGGTTATAAACCATAACGCATGAGAAATTATCCAGACCGCGCTGGATTGAAGTGATCCAGCTTTGATAATTTTCGGTGCATCGCCAATTATTTATTATTATTACAATTTTCCCCTTCTGATTAGATGGCAAGTAGGCGACTGTGGGCACTGAGAAGACCAGTTATGTAGAATTTCATTCAATATGAACGTAAGAAGCATCTCTAGTTATGATATGAAGAATTATTATCATTTATCCGTTATATTCCGTTCTTCTTCAAACTCCAGCATCTGTTGACTTGTTTTATTTAGGAGTGGTATGGAAAGTATTACACAATGCCCATCATTTCCTTTTTGGTTTATGGAAATAATGTGGGTTAAAAATGACTTGAAGCTAAATACATAAAGATGATATGATAGAGCGAGCCCAGCCACAGACAACTGGGCTTCCATTTCTGTTTCATTTTTTCAAAATGCAAGTAGCTTATCTAGACTATGTGACTGTCTTGTTGTTGTTGTTGTTGTTGTTGTTGTTGTTGTTGTTGTTGTTGTTGTTGTTGTTGTTGTTGTTGTTGTTGTTGTTGTTGTTGTTGTTGTTGTTGTTGTTGTTGTTGTTGTTGTTGTTGTTGTTGTTGTTGTTGTCGTTTAATTAGTTATGTTGTGTTTTTCATATCTAAAATAATATTCGGTCGTCGTTTCCTCACACTCTTGTCACTCTTGTACCGATTGGTGTTGAGAACCTCACTTGTAATTCGCTTTGGATAAAAGCATCAGTAGCGATGCACTAAAACTGGTATCGGTGACAGGCCCGAAACTGAGCTCAGGTTTTTTATGAATATTATTTCATTAGGCCCTTTGTTAGGTTATGGAGATTTTTGCATATGTTTGTACCTCGACAACTTTGTGTCAAACAGAACAGAAGGTTTGCGTATTAGTTGTCACACAGAAGCTGTCTTAAAATACTAGGCTCACTGTATCATTACTTGGAAAACTGCCACATTCCCAAAAACAGATATCGGTGTAAAAATATCGGTACTCGTACGTAGTCTTAAAAAATGGTATCAGTGCGTCCCTATGCATCAGCTAAATGACAAAATTTAAGTTACAAACCTGTATACCCTTTTTCCTCTGCAGAACACAAAATGAGATATTTCTGTTATTGTGAATGTCTGGGATAAGTGGGAGTGACGCTTTTTTACTATTGATGTATGAACGTCTTTGATAGGATGGTTAACAACATTTATTTGCTTTTCAATATATTCTATTTTTTGTTATCATCATCCAATGCCAATTTCCCAGCGTCCTTTGGGTGTATCCCACAGAGACGTATGAGTCACACTGTAAAACCATCTTACACACCATCGTGTTCATCCTTGTTCACAATTACACTAACGGAAAGATGCAAGCTTATCTACTTTTAAAAATCCTCCATAAAATCTGAATCTGAGGGTGTATTTTTTCCAGTTCCTTGACTTCCTTCTAGTTGTTTTGTGGGAAGTTTCTTGCTCAGATAAATTGATCATGATGGTATTCTCTCTTTTGCAGTTTTCCAGCATGATTTGTGAACACTGAGCAAGCACCATGATTGGAGGACTTTTCATCTACAATCACAAGGGCGAGGTGTTGATCTCCCGTGTGTACCGTGATGACATCGGGTAAGTCTGTCTGTATGTCTCATCAAAAATGAGAACGAGAACATAAAGATCAAGCCTCTGTGTTTCGTGACTCGGATTGCCTGGAAGTGAAATGTCAGCTCTGGAAAGCCAGGCATCCCCTGAAACCACAGAGACTGTTCAGAGAAGGGTTGCTATGGATACAGTGGGTCTGATCATCTCTGCCAACTCAGCTGCCGTTGTCGCAGTGTGCGTGTGTGTTTGTGCCCACGTGATTGGCTGTATGAGGAGGGGAAATTATTTGATTAAGATGTGGGAGGAGAAAGAGGGTATAACAGCTCAAGATAGACAGCAGAAATAAAGTTTTTAAGTAGAACCCAATGAGCTGACCTGACAGCAACATCGTAGTACATTAATATCTCATTTTTACTAGATATTTATACATCACATCTATCCATCGCAGATCCCAGAGTGCTGTGCGACAGGTGTGGTGAAAAATGGTGTAGTATATTATAGATCTACAAATAAAAATGTGTTATTTTCTCATTGTTTTTTGTACTCCTTCTATTATTAAGGGTGTAAACAAAATGTTTCATGACAATAAACACAATATAAACTATTTATTGATACCCCATAAAAACGATTTCAATGTCTTGCAGTTTCCTTAGATCAATATATCAAAGCATAATGTTTTGTCACACCTATCCTGAGTGAAACCCGATACTGAAAATTGTGTCTGCATTGACGTTCGTTCTTGATTTAAGCCACTGCTGTTCATTTATCGACATTCTTCAAAATATCTTATTTTGATTTTTAAGGAAGAGAGGTAGTCATACCGGTTTGAAATGACATCTACCTGGGACTCTGTGTTATCCCATATTTCTTTCCGTGTCTCTTATGACATTTTACTTCAATGTATTCAGTCATTTGATTTTAATAGGCATCATCCAACATGATTTACAGTGTAAGTCTATCAGACCTTTAGTGAAGGTCGTGGCACACACTGTAGTGAAGTGACGTGATGTGTGGTTGTGCTCTGCATTTAACCCATCCCAGTGCACACACACAGTAAGTGAACACACAGTGGGCAGCCATGCTGCGGTGCCCGGGGAGCAGTGGGGGGGACGGTGCCTTGCTCACGGTACTCACCTTCCCGCTGGTTCCGAGTCTCGAACCAGCAAACCTTGGATCACGAGTCCAAGACTCGACCCACCAGGCCACGACTGCCCCCATGAGCTGCCCCTTTAACTCATGAGCTGACACTTTTTCAGTTGTCATGATCAAAATTTGCACAAAAAGGAATTAATGTTCTTTCATAGCACACTAAATCAAAGTCCATTCAGGGTTAGTTCACTTTGCACTTTTTGGTACTAACTTGGAAGGCTATTTCAGGCATAATGAATAAACTGAATAAAATTTTGAAGACCCTTGTCAAACTTGTGTCATCTTGTCTTTTCAAACCCTTTTTGTCGTTCTTGTGCAGAACACAAAAGAAGATTTTGATCAATGTTGGTAACCAAAGCGGTTATTCCCGGTTTTCTTTGGAACCTCTATTAATCATTTAGCAGTCATGTTTTGTCTTCTTGTTTCTTTCTGTGCACTCACTCCACCTGTCTATCTTCCGCAGGAGAAATGCGGTGGACGCATTTCGCGTTAACGTCATCCACGCGCGGCAGCAGGTCCGCTCGCCCGTCACCAACATCGCCCGCACCAGTTTCTTCCACGTCAAACGCTCCAACATCTGGCTGGCTGCCGTCACCAAGCAGAATGTCAACGCAGCCATGGTGTTCGAGTTCCTTTACAAAATGTGTGACGTCATGACGGCCTACTTCGGCAAGATCAGCGAGGAGAACATCAAGAACAACTTTGTGTTGATCTATGAGCTTCTAGATGGTACAATTACACTTTCTTGGTTCATATGGATGATAAATTCGTTTTTTCATATTAGAATTTGACTCTTGTACTGTGCAGAAAGTTTTTCAGTCCTCCAGATGTGAAGCCACTTCTGCTGTGCTGTTGTTTTTTTAGGTTTTGATTTTTATGAGCTGTCGATGAGAAATCAAATCCTAAAGAAAATACAGCGCAGACGGGCAGACATCATCTGCTTTCTGAAATGGATACCAATGGACTTGATTTCAGTTTATCTGTGTCTCATCTGATACATGTATCATTATATATTATAAACATATATTGATTTAATTTTGTCATTGATAGCTTGAACACATAAAAGCAAATACAAGATGAACATTGCCTTTCTGAAATATGTCTTATAGAAACAAAATAAAATGTCCTCAAAGCTAAAACACATGAACAATAAACTACAAACCTTCAGTTTCAGTTTGATGATCGTTGTTTTCTCCATCTTCTCACTGTAGAGATCCTGGATTTTGGATACCCCCAGAACTCTGAGACAGGAGCATTGAAAACCTTCATTACTCAACAGGGTATTAAGAGCCAGGTGAGTTCACATGGATCTGACAATTCTTTTACATATGATGTATAAAAATGCATACTTTGTTTAGGATGTGGAACAGTGAAGGAATAAAATACTTGATCCTTGCACATCAAAAGATGACTTAGTAGTTGCAAATAATTGTCCAACCTGTTGTCACCTTCTCACCAAGCTGCCTGGCGATAATCTTTTAGCCCATTCCAGCCTTGTGTAGCTCTGCAATCTTGTCCCTCATTGGATAGATCTTGGCCATGGTGGAGAGTTTGGAATCCCATTGATGGCATCTGTCAACAGGTGTCTTGCATATGGTTAACAAAAATGCTTTAACAGACTGCTTCTAATCGCAGCTTGTTATATGTATAAAAGACCACAGGTAGAATCCTGTTGATTGATAGTAGATCAAATACGTAAAAAAAGTATTTTTTCAGAATACAAAGCAGTTCATAACATTTTACATACATTATTCTGGATTTTTTGTTACTTTCTGTCTCTCAGTGTCAAAATATACCTGCCATTAGAATTATAGACGGGTCATTTTATTGTCAGTTGGCAAACATACATATTTAGCAGAGGATCAATTACTTTTTTCCTTCACCGTGTGTATTTTTAAAGTTGAATTTGCATGCATCTATAACATTTTTAAATAATAATTCTTCTTCACATCACTTCTTCTCATATGCTCGATGAACTCACTGGCTCCAGCATCACGTAAGCGCAGTTGCTCTTCAATTTTTGTCTTGAATCTGTATTTGCATGAAGCTTTATTGTACAGAATACAACAATAATCTTTATATTTCATCTCAACATCATTCTCAGACAAAAGAGGAGCAGTCTCAGATAACCAGTCAGGTCACTGGACAGATCGGCTGGAGACGGGAAGGCATCAAATATCGTCGCAATGAACTCTTCCTTGATGTACTGGAAAGCGTCAACTTGCTGATGTCACCACAAGGTGTGTGTTACAGTCCTCTACAGTCAAACCGAGCAGCACATGCAGATTTGTAATTTCGTGATGTTATAGAGGGTTATATAATGTGTGTGTGTTCAGGTCAGGTGTTAAGTGCTCATGTCTCTGGTCGTGTGGTGATGAAAAGCTACCTGAGTGGAATGCCAGAGTGCAAGTTTGGCATGAATGACAAGATCGTCATCGACAAGCAGGGCAAAGGTGGCACAACCGATGACTCAGGCAAGAGGTGAGTTTGAAAAGTTTGGCTGGTTGATTGTTGTGAATGGTACCAGTTTTACCAAGGGTATTAAAGTTGAATTTAACTTGCAGTAAAGTTTCAACAAAAATGTAATTTACTCACCCCTTTTATCATTATAAATCGTTATTACTGTCTGTCTTCTGCAGAACACAAAGAGGATATTTTGAAGAATCTTGATAGCTTGCACCCATTCGATTGAAATAAATTTGGTCCATACGACAGAAGTAAATGGGTGCTGCCACTTTCGGCTCCTGACATTTTTCAAAATATCTATTTTTGTGTTCTTTGGAAGAAAGAAAAAGTCATACAGGCTTGGAATTACAAAAGGGTGAGTTTAAATGATGAAATATTTCTGTCAATGTAAGTAAGATAGTACACTAAACATTATTTGAAATTAGAAATGTTGCCTAAGCAATAAATCATTCAGTCTTGCCCTGTTTTTCGGGTAGGTATGTGTGTCTTTACTTAGGACAGTTTGATCCTGCCGTACGATTGGTTTAGTCCTTATTTCTTCATGCTTTTCTGTTGATTTTGTGTGCCTCTCTCCTCTGTCTCTGCTGGACTTCAGTGAGTTGGGGGGAAGGTAGCGAAACTCTAACTCCTTTTATGTCATCTTCCCTTCTTTTCCATCCCAAACCATTCGTGTGTGTGTGTCATCAAACATCTAGATTAGATTTGCATGGAATGACAATGTGTTTACATCCGGTGTGGGTGAATGGAGTGTGTAGTCATACAGCATAGCCGTATCTTCATCTGTCTTATGTCATATCGACAGTGTTCCCTCATCTGGTTTTGTTCTTTATTGAGGAAGGTTTCATTTGAATGAACTCTATGGGGAACCCATGTTTAAATTGCCTTTTCTCTGACCACAGCATACCATGCTTCATCGTACCGCCCATCTCTCCCTATGTGTGTGTGTCATCTCTCTGCGGATTTACTCAAGTGTCCTCTCTTCTTTGTCCCCCCGCCGCAGCGGCAAACAGTCCATCGCGATTGATGACTGCACGTTCCACCAGTGCGTCCGGCTCAGCAAGTTTGACTCGGAGCGCAGCATTAGCTTCATCCCTCCCGATGGAGATTATGAGCTCATGAGGTCAGTGCATAGAGGGTGTGAGCGTGTGTTTGAGTGTTTCATACAGAGTGTTGACTAAAGTGTCGGTCATTCAGGTACCGCACCACCAAAGACATCATCCTGCCCTTCCGCGTCATCCCTTTGGTCCGGGAGGTGGGACGAACCAAGCTTGAGGTTAAGGTGGTGATCAAGTCCAACTTCAAGCCATCGCTGCTAGCCCAGAAGATAGAGGTGAGATGGTTGTAGCACGTAATGATATTAGTAGTGCTCTACTGATTAATATTTAATATGAAAGTTAATATTTCAGTGTGAGTAAATGATGCTGTTTTTGTAGGTACGCATCCCTACTCCACTCAACACCAGCGGCGTTCAGGTCATCTGCATGAAGGGAAAAGCCAAGTACAAGGCCAGCGAGAACGCCATCGTTTGGAAGTACGACTTTTACTTTAACAACTTTATGTTTACCGTCTCCTGCCATCTCTTGATTAATTTGTTTTGGTCCATTTTGGCCCAAAGCGGACAGCAAGACATTTGTTTGCTTGTGTTGGATAAAGTATTTTGGATAAAGTAATCAAGGCTCAGTACGTACTCACATCATCCTCCAAACCCTACTTGTTAGACAATATGGATGTGATAAAAGCTAACACGAAAGATCTGTTAATTGTAGGCAGTTTTGCAGGCCTGGAGAATGGGTCAGATAGTGGGAGTTCATGGTGGTTCGAGTATTGGACTCGTGATCCCAAGGTCTCTGGTTTGGTACTCGACACCAGCTTGGATTGTAGGTGGTGGGTGTGAATAACCCGCAAACTCCTCCACCTTCAACATCACGAGGTGTCCTTTGAGCAAGGCACTGTTCCCCTAGCAGACCACTGACCTGTGTGTGTGTGTACCTTGATGGGTTAAATAAAAATCACAAGTTCCAAGTTCTGGACTTGTGAATTCAGTTCCATTTGCCCACCCTCTTGTTATTTAAAATATATAGGACTTTGCAATGGACACAAAAGACAAAAGATGTTATTGATACAATGCTGAAGGGTGCGAGCGGTGTTTGGTTCAAAACTTTCTTCAAGATATCTTCCTTTTGTTTTCTGAATTGGACAGAAACACATACAGGTTTGAAATGACAAGAGTTGAAAACCGATTTGAAACCAATTACAGAATTGAATGTATTTTGCCTAAAAACTCGGAAATAAAATGCATTAGGGATTTCAAATAATAACTATAAAATGCTAAATATGAAGAATTATCAACATTCAGAATGTGAGAACATTGTTTATAAATATTATCAGATGAATCAAATGTATGGATATAGCTATGATCTTGTTTGTTTCCTTTCTATAGAATCAAGCGGATGGCTGGAATGAAGGAATCTCAGATTAGCGCTGAGATTGAGCTGCTACCCACTAATGACAAGAAGAAGTGGGCTCGCCCCCCCATCTCCATGAACTTTGAGGTCAGCTTGAATGCCTGATGGCTATACTTGTCGAAACTTCATGACAGTTTTACCAATCTACAACGATTTTTCCAATAGAATAATCAAGTCACTGATAAAAGTTTATGAAGTTAAATGTTATAAATTGCTTTTTGAGATTAGTATATTTTCTTTGTGAAATCTGCAAATCTGAAATCTAAACTTTCCATATTTATTTATGAACATTCTTCAGTATTTCTCGATCATTAATGTTTGTGACATTGACATGAGAGGGTAATGGTCCAATGCATTATTCAGACGGTTGGACATCATTGTACAATAACAATGCTTGAGCTAAACAAATTAAATGTATGTCTGTGTCCAGGTCCCCTTCGCTCCATCGGGCCTGAAAGTGCGCTACCTGAAGGTCTTCGAGCCGAAGCTGAACTACAGCGATCACGATGTGATCAAATGGGTGCGTTACATCGGCCGCAGCGGCATCTACGAGACACGCTGCTAACAGCGGGCCGTCCTCACTGAGGCGCTCAGACCAATAAATGACGGAATTAGCGGAGAATGAGCCGAATAATGTTATTTACCGTCTCACTCTCCCTTCCTTAACTATGTATACCGCGGTCCATTCAAACAAAAAGTGAACAATAGGAAAACTAAACAAAATATGTCACGCAGAACAGAGTAGCCATGCAGAGTTAAACACAAGGTGGAAAAAGATCTGCAACGCATTAAGATTATAAAGGTTCCACAAATGCACTCATTTATTTCTTCGATTTCATTATCTCACTTTATACATTCCGGAACCTCATTGAATCTATTGTAATGTGGGGCATTAGCATCTTCCGGCCCATGATTCCCATGTTCTCGCTTACAAGCGGGATCAGTGTTGTCTTTGTGCTTATGTGGACCCAGGAAACATTCAGGATTGAGTTGGTTTCCAAAAGTATTCATTAGATATCGTCCAGTGAATTTATGTAAACGTTAAGCCCCACAATGTTCTCGAGCGTAAACATTGTCATAACAAAACGTTACCAGACACTAAAACTCTATTTTTATGTTCAATTTTTTGTTTGTCTCCGTTTAATGTGACCAACATGCTCAGAGGTGTGAGGCTCCTTCAAGACGTACTAATGCTTTCTTCCTGTATACATATGCGCTATAATATACACTGTCAGATGAAGTCTAAAGTGTAAAACGACAACAGAGCTGATTCGAGCCTTTCGGCTTTTATTTGGTGTTATAAAGTGCAGTGTGTGTGTGTGAGAGACAGCCTCCCCAGCATCTCTCAGGGACCTAATCTTCACTCATCGACACGCTTTTGCTCTTTTATTGGCACTTTGTTTATATGACTGATGTCGAACTGAGTTTGCAAATGCAAAAGTTGGTTCTCACATCAGAAAAGGGAATAGTTGACTGAGATATGTAGTAATAGTCCCTGATTCTTGCATATTTCTCCTGTGTTTCAAAGGATAAATGGCTTTGTAATAACCTGGTGCTGAGTGAATGATGACCATAGTTTTTTGTGCATGTGCCTTTCAGAAGGCAAATTCCTCCAAACGTTTAGCCGTCTTTCTGTTATGGAAAATGAGCTCGGTTTAGTGCACTTTGACTTTTCTTTGGAGTCTGCATCGAGTCTACATTGTTTCAGCAACACTACAAACCTCTCATATAAAATGTGTGCTGTGTTGAGCACTTGTGTCATAACACTTTACCATCTGAACTCAGCGTGTGTCAACTCCGAGAGATGATGGGGATCCTTAGCATCCTTTAGTGTCTTCATTTGGTAATATTGTGATTGTTGTCTTAATCCTAATAAAATGTGTTATTGACTGTTTTTGGGTTGATTCTTTTTTGAATTACACTTGTTACATTGAGCACCCGATGTGCCTTTGGACTTTGCTGATATTCAAATAATGTTTTATTGTTCTTACATGATGCATGGGACAACATATAAATGTTAAATTTGTGTATCAGTACATGAGTTCTTGGCTGAAGGTGCGTTTGTGGGGGTGGTCTCAAAGTTGGCAGTATCGCTTTAGGCCTGCATTTTTTGCTGACACATTATATCTGATAAAGAAAAGTTTTGAGTCGTAGCGGGGACGAGCGAGGGGTGTTTATGTAGAAAGTCGCTCAGTAGCTTGAGTATTCAGGCTGACGTCATGGCCAATCATTAAGCGGGTGCAGGAGCCAGAGGACCTACTGATGGATCGATGGCCAATTAAACTCTCATCTCTCAGGGCCCCTGAAAGAGAATCTCCTGTCCTGCTTCTCTTTTTCTCCTCCGTCCTTCCGCTTCCCGCTCCTTTTCTTTTTCGCTCTTTCCCAGAGTGAGTGACAGGGAAGGGTCAAGCGGCCCCCGGTTCCGCAGTCACCTGGAGCGCGGCCAAAGCCTGGGCCTCCTGCCAAATTCAAAACCACTCGCAAAAGATATGAGGCCGCCTTTCAGGTGCCCTTCACCCAATCCATGTTTCTCCTTGCTTCAGGAATTCCGTAATACATGCTAATGCGCTGATGTCATTGTGATTGTGGTGATATTGATTATAAAGTAACCTTCACTGTTTGTCTCGGGATTGAGTGACGTATGCCTATGTAATGTAACTAGGAATTTTTGGCCCATTTTAAAGTCAAAATCAACTTTTGTCCGAGGGACAAAACGCTGTTTTTCCTTAAGCGTGTGAAGCCAAACAGCACAGAACTCACAGTATGTCGACTCTGCAGGTCCGAGAAAAAATCATAAGCTTTTGACTCTCCATCACGTGACCGACTTTTCTTTATACTGATGTGTGAGTTAAAGTCGAACACTGTGAAGAACCCCAGGCTGTTCCTGAACTTCCCAAAGGTCAACTAAACCAATGAGGTTAGGGCTAGTAACTGAGGGCCATTTGGACGCCTAAACTACATGTTATGCCAAATTCTGCAAATGCCAGATTTATAGCCCACCTCATTCTACACAATCGATTTAATAAGTGCTGTTTATGCACGCGTAATAATTGGCCCTCATAAACTGTCTAAGCATTATAAGACTCAAACAAAAAGATAATTGAGGACAGTGAAAAACTTTCGAATATTATGCACATCTCGTTCAAGACAAAGCGGTGTTGTAAAATGTCTTTTGTTTGTTATATACTTCAAATAAAGTGTGTTTTATCACACAAGCATACTTCAACATTTTCTTTATAATAGGCACAAACCCATGACAGTTGGCACACAGGGATTTTGCATTGGCACACAAACCATCTTTGTGTGTAGCTAGCTGTATTGGCACTCCAGGGACATCCCTCATTTTTCAAAATCTTATTTGTGTAAAAAAATGGCTAACATCTTTTTTATCATAATAAATCTCCAAAACGAAAGATGCATTGAATATAAAATGATGAGTGAACATGTTTAAAAATAACAAGCTGTTTGTGTTGGAACTAAAGAGAGATTTAGGAAAATTATCCTAAACATAACCTTAGTTTTTATGTTTGTTTTTTATGTACTAAATGTTAATAAAAAATGTTTAAACAAAAATGTCTTAAAGTAAATGGGAGTTCCACATTAACAGAAGATGTCACCTATAGTAAACCCATAGTGATGTTCCTTAAAGAAATAAGAGAAGCAGAGAAGGAGGTGACTGACATCACATTTAAACTGGGGCGGTGCTTTGACTCTCCTGCAGGATTCTTTCCTGCTCCCCGGAGACGGCAAAAGTTCACAGGAAGGAGCACAAGTGATTCTTAAAGGAAAGTGTAAGGAAAGATCTTGCCGGGGAAGCTGACACATCTGTCTCCAGACGTTTGGAGAAACTTCTCAAGTGAAGAAGATGGACAACTGAACATGACTGAAGGTGGGAAATATAATAAATGTAGATGTGTAATGGAAATAACACTGAAATGAGAGAAGTTTCTCAGTGTTTTGGCTTTGGTGTGAAGATGCTCTGGGTTTGTTCACGTGCCCTGGTGCTGATGCTGCTGATGCTGCAGATGATGCTGATGCTGCTGATGCTGCTGATGGATGAAGCTGCGACTCTGCCTGCATGGAGACAACCCACGGTAACCACATCATCTTACTTCATTTCTGTCAACTTATTTGAGTCTTTATTAGTCAAGAACACTATAGAGCAACGTGAAGATGTAGATTTAAAGAACGTTTCTATAGAAAATATAGGGATAACTCATAGTGATGTAACAGACTGACTACATTTGAGATGAGAATCTTAATGTTAGAAAGTTCATATCAGAGTCATTTGTGATGGAAACCTTTGTTTTATCTTAAAACCTTTAATAACCGCACAAAAAACCAAGGATCATTTTTCCTAAGTAACAGAAAGGCATATAAAAGTTGAGCTTTGCTGAGATCAAAAGGAGGATTAGAAGAGAAGAGGGAGCAGAAGTGTTGAAGGTCACTGGGGGATGGGAGGGGGTGGTCTCCTGGAAGATTCCTTCACATGTGGGTGACAGAAGCTCTCGGCTGCATGGAGAAACTCTGCAAGAGTTCTCGTACTTTATGGAGTCGAACACAACACGAATAGTTTTAAACTATAGTTCAGTCATCTCTATTTATATTGGGCTTTAAACCAAATGCATGGCATCAAAGCAGCTGAACAACATTGGTTAGTAGAACAGTGTGTCCATAATGCATAATGATAGTTAAAGGGTCATCGTTGAATTTAGTGATGTCATCTCTGATCAGTTTAAAAGGGTCTGTGCATTTATTTTCAAGTCAACAATTAGATATAACAAGGAATTCTGGAATAACATTGGGTACCAGTGGAAAACATTGTAAACTCAGGATAATAGAGTTCTTATTCAAATGAAAGGAAGGTCAGGGATGGATTTAAATTTAACAGCACCGTGCAACATTAAAATGATTAAATTTATGTGAATCACAGTATGTGTTTATCTGTCATATAGAAGTTTGTCCCAAGTGAGCCATAGACATACACACATTAGGCAGTACATAAGAGTGTCATTTTATCTCGGGCATCATCTTCATTGACATTTATAACCTTGGAAACCTATTAGAGGCCAAATAGTTGGTTGTGATGGAACACGCAAAGTAAGGTCAGTTAACATTTATATAAAAATAAATAAATGAATAAAACATAATTGTAGTTTTAGTTATTTGGCTTTTTGATTTTTTATTCACTCTCACGTCGCTTTTAATCTTTTTCCAAAACACAAACTAAAATATTTTGAATATTGATAGCCAAACAACATGGAACCCCATTGATTTTTTTGTATGAACACAAATCCACGGAGACATTTTTTGAGTGTTGTGTTTCACATAAAGTTTTGTGACTCTTGAATGCTATTTAAAAGTGAAAGTGACGTGACATACAGCCAAGTATGGTGACCCATACTCAGAATTTACGATTTGCATTTAACCCCTCCAAAGTGCACACACACAGTAGTGAACACACACCTGGGGAGCAGTTGGGGATTTGGTGCTTTGCACAAGGCCACCAAAGTCATGTCATTGCCAGCCTGGGAATTGAACCTGCAACCCTAGGGTTAGGAGTCACACTCTGTAACCACTTGGCCATGACTTCCCCAAGTTCCCTAAGTTCCCCAAGTTATGGGGCCAAATAACAGTCACAAATTTAAACTTGCATGTATACTTAATTGTATCTAAATTGTACCTGTAATAAAATCCATACATTACAATCTTCCAATATTTATGATCAAATATTCTGTAAACAGAATGTACAAAACAGTTTTTTTTTGCAGAGGAAAACGACATTTCAGCATACATCTTTTATTCTATAGGTGGCAAGCATCCGGTCATTTAAACCATGTGCTCAGGTCCCTGCCCCTGTGGACGTGAGGTCACACGACAGCCCGGCCCGATTCAAGCGATATGCCATCAACCCGCTGGGATACAAGTGGCAGCATTTCAACGTCACCTACAAGTGAGAATATCAGCACCAAAAAACACTCACTAGATGAACAGAAAAAAACAACAACATAAAAAGAATAAAGAACAGACATGTTATTTATGTGACATGAGTAAGACAAAAAAAAGAAATGATGTGGTCTTCAAATGATGACTGATATTTTGGGACCAGCAGATTGAATGCAGGAATCTTGAGTCGTGGCCAAGCATATAGATCAAGACTCAATGTGCTTTCTGATTGATAACAGACACACCGCGGAAACTCTTTGCTTCCTTCATTCTATAATTTATGTTTCCCGTCTTCAAGGATCACAAAGTTCCCCAGCACGCTGAACAAAGAAGACACACGCAAAGCTATCAGCATCGCCTTTACCAAGTGGAGTGACGTGTCCCCTCTTACTTTCACCGAAATCACCGACCTCAGCAGAAGTGTTGACATCACTATAGGTAAATCCGGATTACATCCGGACGTCCCGTGACTGTGTTTCGGTCTAATCTGCTTTTTGTGTCAGAAGCTAACCCCTCTTTTTCTGGACTCAGGGTTCTACACGTACAACCACACAGATTGTTGGTGGTCTCCGCTGCATCCGTGTTTTGATGGACTGAACGGCGAGTTGGCCCACGCCTTCCTGCCTCCGCGGGGAGAGATCCACTTCGACAACCATGAGTTTTGGATTCTTGGCAAGTCCCGCTTTAGCTGGAAACAAGGTGCACAACATTTGATGACATGTTCTGCTAATCTTGTTAAATGATTCAATCAAAGTCTTGATTCTGATTGGTTCTTCATGCACACAGAGGAAAACTGGAGGTTGTGCACGGCGTGTTTTGCTTTGAAAATGAAAACATAAAGAAATGACTTGAAAGTGTAAAGTTGTATTTAAAGATGGGGTAACCGGGGCTTTAGGAAACACAGAGTTTCAAAAACCGGGCGGAGGATCAAAACAAACTGTAGAAAGATGTTTAAGGGGGAGGCATTGGCAATGCAGGATGGGTAGTAGTGTGTTTTGTTGTCCATTTTAAAATAACGCTTTCAGAAATCTGGTACCCCACCTTAAAGGAGATCTTTAAATATGTTTCACAGTTTCATGGAACATACTGAAATGTTTGCAACCTCAACACAACTATAAAGGCCTTTTCATTGTATCCGTACAGGAGTGTGGCTGAATGATCTGGTTCAGGTGGCTGCTCATGAGATCGGTCACGCTTTAGGTCTCTGGCATTCACAGGACCCCGATGCTCTAATGCATCCGAATGCCACTTACACGGGTCAGCGAAACATCGCCCAAGATGATATCTGGGGCATTCAGCGACTTTATGGTAAGCCCAATGTGAATGCTGTGTTTTAATGCTCAGAATACTTGTTAAAGGTGTTCATCTTTCAAGCATGTTGGGTTTTCAGAACTAGACTGTTGTGCACTTTTCACGCGGGTTTGATTTTTTAGGATGCGTGGATAAGAAGCGTGTGTGTGATCCCTGGGCACGACTGGGTTTCTGTGAGAGGAGGCCGAGTTTCATGAAGAAAAATTGCCCAAAGCGCTGTGAACTGTGCCACGGTAAGACTGCACAAATGTTCACATACATCTGCAGTACTAAATCGAAATGTATAATTTAATACACATTGCCATTTGGCAGAACAGGAAAAACATATATTAAGTTTGGGCCATTATATATATATTGTATCTGTAGGCATCAGTAACATTTTTAATCGGTTGTAATGAATAAATAAAAGAGGTAATACATATTCAATGTTAATAGGTTAATACGTTTAAGCTCTACCTAGTATGAAATAAATGTATTTTAAAATAATAGCTTTTTTACTAGTGAACCTATACACATTTTTCTTTTTTGCACATCAGAATCTCTTGATGCAGTGTCGACCCCGACTCCTCCCCCTGACAACGTCAAGATCAAGATTGTACCTCGTGGTAAAGTTGTGGGCTTTCGCTGTGGGACAAAAAATACCAGGGTGCCACCAAAAGTCAGGTAGAGCAGTCTTAACCCTTAACCCCATAATAGACTTAAGGTGCAAAAGCATAATGCATTTTTACATACTTTTTCTCACATGCATTTCATTTCTATTGATGTAAATTACTCTTATGGTGTCCAGCTGGTACAAGGATGGTGAACAGCTCTTGACCTCTATTCCCGGATACATTGTGATCAAAGATCGAGACCTGCGCCTTGTGGCCAACGAATTCAACGAAGGCACGTATACCTGTCGCATCCATCGGCGTGGTAACATAGTCTCGGCCAACTCGTGGGCAATCCGCCTGAAGCCAGAGAAGTCATCTAACAACAGCTGACAGCGTGAGATGGGATTTATTGACCTCTCGCTCTACCTCCAGGGTTTAAGAGCACTCCGAGGTGCTCGCCTGACCTCTGCTTCAATGCAGTAAAGATCAGCTTCAAAATGTGCTTTAAAGACAACTGTGGATCTGTTATTCTCACAAAAACACCAGGTCACATTTCACAACGGACAAATCTTTTCTGGTCATTTTTGGTCGGCTGCCACACAACCAGACTGAACTGAAGCCATTTACTGTTTTGTAATATTTGATGTGAGGATTTGAATAATTATATCTTCATTCTTGGAATACAATTTGAACTGAATCATACAAAAGAGGAAATACTGTATTAGAAGTATTAGTGTTTTTTATTTAAATCATCTTAAAGAAAGTAGAACTATAACATAATATCATTACGTAGCTAACAAAATACTTATAATACAAAAAAACCATCTTAAGACATTTTTTCATAGTAAACTTAAAAAAAGGGTTGTTGGAATTACTTGATTTTACCATCTACATCAGTTTCACATGATTAAATATAGTAATTCCAACAACCCTTTTTTTTCCACAGAACACAAAATACTAATGGTCCCAAAACAGGCCTGAAAAAAGTGTTCGTTTGGGCCAAACATGTAGAAACACAAGCTCTTAAAACTTTCAAGGCTTCTCCAATGCCCTTTTCTGGGACTTGCAGTACAGTTTACAAAGCCGTATCCCACTTTTGAATCCAACAAACTTTCATAAAATGTATGTGTATGCAAGAAAAACGGTCTTGTTTATGTCTGCTGCCTCCAACAGTATGTACACAACAACTGCCTGATCTGACAGAAATATGAAACAGAAACGTTTTATATTATTGTACACTTTCATTAAGCAGGATTCAAAAGAGACAGGTGCAAGTTTTTTACATTTTTTTTCTAAAAGTCATGTTATATTACTTGACAATAAAGGTGCTGTAATTCACAGTGTCTGCCTTTTGGTCCACAATACAGTTTGAAAAGACACCACAGGAGACATAACATTTATATTTCACTTATTTTCTCTTAAGCCATAGATGGTTCAGTTAATGAGTCTATTGATTCACGTGTATTTAAAACACAATGGCCCATCATAATCTTCGAGACTAACGGAAATATACTAGAAAATGCTTAGGCGGAATGTAGTTGTCCCTTTCTAGGTAAACATGTAGACCAACACAAGCCGTTGTACTCTTTTGTGTTAAAAATGCCCCTCACTAGGCTTGGGTAATGTAAACATTCAGCAGGCAAATCCTTTCCAAAAAGGCTGGGAGCCATGCCACACAAAAGCACTGGGTTTGAAGGGAGGTGCCAGGGCTGAAAAAGAGACAGACTGGAGTCACTGCCAGTCTCAAAAATGATTAACTCAAGTAAAACTATCAGTGGCCATATTAAGTCAAACCATTTCTAATAAAGTTTAAAATGTCTGACTGAAAAACAACGGTTATACTCGAAATATAAATAAAACCTGATTTTCAACAACTGTGAAGGAAGACAGTGGCATAGACGTGTAAAACTCTGCAACTGCAATGATGTCCAAGGTCTCTCAAACATGGTAGATTAATGCAAATTTGGCCCTTACAAGTTTGAAAAGTTCTCAACATGAATGCAGGTTAGCATAAGTTTTATGAATAATTTCTAATGGAGACGCTGTTATTTGACTGAAATACCCCTCACCCTGAACCGAACAAATCCCTAAAACTGCATAATTATGCATCGACCCCTAGTACCCAATGTACCCAAAGAACAGGCCAACAATATGCACTCTTTTAGTTTAGTAGTGTGTGGCAAATCTCTCTGAAGGAAAAGGGAGGTGTATGTACGAGAAGAGATGTAGAATCAAAACCTTTAGTCTACAGCCAAAGGAAATTTTTGTCACTGTTGTGCAAATTATAAAAGCTTTTTTAGCAGCTGTGAAGCTCCATTTATATTCTTGCCTTATGATGATGGCTTTGAAGAACATGATTCATGTGAAAACCAGATGCCTCGTGTTCCCAGAACGAGGATGTTTCCTAGTCCTCCACATCCTGGTTGATGCAGTGTGTGTTGCTGTGATGAGCAGTAGGCGAGGTGAACGGTGAGGAGGTCCTGCTGAAAAACGGAAGACGGAAGGTCGGAGAGGGAGAGCGATCCTCACGTGTAGGGCTGCTGCTGGGACTCTGTCTGGGACTGATGGCTTGCAGCATCCGTCCTTTTCCTTCTTTTAGCATGTGCTTCTATAATGAGATAAAAAACTTGTTACACTACATGTGAGCCATAGGGACTACCTTTTATGATTCATTTTAGTCGTTTTTAAAGCGTATCTTCATATTTCCCACATCAAAATAAAATGTGTTCAGGACGCAGATGTTGGCAGAACTTTCATTCAGGGCTGAATCGTTCCTCTCTGAATTGAAGCAGCAATTTCCGAAATGCACAGAAAGAGCTGCACATGTCCATACTTACCAAAGCCCCGTCTGGTCCGAACATCTCCAGGAAGTTTCCGATGAACTCGCGTGACTTCTCCTCCCATTTTTGAATGAGGTCGATGCCTTTCTCTTCCACCTTCTGCACAAACTCTTTGCTTTTCTCCTCCACATCTCGCACCTTCTGCTTTACCATATCCACATGCTCCTGCAGGTGGTACTTCTTCTCCTGTTAGCAAGAGGGCAGTAGAGTCAAGATTATATCCTGAAGACCATATAACATTCAAATTTATTTTACGTTTATGGTAATGTGTGTAACAATAATAAAAATTACTATTGAACTACACCTACAGAATTGAAAGGGACACTCTTACCATTGAAACCTTTATGACTTTCTTCTACAGAACATATAAATAAGATATTTTGAAGAATGTCGGAAACTAGCACCCATTTACTTTACTGGTTTTGTGCCTGTACAGTAGAAGTGAATGGCTACCACTGTTGTTTGACAACCAACTTTCTTCAAAATGCATAAGGATACTCACGTTGATGAAGCTAACATTTAGCTCTCTTGCGGTGTAGCCTCTTTGAAGGTTCCGACGAACATAAACATCATAGTCCCGCACGATACGTGTGATTATATCGGATGTGGAAATGCCCTCTGTTCTCTGAGTTGGTGCAAACATGCCTTGAAAGATAAGACAAACATAATTCAAGCATGGCAGTTCTGTTTTAGGGTCTGATATCAATAAAAATCAAAGCACTGTTTCAAGTGAAAGTTCATTCAAAAAAATTCTGTCATGTCTTGGAAGACCTTTACGACTTTCGCCTGCAGAATTGAAAAGTAAATATTTTGAGAAATCTCTTATTGATTTAAAGTCAATGGGTGCAACGTTGTTTGGTTGCCAGCAATCTTTAAAATTTCTTATTTGTTTTCAATTTTGAGTGATCTATCCCTTTAACTCTGTTAATAACCAACATTTCATGAATCCCTACCTGCCTCCTTTATATGTTGGTATACATCATCACTTCCTGCTGAGATATATGGGATGTCGTCATGGGCGACAAAATCTATCTGTGGAGAATAAACGAACACAGGAATTTAAACGAGTATGATATATTCTGAACTAATGCACGTAACAGAACTATTTTACCCCACCCTCTTCAGTAAAATGTGTAAACACTAACTCTGTGCTCGGCCAGAAATTCAGGAGTCAGCGTCCATGGAGCGTCCCGGACCACTTCATCAACATACCGGCAGTGACTTACTGCATCATAGCGCTCATTCTCATCCATGACGGTGAAGCCCTTAAATTTATGCGTCAAATCATCACTGCACACTGGAAAACAATATTGCAAATGTTATAGATAGGAAAAACCTCTTGCAAAGATCTTAAAACTAATCTGATGAGCTTGTAATGTATATTTAATGTAAATATGTAATTTCCTCCAGCCACATACGGAGAGACAAAAAAGAACTAAAGGGCGGGACGATGTTTCTCTGAACAATGGAAGGATGACCTGTTCTGCATATTGCTATTCCTATTGGTGATGTTTGAGACGGAAACGAAAGAAAAGTTATTCATACCTACCTCCAACAATGAGATACGTGTTCGGAAAAAGGCACTTGGCCTGCATCAGAGCACGAGCGTGTCCGGAATGGAACACGTCAAAAATTCCATCGGCATACACACGCACGGGACGGTCCTCTAAAGAGAAGGTTTAAATGTTATACGTGTCATGCAAAAACATATTGAGCGTAACTGGGATCAGTATAATAGATCCTGTGTAGGAATAAATGAGTGTATAGGCCGTTGTCAGACACCTGGAGTCCCACACTTGGCCTCCTCCAAACTGACACGAGCGTAAGGTAATCCCGCGGCCTCCAGCTCATCTGAAAACGGTGCAGGTTCTCTGGAGCTCTAGAACCAAACATGGATGTTCGATCAGTCTCTTGTGCACAGGAAATGATGTCACCAGAGCAAGACGACCAATGGGCAGCTCCTGATTCCTCACCAAAGCTTTCCATGGAGCTTTTTGGACACGGCCGCCTTCTCCGATCGGTCCATTAAGCTGCTGTCTCTTCCTCTTCCTGTTGTTCCCTGTATCGTGTGTCTCCATCCCTACGGAAAACAGCTTCAAGTGATGTGTGACCACATGTTACTCTTTATCCCTAGTAGAGGGCTCAGAATGACATATGAAACTGCAGTAATAGTGACATTTTATAGAATTAATAAATGCAAAAGAGTAACCTGTTATTTTGTTTACAAGCACTAATGTTTATATAATGGGTTCATATTGTTAATTTAAGAACAAAGCTCTCTAAAAACACTTTTGAAGAGGGACTAGTTTTTGGCGCATTGATATGTAAACTGAGATCAGGTCTCAGCGCGACAGACCCGCGCTCGTATCCATCCGCGCTAACCGGAACTACTTTATGATGACAGGAGTTAACAAATTCACTCAAATTTATCCAAACAAGATTAGTAAGTTATTTTATCACAAAATCTCATGTTAACACGTTTAATGTGTAAAAAAGTGAAACTATGTTTAAATTGTTATTTCAAGATTGAGGGTTTAAATCTTCTCTTTTTGAACATATATAGAGATATATTACAACAGAAGCAGAATACTAACCGACACAAACATCAAACAAGCAGAATTTCTTCTTTAAACACTTTTGTGTTTATCACGGGAGCGCGCATCTGAGATCTCACGAGCTCATTTCTGTCACTCAAAGCTTCATCGGCCGTTATTATGACAGCTGCACTACGTCATCACATCTCGGTAATAACACGCACACTTCCGGTCACGCAACACACTTCCGCTGGATTACAGCAGCCTCTGGCGGTCACATGTGGGAACTACAGTCACCGGGATCACTGCTGGGCTTTCAGTGTTACATAATAAATGATGATGTATGTTTAATTATACATCATAAGATTGTTATCAGACATGTATAATCAAACAATAAACATTTATTTGTTCTGAAGATATTTTGATGAATTAAGGAAGGAAAATAGGTCTGGAGAGCAGTTATGGGATGACAATTTTAATTACGTTTGCTTGATAAACCCAATATAATGTAGAGTTTTAGTATTATTTGTTGGCTGTTGGGGTGAAGGATCTGCTATATAACCGCTTTAATCCTGATTTCTGTGGCAAATATAACAGCTATGTTGATGGGCTTTTATTATATTAAACCAAATTCATAACACGGTGAATGCAGAACAACACAGAGCAATACAAAAAATGGGCTACATACCTTTTTCCTTTATTAAAAAAGACTAAAGACCCGAAATCATAACTTTTTTAACAAATACAAGTAGAAATTGTTAAGGTTTGTCCTTGCATAGTTATGGAACCTAAATACAAATTACAATCATATAAAGCACAATCTTTAAAAATTAGCAAGTCAATAACCACGTCTGATGACATGTTGAAAACATTAGAAATGTTATTTATATTTTTGCAACAAGCATTATCTGAATTTAGAAACGTTTCGTTTCACATACCGTCTCATGTAGACATGGCAAATAAAATACATTACAAATGGCATGAATAGTTAAGCATTTTTATGCTATATTTTTATTTAATTGTCACCTTTTCAAAACAAGCTTAATAGGGCTATATACATATTTAGCTTACAGCATCTCAAGTGTAACAGCATCTCAAGTGTAACAGCATCTCAAGTGTAACAGCATCTCAAGTGTAACAGCATCTCAAGTGTTACAGCATCTCAAGTGTTACAGCATCTCAAGTGTAACAGCATCTCAAGTGTAACAGCATCTCAAGTGTAACAGCATCTCCAGTGTAACAGCATCTCAAGTGTAACAGCATCTCAAGTGTAACAGCATCTCCAGTGTAACAGCATCTCAAGTGTAACAGCATCTCCAGTGTAACAGCATCTCCAGTGTAACAGCATCTCCAGTGTAACAGCATCTCAAGTGTTACAGCATCTCAAGTGTTACAGCATCTCAACTGTTACAGCATCTCAAGTGTAACAGCATCTCAAGTGTAACAGCATCTCAAGTGTTACAGCATCTCAAGTGTTACAGCATCTCAAGTGTTACAGCATCTCAAGTGTTACAGCATCTCAAGTGTAACAGCCTCTCAAGTGTAACAGTATCTCAAGTGTAACAGCATCTCAAGTGTAACAGTATCTCAAGTGTAACAGCATCTCAAGTGTTACAGCATCTGTAGTGTAACAGCATCTCAAGTGTTACAGCATCTATAGAGTAACAGCATCTCAAGTGTAACAGCATCTCAAGTGTAACAGCATCTCAAGTGTTACAGAATCTCAAGTGTTACAGCATCTCAAGTGTAACAGCATCTCAAGTGTAACAGCATCTCAAGTGTTACAGCATCTCAAGTGTTACAGCATCTCAAGTGTAACAGCATCTCAAGTGTTACAGCATCTCAAGTGTTACAGCATCTCAAGTGTAACAGCCTCTCAAGTGTAACAGTATCTCAAGTGTAACAGCATCTCAAGTGTAACAGTATCTCAAGTGTAACAGCATCTCAAGTGTTACAGCATCTGTAGTGTAACAGCATCTCAAGTGTTACAGCATCTATAGAGTAACAGCATCTCAAGTGTAACAGCATCTCAAGTGTAACAGCATCTCAAGTGTTACAGCATCTCAAGTGTTACAGCATCTCAAGTGTAACAGCATCTCAAGTGTAACAGCATCTCCAGTGTAACAGCATCGCCAGTGTAACAGCATCTCAAGTGTAACAGCATCTCCAGTGTAACAGCATCTCCAGTGTAACAGCATCTCCAGTGTAACAGCATCTCCAGTGTAACAGCATCTCAAGTGTAACAGCATCTCCAGTGTAACAGCATCTCCAGTGTAACAGTATCTCAAGTGTAACAGCATCTCCAGTGTAACAGCATCTCAAGTGTAACAGCATCTCCAGTGTTACAGCATCTCAAGTGTTACAGCATCTCAAGTGTAACAGCATCTCAAGTGTAACAGCATCTCCAGTGTAACAGCATCTCAAGTGTAACAGCATCTCCAGTGTTACAGCATCTCAAGTGTTACAGCATCTGTAGTGTAACAGCATCTCAAGTGTTACAGCATCTGTAGTGTAACAGCATCTCAAGTGTTACAGCATCTCAAGTGTTACAGCATCTGTAGTGTAACAGCATCTCAAGTGTTACAGCATCTATAGTGTAACAGCATCTCAAGTGTTACAGCATCTATAGAGTAACAGCATCTCAAGTGTAACAGCATCTCAAGTGTTACAGCATATCCAGTGTAACAGCATCTGTAGTGTAACAGCATCTCAAGTCTAACAGCATCTCAAGTGTAACACCATCTTTAGTGAAACAGCATCTCAAGTGTAACAGCATCTCCAGTGTAACAGCATCTCAAGTGTAACAGCATCTCAAGTGTTACAGCATCTCCAGTGTTACAGCATCTCCAGTGTAACAGCATCTCCAGTGTTACAGCATCTCCAGTGTTACAGCATCTCCAGTGTTACAGCATCTCCAGTGTTACAGCATCTCAAGTGTAACAGCATCTCAAGTGTTACAGCATATCCAGTGTAACAGCATCTCAAGTGTTACAGCATATCCAGTGTAACAGCATCTCAAGTTTTACAGCATATCCAGTGTAACAGCATCTCAAGTGTTACAGCATATCCAGTGTAACAGCATCTCAAGTGTTACAACATCTCAAGTGTAACAGCATCTCAAGTGTAACAGCATCTCAAGTCTAACAGCATCTCAAGTGTAACACCATCTCCGGTGTTACAGCATCTTTAGTGTAACAGCATCTCAAGTGTAAAAGCCTCTCAAGTGTTTCACCATCTCCAGTGTTACAGCATCTCCAGTGTTGCAGTATCTCCGCTGTTACAGCATCTCCAGTATAACAGCATCTCCAGTGTTACAGCATCTCCAGTGTTACAGAATCTCGAGTGTTACAGCATCTCCAGTGTTTCAGCATCTCCAGTGTTACAGCATCTCCGGTGTAACAGCATCTCCGGTGTAACAGCATCTCCGGTGTAACAGCATCTCCGGTGTAACAGCATCTTCGGTGTAACAGCATCTCCAGTGTTACAGCGTCTCTGGTTTTACAGCGTCTCGGGTGTTACAGCATCTCCGGTGTTACAGTTAGAGCATTTCCAGTGTTATAGCATCTCCAGTGATACTGTATCTCCGGTGTAACAGCATCTCCAGTGTTACAGTTACAGTATCTCCAGTGTTAAAGTTACAGCATCTCCAATGTTACAGTGTGTCCAGTGTTACAGCATCTCCAGTGTTACAGTTACTCCAGTGTTACAGCATCTCCAGTGTTGCAGCATCTCCAGTGTTGCAGCATCTCCAGTGTTGCAGACTCTCCAGTGTTACAGCGTCTCCAGGGTTACAGCGTCTCCAGTGTTGCAGCGTCTCCAGTGTTGCAGCGTCTCCAGTGGTGCAGCATCTCCAGGGTTACAGCGTCTCCAAGGTTACAGCGTCTCCAGTGTTACAGCATCTCCGGTGTTACAGTTAAAGGACCTCCAGTGTTACAGAATCTCCATAGTTACAGATACAGCATTTCCAGTGTTATAGCATCTCCAGTGTTATAGTGTCTCCAGTGTTAGTTACAGCATCTCCAGTGTTACAGGTACAGCATGTCCAGTGTTATAGCATCTCCAGTGATACAGTATCTCCAGTGCTACATCTTGTTCATCTCGGGCATGACATTACTTATCAATAGATGACATGAGAATGACCATCAGGCAGGACCTGGTCTTAATCTGTCTGTCAACAACCAAAGAACACAAGCACTTGATCATTAGTATTTTTGTCTTACAGCAATACGCAGGTAAGTGTGTACAACAACACAAAAATACTAAGTACGAATTAAATTCTTACCTCGTTGAACATCTCGTTCATCTCAGCGATGACACTGATCAACACTAGATGACACGAGGATGACCATCAGGCAGGACCAGGTCTCAATCTGTCTGTCAACAACCAAAGAACACAAGCACTTGATCATTAGTATTTTTGTCTTACAGCATATAAGCAGATAAGTGTGTAAAACACCACAAAAATACTAAGTAAGAATCAAATTCTTACCTGATTGAACATCTCGTTCATCTCAGCAATGACACTGATCATCACTAGATGACACGAGAATGACCATCAGGCAGGACCAGGTCTAAATCTGTCTGTCAACAACCAAAGAACACAAGCACTTGATCATTAGTATTTTTGTCTTACAGGATATAAGCAGATAAGTGTGTACAACACCACAAAAATACTAAGTAAGATTCAAATTCTTACCTCATTGAACATCTCGTTCATCTCAGCAATAACACTAATTATCACTATATGACATGAGAATGACCATCAGGCAGGACCAGGTCTCAATCTGTCTGTCTGTCAACAACCAAAGAACACAAGCACTTGATCATTAGTATTTTTGTCTTACAGCATATAAGCGGATGAGTGTGTAAAACACCACAAACATACTAAGTAAGAATCAAATTCTTACCTGATTGAACATCTCGTTCATCTCAGCAATGACAGTGATAATCACTAGATAGATGACACGAGAATGACCATCAGGCAGGACCAGGTCTCAGTCTGTCTGTCTGTCAACAACCAAAGAACACAAGCACTTGATCATTAGTATTTTGTCTTACAGCATATACGCTGGTAAGTGTGTAAAACACCACAAAAATACTAAGTAGGAATCAAATTCTAACCTGATTGAACATCTCGTTCATCTCAGCAATGACAGTGATCATCACTAGATGACATGAGAATGACCATCAGGCAGGACCAGGTCTCAATCTGTCTGTCAACAACCAAAGAACACAAGCACTTGATCATTAGTATTTTTGTCTTACAGCATATAAGCAGATGAGTGTGTACAACACAACAAAAATACTAAGTAAGAATCAAATTCTTACCTCATTGAACATCTCGTTCATCTCAGCAATGACACTGATCATTACTAGATGACACGAGGATGACCATCAGGCAGGACCAGGTCTCAATCTGTCTGTCAACAAGCAAAGAACACAAGCACTTGATCATTAGTATTTTTGTCTTACAGCATATAAGCAGATAAGTGTGTACAACACAACAAAAATACTAAGTAAGAATCAAATTCTTACCTCAATGAACATCTCGCTCATCTCAGCAATGACATTGATCATCACCAGATGACACGAGGATGACCATCAGGAAGGACCAGGTCTCAATCTGTCTGTCAACAACCAAAGAACACAAGCACTTGATCATTAGTATTTTTGTCTTACAGCATATAAACAGATAAGTGTGTTCAACACCACAAAAAAACTAAGTAAGATTCAAATTCTTACCTCATTGAACATCTCGTTCATCTCAGCAATGACACTGATTATCACTATATGACATGAGAATGACCATCAGGCAGGACCAGGTCTCAATCTGTCTGTCTGTCAAATAAAAGAACACAAGCACTTGGATCATTAGTATTTTTGTCTTACAGCATATAAACAGATAAGTGTGTTCAACACCACAAAAATACTAAGTAAGAATCAAATTCTTACCTCAATGAACATCTCGCTCATCTCAGCAATGACACTGATCATCACTAGATGACATGAGAATGACCATCAGGCAGGACCAGGTCTCAATCTGTCTGTCTGTCAACAACCAAAGAACACAAGCACTTGATCATTAGTATTTTTGTCTTACAGCATACACGCTGGTAAGTGTGTAAAACACAACAAAAAAACTAAGTAAGAATCAAATTCTTACCTGATTGAACATCTCGTTCATCTCAGCAATGACACTGATCATCACTAGATGACATGAGAATGACCATCAGGCAGGACCAGGTCTCAATCTGTCGGTCAACAACCAAAGAACACAAGCACTTGATCATTAGTATTTTTGTCTTACAGTACATATGCAGATAAGTGTGAACAACACCACAAAAATACGAAGTAAGAATCAAATTCTTACCTCATTGAACATCTTATTCATCTCAGCAATGACACTGATCATCACTAGATGACACGAGGATGACCATCAGGCAGGACCAGGTCTCAATCTGTCTGTCTGTCAACCACCAAAGAACACAAGCACTTGATCATTAGTATTTTTGTCTTACAGCATACACGCTGGTAAGTGTTTAAAACACCACAAAAATACTAAGTAAGAATCAAATTCTTACCTGATTGAACATCTCGTTCATCTCAGCAATGACACTGATCATCACTAGATAGATGACATGAGAATGACCATCAGGCAGGACCAGGTCTCAGTCTGTCTGTCTGTCAACAACCAAAGAACACAAGCACTTGATCATTAGTATTTTTGTCTTACAGCATACACGCTGGTAAGTGTGTAAAACACCACAAAAATACTAAGTAGGAATCAAATTCTTACCTCATTGAACATCTCGTTCATCTCAGCAATGACAGTGATCATCACTAGATGACACGAGGATGACCATCAGGCAGGACCAGGTCTCAATCTGTCTGTCTGTCAACAACCAAAGAACACAAGCACTTGATCATTAGTATTTTTGTCTTACAGCATATAAGCAGATAAGTGTGTAAAACACCACAAAAATACTAAGTAAGAATCAAATTCTTACCTCATTGAACATCTCGTTCATCTCATCAATGACAGTGATCATCACTAGATGACACGAGGATGACCATCAGGCAGGACCAGGTCTCAATCTGTCTGTCTGTCAACAACCAAAGAACACAAGCATTTGATCGTTAGTATTTTTGTCTTACAGCATACACGCTGGTAAGTGTGTAAAACACAACAAAAAAACTAAGTAAGATTCAAATTCTTACCTCATTGAACATCTCGTTCATCTCAGCAATGACACTGATTATCACTATATGACATGAGAATGACCATCAGGCAGGACCAGGTCTCAATCTGTCTGTCTGTCAAATAAAAGAACACAAGCACTTGGATCATTAGTATTTTTGTCTTACAGCATATAAGCATATAAGTGTGTACAACACCCCAAAAATACTAAGTAAGAATCAAATTCTTACCTCAATGAACATCTCGCTCATCTCAGCAATGACACTGATCATCACTAGATGACACGAGGATGATCATCAGGCAGGACCAGGTCTCAATCTGTCTGTCTGTCAACAACCAAAGAACACAAGCACTTGATCATTAGTATTTTTGTCTTACAGCATACACGCTGGTAAGTGTGTAAAACACCATAAAAATACTAAGTAAGATTCAAATTCTTACCTGATTGAACATCTCGTTCATCTCAGCAATGACACTGATCATCACTAGATGACATGAGAATGACCATCAGGCAGGACCAGGTCTCAATCTGTCTGTCTGTCAACAACCAAAGAACACAAGCACTTGATCATTAGTATTTTTGTCTTACAGCATATAAGCAGATAAGTGTGAACAACACCACAAAAATACGAAGTAAGAATCAAATTCTTACCTCATTGAACATCTCGTTCATCTCAGCAACGACACTGATCATCACTAGATGACACGAGGATGACCATCAGGCAGGACCAGGTCTCAATCTGTCTGTCAACAACCAAAGAACACAAGCACTTGATCATTAGTATTTTTGTCTTAAGCATATAAGCAGATAAGTGTGTAAAACACCACAAAATACTAAGTAAGAATCAAATTCTTACCTCAATGAACATCTCGCTCATCTCAGCAATGACACTGATCATCACTAGATGACACGAGAATGACCATCAGGCAGGACCAGGTCTCAATCTGTCTGTCAACAACCAAAGAACACAAGCACTTGATCATTAGTATTTTTGTCTTACAGCATACACGCTGGTAAGTGTGTAAAACACAACAAAAATACTAAGTAAGAATCAAATTCTTACCTGATTGAACATCTCGTTCATCTCAGCAATGACACTGATCATCACTAGATGACATGAGAATGACCATCAGGCAGGACCAGGTCTCAATCTGTCTGTCAACAACCAAAGAACACAAGCACTTGATCATTAGTATTTTTGTCTTACAGCATACACGCTGGTAAGTGTGTAAAACACCACAAAAATACTAAGTAAGAATCAAATTCTTACCTCATTGAACATCTCGCTCATCTCAGCAATGACACTGATCATCACTAGATGACACGAGGATGACCATCAGGCAGGACCAGGTCTCAATCTGTCTGTCAACAACCAAAGAACACAAGCACTTGATCATTAGTATTTTTGTCTTACAGCATATAAGCAGATAAGTGTGTACAACACCACAAAAATACTAAGTAAGATTCAAATTCTTACCTCATTGAACATCTCGTTCATCTCAGCAATGACACTGATCATCACTAGATGACATGAGAATGACCATCAGGCAGGACCAGGTCTCAATCTGTCTGTCAACAACCAAAGAACACAAGCACTTGATCATTAGTATTTTTGTCTTACAGCATATACGCCGGTAAGTGTGTAAAACACCACAAAAATACTAAGTAGGAATCAAATTCTTACCTCATTGAACATCTCGCTCATCTCAGCAATGACACTGATCATCACTAGATGACACGAGGATGATCATCAGGCAGGACCAGGTCTCAATCTGTCTGTCTGTCAACAACCAAAGAACACAAGCACTTGATCATTAGTATTTTTGTCTTACAGCATATGCTGGTAAGTGTGTAAAACACCACAAAAATACTAAGTAGGAATCAAATTCTTACCTCATTGAACTTCTCGTTCATCTCAGCAATGACACTGATCATCACTAGATGACATGAGAATGACCATCAGGCAGGACCAGGTCTCAATCTGTCTGTCTACAACCAAAGAACACAAGCACTTGATCATTAGTTTTTTTGTTTTACAGTATATAAGCAGATAAGTGTGTAAAACACCACAAAAATACTAAGTAAGAATCAAATTCTTACCTGATTGAACATCTCGTTCATCTCAGCAATGACACTGATCATCACTAGATAACACGAGGATGACCATCAGGCAGGACCAGGTCTCAATCTGTCTGTCAACAAGCAAAGAACACAAGCACTTGATCATTAGTATTTTTGTCTTACAGCATATAAGCAGATAAGTGTGTAAAACACCACAAAAATACTAAGTAGGAATCAAATTCTTACCTGATTGAACATCTCGTTCATCTCAGCAATGACACTGATCATCGCTAGATGACACGAGGATGACCATCAGGCAGGACCAGGTCTCAATCTGTCTGTCTGTCAACAAGTAATGAACACAAGCACTTGATCATTAGTATTTTTGTCTTAAAGTATACACACTGGTAAGTGTGTAAAACACCACAAAAATACTAAGTAAGAATCAAATTCTTACCTGATTGAACATCTCGTTCATCTCAGCAATGACACTGATCATCACTAGATGACACGAGGATGACCATCAGGCAGGACCAGGTCTCAATCTGTCTGTCAACAACCAAAGAACACAAGCACTTGATCATTAGTTTTTTTGTCTTAGAGCATATAAGCAGATAAGTGTGTAAAACACCACAAAAATACTAAGTAAGAATCAAATTCTTACCAGATTGAACATCTCGTTCATCTCACAAATGACACTGATCATCACTAGATGACATGAGAATGACCATCAGGCAGGACCAGGTCTCAATCTGTCTGTCAACAAGCAAAGAACACAAGCACTTGATAATTAGTATTTTTGTCTTTAAGCATACACGCTGGTAAGTGTGTAAAACACCACAAAAATACTAAGTAAGAATCAAATTCTTACCTGATTGAACATCTCGCTCATCTCAGCAATGACACTGATCATCGCTAGATGACACGAGGATGACCATCAGGCAGGACCAGGTCTCAATCTGTCTGTCGTTCTGTCAACAACCAAAGAACACAAGCACTTCATCATTAGTATTTTTGTCTTACAGCATGTAAGCAGATAAGTGTGTAAAACACCACAAAAATACCAAGTAAGAATCAAATTCTTACCTGATTGAACATCTCGTTCATCTCATCAATGACACTGATCATCACTAGATGACACGAGGATGACCATCAGGCCGGACCAGGTCTCAATCTGTCTGTCAACAACCAAAGAACACAAGCACTTGATCATTAGTATTTTTGTCTTACAGTACATATGCAGATAAGTGTGAAAAACACCACAAAAATACGAAGTAAGAATCAATTTCTTACCACATTGAACATCTCGCTCATCTCAGCAATGACATTGATCATCACTAGATGACACGAGGATGATCATCAGGCAGGACCAGGTCTTAATCCGTCTGTCAACAAGCAAAGAACACAAGCACTTGATCATTAGTATTTTTGTCTTACAGCATATAAGCAGATAAGTGTGTAAAACACCACAAAAATACTAAGTTAGAATCAAATTCTTACCTCAATGAACATCTCGCTCATCTCAGCAATGACATTGATCATCACTAGATGACACGAGGATGACCATCAGGCAGGACCAGGTCTCAATCTGTCTGTCTGTCAACAAGCAAAGAACACAAGCACTTGATCATTAGTATTTTTGTCTTACATCATATAAGCAGATAAGTGTGAACAACACCTCAAAAATACGAAGTAAGAATCAAATTCTTACCTCATTGAACATCTCGTTCATCTCACCAATGACACTAATCATCACTAGATGACAGGAGGATGACCATCAGGCAGGACCAGGTCTCAATCTGACTGTCTGTCAACAACCAAAGAACACAAGCACTTGATCATTAGTATTTTTGTCTTACAGCATACACGCTGGTAAGTGTGTAAAACACCACAAAAATACTAAGTAAGAATCAAATTCTTACCTGATTGAACATCTCGCTCATCTCACCAATGACACTGATCATCACTAGATGACATGAGAATGACCATCAGGCAGGACCAGGTCTCAATCTGTCTGTCTGTCAACAAGCAAAGAACACAAGCACTTGATCATTAGTATTTTTGTCTTACAGCATATAAGCAGATAAGTGTGTACAACCCCACAAAAATACTAAGTAAGAATCAAATTCTTACCTGATTGAACATCTCGTTCATCTCAGCAATGACACTGATCATCACTAGATGACAGGAGGATGACCATCAGGCAGGACCAGGTCTCAATCTGACTGTCTGTCAACAACCAAAGAACACAAGCACTTGATCAATAGTATTTTTGTCTAACAGCATACACGCTGGTAAGTGTGTAAAACACCACAAAAATACTAAGTAGGAATCAAATTCTTACCTGATTGAACATCTCGCTCATCTCAGCAATGACACTGATCATCACTAGATGACACGAGGATGACCATCAGGCAGGACCACGTCTCAATCTGTCTGTCAACAACCAAAGAACACAAGCACTTGATAATTAGTATTTTTGTCTTTAAGCATACACGCTGTTAAGTGTGTAAAACACCACAAAAATACTAAGTAAGAATCAAATTCTTACCTGATTGAACATCTCGTTCATCTCAGCAATGACACTGATCATCGCTATATGACACGAGGATGACCATCAGGCAGGACCAGGTCTCAATCTGTCTGTCAACAAGCAAAGAACACAAGCACTTGATCATTAGGATTTTTGTCTTACAGCATACACGCTGGTATGTGTGTAAAACACAACAAAAAATACTAAGTAGGAATCAAATTCTTACCTGATTGAACATCTCGTTCATCTCAGCAATGACACTGATCATCGCTATATGACACGAGGATGACCATCAGGCAGGACCAGGTCTCAATCTGTCTGTCTGTCAACAACCAAAGAACACAAGCACTTGATCATTAGTATTTTTGTCTTACAGCATATAAGCAGATAAGTGTGTACAACACCCCAAAAATACTAAGTAAGAATCAAATTCTTACCTCATTGAACATCTCGCTCATCTCAGCAATGACACTGATCATCGCTAGATGACATGAGAATGACCATCAGGCAGGACCAGGTCTCAATCTGTCTGTCTGTCAACAAGCAAAGAACACAAGCACTTGATCATTAGTATTTTTGTCTTACAGCATATACGCTGGTAAGTGTGTAAAACACCACAAAAATACTAAGTAAGAATCAAATTCTTACCTGATTGAACATCTCGCTCATCTCAGCAATAACACTGATCATCACTAGATGAAATGAGAATGACCATCAGGCAGGACCAGGTCTCGATCTGTCTGTCTGTCAACAACCAAAGAACACAAGCACTTGATCATTAGTATTTTTGTCTTACAGCATATATGCAGATAAGTGTGAACAACACCACAAAAATACGAAGTAAGAATCAAATTCTAACCTCATTGAACATCTCGTTCATCTCAGCAATGACACTGATCATCGCTATATGACACGAGGATGACCATCAGGCAGGACCAGGTCTCAATCTGTCTGTCTGTCTGTCAACAACCAAAGAACACAAGCACTTGATCATTAGTATTTTTGTCTTACAGCATATAAGCAGATAAGTGTGTACAACACCCCAAAAATACTAAGTAAGAATCAAATTCTTACCTCATTGAACATCTCGTTCATCTCAGCAATGACACTGATCATCACTAGATGACACGAGGATGACCATCAGGCAGGACCAGGTCTCAATCTGTCAGTCAACAAGCAAAGAACACAAGCATTTGATCATTAGTATTTTTGTCTTACAGCATATACGCTGGTAAGTGTGTAAAACACCACAAAAATACTAAGTAAGAATTAAATTCTTACCTCATTGAACATCTCGTTCATCTCAGCAATGACAATGATCATCACTAGATGACATGAGAATGACCATCAGGCAGGACCAGGTCTCAATCTGTCTGTCAACAACGAAAGAACACAAGCACTTGATCATTAGTATTTTTGTCTTACAGTATATATGCAGATAAGTGTGTAAAACACCACAAAAATACCAAGTAAGAATCAAATTCTTACCTGATTGAACATCTCGTTCATCTCAGCAATGACACTGATCATCACTAGATGACACGAGGATGACCATCAGGCAGGACCAGGTCTCAATCTGTCTGTCTGTCAAAAAGCAAAGAACACAAGCACTTGATCATTAGTATTTTTGTCTTACAGTATATATGCAGATAAGTGTGTAAAACACCACAAAAATACCAAGTAAGAATCAAATTCTTACCTCATTGAACATCTCGCTCATCTCAGCAATGACACTGATCATCGCTAGATGACATGAGAATGACCATCAGGCAGGACCAGGTCTCAATCTGTCTGTCAACAACCAAAGAACACAAGCACTTGATAATTAGTATTTTTGTCTTTAAGCATACACGCTGGTAAGTGTGTAAAACACCACAAAAATACTAAGTAGGAATCAAATTCTTACATCATTGAACATCTCGCTCATCTAAGCAATGACACTGATCATCGCTAGATGACACGAGGATGACCATCAGGCAGGACCAAGTCTCAATCTGTCTGTCGTTCTGTCAACAACCAAAGAACACAAGCACTTGATCATTAGTAATTTTGTCTTACAGCATATAAGCAGATAAGTGTGTAAAACACCACAAAAATACTAAGTAGGAATCAAATTCTTACCTGATTGAACATCTCGTTCATCTCAGCAATGACACTGATCATCACTAGATGACACGAGGATGACAATCAGGCAGGACCAGGTCTAAATCTGTCTGTCTGTCAACAACCAAAGAACACAAGCACTTGATCTTTAGTATTTTTGTCTTATAGCATATAAGCAGATAAATGTTTACAACACCACAAAAATACTAAGTAGGAATCAAATTCTTACCTGATTGAACATCTCGTTCATCTCAGCAATGACACTGATCATCACTAGATGACACGAGGATGACCATCAGGCAGGACCAGGTCTCAATCTGTCTGTCTGTCAACAACCAAAGAACACAAGCACTTGATCGTTAGTATTTTTGTCTTACAGCATACACGCTGGTAAGTGTGTAAAACACCACAAAAATACTAAGTAAGAATCAAATTCTTACCTCATTGAACATCTCGCTCATCTCAGCAATGACACTGATCATCACTAGATGACACGAGGATGATCAACAGGCAGGAACATGTCTGAATCTGTCTGTCTGTCAACAAGCAAAGAACACAAGCACTTGATCATTAGTATTTTTGTCTTACAGCATATAAGCAGATAAGTGTGTAAAACACCACAAAAATACTAAGTAAGAATCAAATTCTTACCTCATTGAACATCTTCCTCATCTCACCAATGACACTGATCATCACTAGATGACATGAGAATGACCATCAGGCAGGACCAGGTCTCAATCTGTCTGTCTGTCAACAACCAAAGAACACAAGCACTTGATCATTAGTATTTTTGTCTTACAGCAGACACGCTGGTAAGTGTGTAAAACACCACAAAAATACTAAGTAAGAATCAAATTCTTACCTGATTGAACATCTCGTTCATCTCAGCAATGACACTGATCATCACTAGATGACACGAGGATGACCATCAGGCAGGACCAGGTCTAAATCTGTCTGTCAACAACCAAAGAACACAACACTTGATCATTAGTATTTTTGTCTTACAGCATACACGCTGGTAAGTGTGTAAAACACCACAAAAATACTAAGTAAGAATCAAATTCTTACATCATTGAACATCTCGCTCATCTCAGCAATGACACTGATCATCACTAGATGACACGAGGATGACCATCAGGCAGGACCAGGTCTCAATCTGTCTGTCAACAACCAAAGAACACAAGCACTTGATCGTTAGTATTTTTGTCTTACAGCATATAAGCAGATAAGTGTGTAAAACACCACAAAAATATTTAGAATCAAATTCTTACCTGATTGAACATCTCGCTCATCTCGGCAATGACACTGATCATCACTATATGACATGAGAATGACCATCAGGCAGGACCAGGTCTCATTCTGTCTGTCTGTCAACAACCAAAGAACACAAGCACTTGATCATTAGTATTTTTGTCTTACAGCATATAAGCAGATAAGTGTGTACAACACCACAAAAATACTAAGTAAGAATCAAATTCTTACCTGATTGAACATCTCGCTCATCTCAGCAATGACACTGATCATCACTAGATGACACGAGGATGACCATCAGGCAGGACCAGGTCTCAATCTGTCTGTCTGTCAACAAGCAAAGAACACAAGCACTTGATCGTTAGTATTTTTGTCTTACAGCATACACGCTGGTAAGTGTGTAAAACACAACAAAAATACTAAGTAAGAATCAAATTCTTACCTGATTGAACATCTCGTTCATCTCAGCAATGACACTGATCATCACTAGATGACACGAGGATGACCATCAGGCAGGACCAGGTCTCAATCTGTCGGTCTGTCAAAAAGAAAAGAACACAAGCACTTGATCATAAGTATTTTTGTCTTACAGCATGTAAGCAGATAAGTGTGTAAAACACCACAAAAATACTAAGTAAGAATCAAATTCTTACCTGATTGAACATCTCGTTCATCTCAGCAATGACACTGATCATCACTAGATGACACGAGGATGATCATCAGGCAGGACCAGGTCTCAATCTGTCTGTCAACAACCGAAGAACACAAGCACTTGATCATTAGTATTTTTGTCTTACAGCATACACGCTGGTAAGTGTGTAAAACACCACAAAAATACTAAGTAAGAATCAAATTCTTACATCATTGAACATCTCGCTCATCTCAGCAATGACACTGATCATCACTAGATGACACGAGGATGACCATCAGGCAGGACCAGGTCTCAATCTGTCTGTCTGTCAACAACCAAAGAACACAAGCACTTGATCATTAGTATTTTTGTCTTATAGCATATAAGCAGATAAGTGTGTACAACACCACAAAAAAACTAAGTAAGAATCAAATTCTTACCTGATTGAACATCTCGTTCATCTCAGCAATGACACTGATCAACACTAGATGACATGAGAATGACCATCAGGCAGGACCAGGTCTCAATCTGTCTGTCTGTCAACAAGCAAAGAACACAAGCACTTGATCGTTAGCATTTTTGTCTTACAGCATACACGCTGGTAAGTGTGTAAAACACCACAAAAATACTAAGTAAGAATCAAATTCTTACCTCATTGAACATCTCGCTCATCTCAGCAATGACACTGATCATCACTAGATGACAGGAGGATGACCATCAGGCAGGACCAGGTCTCAATCTGACTGTCTGTCAACAACCAAAGAACACAAGCACTTGATCAATAGTATTTTTGTCTAACAGCATACACGCTGGTAAGTGTGTAAAACACCACAAAAATACTAAGTAGGAATCAAATTCTTACCTGATTGAACATCTCGCTCATCTCAGCAATGACACTGATCATCACTAGATGACACGAGGATGACCATCAGGCAGGACCACGTCTCAATCTGTCTGTCAACAACCAAAGAACACAAGCACTTGATAATTAGTATTTTTGTCTTTAAGCATACACGCTGTTAAGTGTGTAAAACACCACAAAAATACTAAGTAAGAATCAAATTCTTACCTGATTGAACATCTCGTTCATCTCAGCAATGACACTGATCATCGCTATATGACACGAGGATGACCATCAGGCAGGACCAGGTCTCAATCTGTCTGTCAACAAGCAAAGAACACAAGCACTTGATCATTAGGATTTTTGTCTTACAGCATACACGCTGGTATGTGTGTAAAACACAACAAAAAATACTAAGTAGGAATCAAATTCTTACCTGATTGAACATCTCGTTCATCTCAGCAATGACACTGATCATCGCTATATGACACGAGGATGACCATCAGGCAGGACCAGGTCTCAATCTGTCTGTCTGTCAACAACCAAAGAACACAAGCACTTGATCATTAGTATTTTTGTCTTACAGCATATAAGCAGATAAGTGTGTACAACACCCCAAAAATACTAAGTAAGAATCAAATTCTTACCTCATTGAACATCTCGCTCATCTCAGCAATGACACTGATCATCGCTAGATGACATGAGAATGACCATCAGGCAGGACCAGGTCTCAATCTGTCTGTCTGTCAACAAGCAAAGAACACAAGCACTTGATCATTAGTATTTTTGTCTTACAGCATATACGCTGGTAAGTGTGTAAAACACCACAAAAATACTAAGTAAGAATCAAATTCTTACCTGATTGAACATCTCGCTCATCTCAGCAATAACACTGATCATCACTAGATGAAATGAGAATGACCATCAGGCAGGACCAGGTCTCGATCTGTCTGTCTGTCAACAACCAAAGAACACAAGCACTTGATCATTAGTATTTTTGTCTTACAGCATATATGCAGATAAGTGTGAACAACACCACAAAAATACGAAGTAAGAATCAAATTCTAACCTCATTGAACATCTCGTTCATCTCAGCAATGACACTGATCATCGCTATATGACACGAGGATGACCATCAGGCAGGACCAGGTCTCAATCTGTCTGTCTGTCTGTCAACAACCAAAGAACACAAGCACTTGATCATTAGTATTTTTGTCTTACAGCATATAAGCAGATAAGTGTGTACAACACCCCAAAAATACTAAGTAAGAATCAAATTCTTACCTCATTGAACATCTCGTTCATCTCAGCAATGACACTGATCATCACTAGATGACACGAGGATGACCATCAGGCAGGACCAGGTCTCAATCTGTCAGTCAACAAGCAAAGAACACAAGCATTTGATCATTAGTATTTTTGTCTTACAGCATATACGCTGGTAAGTGTGTAAAACACCACAAAAATACTAAGTAAGAATTAAATTCTTACCTCATTGAACATCTCGTTCATCTCAGCAATGACAATGATCATCACTAGATGACATGAGGATGACCATCAGGCAGGACCAGGTCTCAATCTGTCTGTCAACAACGAAAGAACACAAGCACTTGATCATTAGTATTTTTGTCTTACAGTATATATGCAGATAAGTGTGTAAAACACCACAAAAATACCAAGTAAGAATCAAATTCTTACCTGATTGAACATCTCGTTCATCTCAGCAATGACACTGATCATCACTAGATGACACGAGGATGACCATCAGGCAGGACCAGGTCTCAATCTGTCTGTCTGTCAAAAAGCAAAGAACACAAGCACTTGATCATTAGTATTTTTGTCTTACAGTATATATGCAGATAAGTGTGTAAAACACCACAAAAATACCAAGTAAGAATCAAATTCTTACCTCATTGAACATCTCGCTCATCTCAGCAATGACACTGATCATCGCTAGATGACATGAGAATGACCATCAGGCAGGACCAGGTCTCAATCTGTCTGTCAACAACCAAAGAACACAAGCACTTGATAATTAGTATTTTTGTCTTTAAGCATACACGCTGGTAAGTGTGTAAAACACCACAAAAATACTAAGTAGGAATCAAATTCTTACATCATTGAACATCTCGCTCATCTAAGCAATGACACTGATCATCGCTAGATGACACGAGGATGACCATCAGGCAGGACCAAGTCTCAATCTGTCTGTCGTTCTGTCAACAACCAAAGAACACAAGCACTTGATCATTAGTAATTTTGTCTTACAGCATATAAGCAGATAAGTGTGTAAAACACCACAAAAATACTAAGTAGGAATCAAATTCTTACCTGATTGAACATCTCGTTCATCTCAGCAATGACACTGATCATCACTAGATGACACGAGGATGACAATCAGGCAGGACCAGGTCTAAATCTGTCTGTCTGTCAACAACCAAAGAACACAAGCACTTGATCTTTAGTATTTTTGTCTTATAGCATATAAGCAGATAAATGTTTACAACACCACAAAAATACTAAGTAGGAATCAAATTCTTACCTGATTGAACATCTCGTTCATCTCAGCAATGACACTGATCATCACTAGATGACACGAGGATGACCATCAGGCAGGACCAGGTCTCAATCTGTCTGTCTGTCAACAACCAAAGAACACAAGCACTTGATCGTTAGTATTTTTGTCTTACAGCATACACGCTGGTAAGTGTGTAAAACACCACAAAAATACTAAGTAAGAATCAAATTCTTACCTCATTGAACATCTCGCTCATCTCAGCAATGACACTGATCATCACTAGATGACACGAGGATGATCAACAGGCAGGAACATGTCTGAATCTGTCTGTCTGTCAACAAGCAAAGAACACAAGCACTTGATCATTAGTATTTTTGTCTTACAGCATATAAGCAGATAAGTGTGTAAAACACCACAAAAATACTAAGTAAGAATCAAATTCTTACCTCATTGAACATCTTCCTCATCTCACCAATGACACTGATCATCACTAGATGACATGAGAATGACCATCAGGCAGGACCAGGTCTCAATCTGTCTGTCTGTCAACAACCAAAGAACACAAGCACTTGATCATTAGTATTTTTGTCTTACAGCAGACACGCTGGTAAGTGTGTAAAACACCACAAAAATACTAAGTAAGAATCAAATTCTTACCTGATTGAACATCTCGTTCATCTCAGCAATGACACTGATCATCACTAGATGACACGAGGATGACCATCAGGCAGGACCAGGTCTAAATCTGTCTGTCAACAACCAAAGAACACAACACTTGATCATTAGTATTTTTGTCTTACAGCATACACGCTGGTAAGTGTGTAAAACACCACAAAAATACTAAGTAAGAATCAAATTCTTACATCATTGAACATCTCGCTCATCTCAGCAATGACACTGATCATCACTAGATGACACGAGGATGACCATCAGGCAGGACCAGGTCTCAATCTGTCTGTCAACAACCAAAGAACACAAGCACTTGATCGTTAGTATTTTTGTCTTACAGCATATAAGCAGATAAGTGTGTAAAACACCACAAAAATATTTAGAATCAAATTCTTACCTGATTGAACATCTCGCTCATCTCGGCAATGACACTGATCATCACTATATGACATGAGAATGACCATCAGGCAGGACCAGGTCTCATTCTGTCTGTCTGTCAACAACCAAAGAACACAAGCACTTGATCATTAGTATTTTTGTCTTACAGCATATAAGCAGATAAGTGTGTACAACACCACAAAAATACTAAGTAAGAATCAAATTCTTACCTGATTGAACATCTCGCTCATCTCAGCAATGACACTGATCATCACTAGATGACACGAGGATGATCAACAGGCAGGAACATGTCTGAATCTGTCTGTCTGTCAACAAGCAAAGAACACAAGCACTTGATCGTTAGTATTTTTGTCTTACAGCATACACGCTGGTAAGTGTGTAAAACACAACAAAAATACTAAGTAAGAATCAAATTCTTACCTGATTGAACATCTCGTTCATCTCAGCAATGACACTGATCATCACTAGATGACACGAGGATGACCATCAGGCAGGACCAGGTCTCAATCTGTCGGTCTGTCAAAAAGAAAAGAACACAAGCACTTGATCATAAGTATTTTTGTCTTACAGCATGTAAGCAGATAAGTGTGTAAAACACCACAAAAATACTAAGTAAGAATCAAATTCTTACCTGATTGAACATCTCGTTCATCTCAGCAATGACACTGATCATCACTAGATGACACGAGGATGATCATCAGGCAGGACCAGGTCTCAATCTGTCTGTCAACAACCGAAGAACACAAGCACTTGATCATTAGTATTTTTGTCTTACAGCATACACGCTGGTAAGTGTGTAAAACACCACAAAAATACTAAGTAAGAATCAAATTCTTACATCATTGAACATCTCGCTCATCTCAGCAATGACACTGATCATCACTAGATGACACGAGGATGACCATCAGGCAGGACCAGGTCTCAATCTGTCTGTCTGTCAACAACCAAAGAACACAAGCACTTGATCATTAGTATTTTTGTCTTATAGCATATAAGCAGATAAGTGTGTACAACACCACAAAAAAACTAAGTAAGAATCAAATTCTTACCTGATTGAACATCTCGTTCATCTCAGCAATGACACTGATCAACACTAGATGACATGAGAATGACCATCAGGCAGGACCAGGTCTCAATCTGTCTGTCTGTCAACAAGCAAAGAACACAAGCACTTGATCGTTAGCATTTTTGTCTTACAGCATACACGCTGGTAAGTGTGTAAAACACCACAAAAATACTAAGTAAGAATCAAATTCTTACCTCATTGAACATCTCGCTCATCTCAGCAATGACACTGATCATCACTAGATGACACGAGGATGATCAACAGGCAGGAACATGTCTGAATCTGTCTGTCAACAAGCAAAGAACACAAGCACTTGATCATTAGTATTTTTGTCTTACAGCATACACGCTGGTAAGTGTGTAAAACACCACAAAAATACTAAGTAAGAATCAAATTCTTACCTCATTGAACATCTCGCTCATCTCAGCAATGACACTGATCATCACTAGATGACACGAGGATGATCAACAGGCAGGAACATGTCTGAATCTGTCTGTCAACAAGCAAAGAACACAAGCACTTGATCATTAGTATTTTTGTCTTACAGCATACACGCTGGTAAGTGTGTAAAACACCACAAAAATACTAAGTAAGAATCAAATTCTTACATCATTGAACATCTCGCTCATCTCAGCAATGACACTGATCATCACTAGATGACACGAGGATGACCATCAGGCAGGACCAGGTCTCAATCTGTCTGTCAACAACCAAAGAACACAAGCACTTGATCGTTAGTATTTTTGTCTTACAGCATATAAGCAGATAAGTGTGTACAACACCACAAAAATATTTAGAATCAAATTCTTACCTGATTGAACATCTCGCTCATCTCGGCAATGACACTGATCATCACTATATGACATGAGAATGACCATCAGGCAGGACCAGGTCTCAATCTGTCTGTCTGTCAACAACCAAAGAACACAAGCACTTGATCATTAGTATTTTTGTCTTACAGCATATAAGCAGATAAGTGTGTACAACACCACAAAAATACTAAGTAAGAATCAAATTCTTACCTCATTGAACATCTCGCTCATCTCAGCAATGACACTGATCATCACTAGATGACATGAGAATGACCATCAGGCAGACCAGGTCTCAATCTGTCTGTCTGTCAACAAGCAAAGAACAAAAGCACTTGATCGTTAGTATTTTTGTCTTACAGCATACACGCTGGTAAGTGTGTAAAACACCACAAAAATACTAAGTAAGAATTAAATTCTTACCTCATTGAACATCTCGTTCATCTCAGCAATGACACTGATCATCGCTAGATGACACGAGGATGACCATCAGGCAGGACCAGGTCTCAATCTGTCTGTCAACAACCAAAGAACACAAGCACTTGATCATTAGTATTTTTGTCTTACAGCATATACGCTGGTAATTGTGTAAAACACCACAAAAATACTAAGTAAGAATCAAATTCTTACCTGATTGAACATCTCGTTCATCTCAGCAATGACACTGATCATCACTAGATGACACGAGGATGATCAACAGGCAGGAACATGTCTGAATCTGTCTGTCAACAACCAAAGAACACAAGCACTTGATCATTAGTATTTTTGTCTTACAGCATACACGCTGGTAAGTGTGTAAAACACCACAAAAATACTAAGTAAGAATCAAATTCTTACATCATTGAACATCTCGCTCATCTCGGCAATGACACTGATCATCACTATATGACATGAGAATGACCATCAGGCAGGACCAGGTCTCAATCTGTCTGTCTGTCAACAACCAAAGAACACAAGCACTTGATCATTAGTATTTTTGTCTTACAGCATATAAGCAGATAAGTGTGTACAACACCACAAAAATACTAAGTAAGAATCAAATTCTTACCTCATTGAACATCTTGTTGGTCCTGATCATGATGGTTTGGTTGCTGCCACCTGCTGGTGATTTCAGTTATAAATAATTCTTAACTTGTTAAAAACATCAAATGTTTAAGCACAATAAGACAAAAACACGCTAAAGTTTAATTATAAATAAAAGACAAAAATGCTAACAGTTTGAGTGCTAGCTAGCAACGCTAAGAGTGGTTAGCAACTGCTATTCCGTTATCTAATTCACAACAATTTTCTAAACTAAATAAAAGTTAAGTTTAGCACTTAAATACTGATTGTTGCTGATATTATATAAGTTTGATAATAAAATTGATATTTTTTATCGTGTTTTGAGTGAGCCCCGCCCACCCCGTCTTCTCTAGCTCATGTTGATTGGTCAACGCTGCTCTGTAGTAACACGAGGCAGATAAATGTGTAAAACTCGACAAAATGACTCAATAAGAATCAAATTCTGACCCTATTGGACATCTTGTTGCTCTTCATCGTCATTTCTGACAAGATTTGTAGCTGTGGACCGATAAAAAGTGACAAATAATCGAAGTACAACACGATCTTCCGCACGAGTTTATTTACGCGCTGGGATTCCCCGACGCTAATCTCCATAGCAACGGATTGAATCATAAGATTATAACCATGGCAACGGTGTATTTACACATTTGGTTGCTGCCACCTGCTGGTGATTTGAGTTATAAATAATTCTTAACTTGTTAAAAACATCAAATGTTTAAGCACAATAAGACAAAAACACGCTAAAGTTTAATTTTAAATAATAAACTAAGATGCTAACAGTTTGAGTGCTAGCTAGCAACGCTAAGAGTGGTTAGCAACTACTATTCCGTTATCTAATTTATAAAAGATTTTTGAACGATTATTTATGAAATAAAAGTTCAAGTTTAGCACTTACATACTGATTTGTGTCCATCTTATAAAAGTTTGATAGAAAAGTTTTGTTATTTAATCCAGTTAAGCCTGAGCCCCGCCCAGCCCCGCCCCTACTCATCTCGCTCAAGTTCAAAGGTCAACGCTGCTACTGGTCACGTGATGCGTTAAGACATAAAAGCTGATTGACAATAATGAGATAATTTATATAAAATAATGAAAATAATTTAAAGCTCCTTGATTTGTTGTATCGTATAAAAAATTAAAAAGATTTTTCTGCACCATATCTGTGTTTCTGCTCATGAAATAACTATTGTTTTTCCTGTTAGCCTTTATAATAAAAATAATAATTATATTTATGATAATAATAATAATAGAAATGATATTAATAATAATAACAGAAATAATAATATTATAATTATAACAGAAATAATAATAATTTTAATAATAACAATAATAAAAACTGTAATAATTCTTATTATAATTATAATATTATAATTGCTATTTTTACTATTGTTATTATTAATATAAATGATATTAATAATTATAACAGAAATAATAAAAATTTTAATAATAATAATAATATTAATAATTCTTATTATGATTAGAATATTATAATTGCTATTATTACTTTTATTGTTATTAATACAACTATTATTGTTATAATTATGATAAAAGTAATAATATAAATGATATTAATAATAATAACAGAAATAATAATATTATAATTATAATAATAACAGAAATAATAATAATTTTAATAATAACAATAATAATAAAAACAGTAATAATTCTTATTATAATTATAATATTATAATTGCTATTTTTACTATTGTTATTATTAATATAAATTATATTAATAATTATAACATAAATAATAATATTATATTTATAATAATAATAGAAATAATAATAATTGTAATATTAATAATATTAATAATTCTTATTATTAGAATATTATAATTGCTATTATTACTTTTATTGTTATTAATACTGCTATTATTGTTATAATTATGATAAAAGTAATAATATAAATGATATTAATAATAATAACAGAAATAATAATATTGTAATTATAATAATAACAGAAATAATAATAATTTTAATAATAATAATACTTCTTATTATCATTAAAATATTATAATCGCTATTATTACTTTTATTGTTATTATTACTGTTATTTTTACTGTTTTTGTTATTATTATTATAATTATCATATTTCCTGCTATTTCTTTTACTGTTATTAATCCTGCTATTATTGTTATTTTTATAATTGTTTTATTATTAGCATCTTCACAAAAGTAGTTATTAGTCCGCTATTGTTTTAGTTAATTAAAGAAATTAAGAAATGTCACAGAATTACAGTCACAGAAATGTAAAGCACTCGTCACAGAATAAACAGAAACTCCATTCCAAATTCTTTAAAAGGACTCTCAGCATGACACCTTAAGAAGCTGCTCATAAAATGACAAAACATTCTCAAATTCTAATAACAAGGTGTTTATATTTAGTTGAAGTTATAACATAATCCCCATAGTTCCCTTTGTTTAATTTCATAATCATAAAACACAGAAATTTTATATAAATATTTGCCATGTATGAATGCATAAGTGAGCCCCGAAGCTTTTGATTGGTAATATTAAGGGATGGATGAAAAAGATGAACGAGTTGTATTATAATTGACCAGTGATATATAAACATAGATGGGATTCATGTATGTAGGGTGGAGTTTATGATGAAGGGGCGAACAACAGGATTAATATAATAATTATGCAGAAAACAAAATGAAACTGATGTACAGTATAGAAATTTATACTATGCGGTAAAGGGGTTACTGTTTTTTTTCAGTTCATGTTTTCTCTGTAAATTAAGAATATAAGCCACCCCCACAGTTTGCTATAAGAGATAGTATGTTGTGGTAAAATAAATGAAGACACGTTAACACAAAATTTAAGAAGATATGTGTTCAACAACTGCATTTGGAGTATAGCTGTAATGTATAAATAAGCTCGGTACATTTACAAAAAAAAAGAACCGTGCCTTGAAGAAGACATATGAAATATTCGGTACATTCTTGCACAAGAGATGTGCCTTGAGAGAAAATATTAATGAGAGTAAAGATGTGCAACTATTGAAGAATCCGTTCTGGAAGCCAAAAAGGTCACAGTGATTTATATGAACCCTAAAGAAGTTCACCATTAATGGAGCCAGCGGTTTAAGAATGAAGTCCTCAATCTGCACAAATAGTCGGCATTGAGTAACACATTTTTGTCATTCCATTAAATTATTCAGGTTAAAAAATAGGTTGAGCTAGTAGGAGTATTCCGTCTGGTTCCATCTTTCCTTTCAGCAAAGTTAATGAAAACCTTTGGAGGAGAAGGAAGATTGCTGTAAGTCTTAACATCACCAAATTTCCAATTAACAACAAAATTCTATCATAATTTAATTAACCTCATGTTTCTCTAAACCATATTCATGTAATACACAATCTAAACACCTGTAGGGCTTGTGATAGAATGTTTTGTTTGTCTGTCTTACTGATCATCGCTAGATGACATGAGAATGACCATCAGGCAGGACCAGGTCTCAATCTGTCTGTCAACAACCAAAGAACACAAGCACTTGATCATTAGTATTTTTGTCTTACAGCATACACGCTGGTACGTGTGTAAAACACAACAAAAATACTAAGTAAGATTCAAATTCTTACCTGATTGAACATCTCGTTCATCTCACCAATGACACTGATCATCACTAGATGACACGAGGATGACCATCAGGCAGGACCAGGTCTCAATCTGTCTGTCTGTCAACAACCAAAGAACACAAGCACTTGATCATTAGTATTTTTGTCTTACAGCATACACGCTGGTACGTGTGTAAAACACAACAAAAATACTAAGTAAGATTCAAATTCTTACCTGATTGAACATCTCGTTCATCTCACCAATGACACTGATCATCACTAGATGACACGAGGATGACCATCAGGCAGGACCAGGTCTCAATCTGTCTGTCTGTCAACAACCAAAGAACACAAGCACTTAATCATTAGTATTTTTGTCTTACAGCATACACGCTGGTAAGTGTTTAAAACGCAACAAAAATACTAAGTAGCAATCAAATTCTTACCTCATTTAACATCTCGTTCATCTCAGCAATGACACTGATCATCACTAGATGACATGAGAATGACCATCAGGCAGGACCAGGTCTCAATCTGTCTGTCTGTCAACAAGCAAAGAACACAAGCACTTGATCATTAGTATTTTTGTCTTACAGCATATAAGCAGATAAGTGTGTACAACACCACAAAAATACTAAGTAAGAATCAAATTCTTACCTGATTGAACATCTCGCTCATCTCACCACTGACACTGATCATCACTAGATGACATGAGAATGACCATCAGGCAGGACCAGGTCTCAATCTGTCTGTCTGTCAACAAGCAAAGAACACAAGCACTTGATCATTAGTATTTTTGTCTTACAGCATACACGCTGGTAAGTGTGTAAAACACAACAAAAATACTAAGTAAGAATCAAATTCTTACCTGATTGAACATCTCGTTCATCTCAGCAATGACACTGATCATCACTAGATGACACGAGGATGACACGAGGATGACCATCAGGCAGGACCAGGTCTCAATCTGTCTGTCAACAACCAAAGAACACAAGCATTTGATCATAAGTATTTTTGTCTTACAGCATATAAGCAGATAAGTGTGTACAACACCACAAAAATACTAAGTAAGAATCAAATTCTTACCTGATTGAACATCTCGTTCATCTCAGCAATGACACTGTTAATCGCTAGGTGACACGAGGATGATCATCAGGCAGGACCAGGTCTCAATCTGTCCGTCTGTCAACAACCAAAGAACACAAGCATTTGATCATTAGTATTTTTGTCTTACAGCATATAAGCAGATAAGTGTGTACAACACCACAAAAATACTAAGTAAGAATCAAATTCTTACCTGATTGAACATCTCGTTCATCTCAGCAATGACACTGATCATCACTAGATGACACGAGGATGACCATCAGGCAGGACCAGGTCTCAATCTGTCTGTCTGTCAACAAGCAAAGAACACAAGCACTTGATCATTAGTATTTTTGTCTTACAGCATATAAGCAGATAAGTGTGTAAAACACCACAAAAATACTAAGTAGGAATCAAATTCTTACCTGATTGAACATCTCGTTCATCTCAGCAATGACACTGATCATCACTAGATGACACGAGGATGACCATCAGGCAGGACCAGGTCTCAATCTGTCTGTCTGTCAACAAGCAGAGAACACAAGCACTTGATCATTAGTATTTTTGTCTTACAGTACATATGCAGATAAGTGTGTAAAACACCACAAAAATACTAAGTAGGAATCAAATTCTTACCTGATTGAACATCTCGTTCATCTCAGCAATGACACTGATCATCACTAGATGACATGAGAATGACCATCAGGCAGGACCAGGTCTCAATCTGTCTGTCTGTCAACAACTAAAGAAGACAAGCACTTGATCATTAGTATTTTTGTCTTACAGCATGTAAGCAGATAAGTGTGTAAAACACCACAAAAATACTAAGTAAGAATAAATTTCTTACCTCATTGAACATCTCGCTCATCTCAGCAATGACACTGATCATCACTAGATGACATGACAATGACCATCAGGCAGGACCAGGTCTCAATCTGTCTGTCAACAACGAAAGAACACAAGCACTTGATCATTAGTATTTTTGTCTTACAGTACATATGCAGATAAGTTTGTAAAACACCACAAAAATACCAAGTAAGAATCAAATTCTTAACTGATTGAACATCTCGTTCATCTCAGCAATGACACTGATCATCGCTAGATGACACGAGGATGACCATCAGGCAGGACCAGGTCTCAATCTGTCTGTCAACAACCAAAGAACACAAGCACTTGATCATTAGTATTTTTGTCTTACGGTACATATGCAGATAAGTGTGTAAAATACCACAAAAATACCAAGTAAGAATCAAATTCTTACCTGATTGAACATCTCGTTCATCTCAGCAATGACACTGATCATCACTAGATGACACGAGGATGACACGAGGATGACAATCAGGCAGGACCAGGTCTCAATCTGTCTGTCTGTCAACAACCAAAGAACACAAGCACTTGATCATTAGTATTTTTGTCTTAAAGCATATAAGCAGATAAGTGTGTAAAACACCACAAAAATACTAAGTAGGAATCAGAATCTTAACTCATTGAACATCTTGTTCATCTCAGCAATGACACTGATCATCGCTAGATGACACGAGGATGACTCTCAGGCAGGACCAGGTCTCGGTCTGTCTGTCTGTCAACAACCAAAGAACACAAGCACTTGATCAAAAGTATTTTTGTCTTACAGCATATAAGCAGATAAGTGTGTACAACACCACAAAAATACTAAGTAAGAATCAAATTCTTACCACATTGAACATCTCGTTCATCTCACCAATGACACTGATCATCACTAGATGACATGAGAATGACCATCAGGCAGGACCAGGTCTCAATCTGTCTGTCAACAAGCAAAGAACACAAGCACTTGATCATTAGTATTTTTGTCTTACAGCATATAAGCAGATAAGTGTGTAAAACACCACAAAAATACTAAGTAAGAATCAAATTCTTACCTCATTGAACATCTCGTTCATCTCAGCAATGACACTGATCATCACTAGATGACACGAGGATGATCATCAGGCAGGAAAAGGTCTCAATCTGTCTGTCAACAAGCAAAGAACACAAGCACTTGATCATTAGTATTCTTGTCTTACAGCATACACGCTGGTAAGTGTGTAAAACACAACAAAAATACTAAGTAAGAATCAAATTCTTACCTCATTGAACATCTTACTCATCTCACCAATGACACTGATCATCACTAGATGACACGAGGATGACCATCAGGCAGGACCAGGTCTCAATCTGTCTGTCAACAACCACAGAACACAAGCACTTGATAATTAGTATTTTTGTCTTTAAGCATACACGCTGGTAAGTGTGTAAAACACCACAAAAAAACTAAGTAAGAATCAAATTCTTACCTGATTGAACATCTCGTTCATCTCAGCAATGACACTGATCATCACTAGATGACACGAGGATGACCATCAGGCAGGACCAGGTCTCAATCTGTCTGTCTGTCAAAAAGAAAAGAACACAAGCACTTGATCATAAGTATTTTTGTCTTACAGCATGTAAGCAGATAAGTGTGTAAAACACCACAAAAATACTTAGAATCAAATTCTTACCTCATTGAACATCTCGCTCATCTCGGCAATGACACTGATAATCACTATATGACATGAGAATGACCATCAGGCAGGACCAGGTCTCAATCTGTCTGTCTGTCAACAACCAAAGAACACAAGCACTTGATCATTAGTATTTTTGTCTTACAGCATATAAGCAGATAAGTGTGTACAACACCCCAAAAATACTTAGAATCAAATTCTTACCTCATTGAACATCTCGCTCATCTCGGCAATGACACTGATAATCACTATATGACATGAGAATGACCATCAGGCAGGACCAGGTCTCAATCTGTCTGTCTGTCAACAACCAAAGAACACAAGCACTTGATCATTAGTATTTTTGTCTTACAGCATATAAGCAGATAAGTGTGTACAACACCACAAAAATACTAAGTAAGAATCAAATTCTTACCTGATTGAACATCTCGTTCATCTCAGCAATGAAACTGATCATCACTAGATGACACGAGGATGACCATCAGGCAGGACCAGGTCTCAATCTGTCTGTCAACAAGCAAAGAACACAAGCACTTGATCATTAGTATTTTTGTCTTACAGCATATACGCTGGTAAGTGTGTAAAACACCACAAAAATACTAAGTAGGAATCAAATTCTTACCTCATTGAACATCTCGTTCATCTCAGCAATGACACTGATCATCACTAGATGACACGAGGATGACCATCAGGCAGGACCAGGTCTCAATCTGTCTGTCTGTCAACAACCAAAGAACACAAGCACTTGATCATTAGTATTTTTGTCTTACAGCATATAAGCAGATGAGTGTGTAAAACACCACAAAAATACTAAGTAGGAATCAAATTCTTACCTCATTGAACATCTCGTTCATCTCAGCAATGACACTGATCATCACTAGAGGACATGAGAATGACCATCAGGCAGGACCAGGTCTCAGTCTGTCTGTCAACAACCAAAGAACACAAGCACTTGATCATTAGTATTTTTGTCTTACAGTACATATGCAGATAAGTGTGAACAACACCACAAAAATACCAAGTAAGAATCAAATTCTTACCTGATTGAATATATCGTTCATCTCAGCAATGACACTGATCATCACTAGATGACATGAGAATGACCATCAGGCAGGACCAGGTCTCAATCTGTCTGTCAACAAGCAAAGAACACAAGCACTTGATCATTAGTATTTTTGTCTTACAGCATATAAGCAGATGAGTGTGTACAACACCACAAAAATACTAAGTAGGAATCAAAATCTTACCTGATTGAACATCTCGTTCATCTCAGCAATGACACTGATCATCACTAGATGACACGAGGATGACCATCAGGCAGGACCAGGTCTCAATCTGTCTGTCTGTCAACAAGCAAAGAACACAAGCACTTGATCATTAGTATTTTTGTCTTACAGCAGACACGCTGGTAAGTGTGTAAAACACCACAAAAATACTAAGTTAGAATCAAATTCTTACCTCAATGAACATCTCGCTCATCTCAGCAATGACACTGATCATCACTAGATGACACGAGGGTGACCATCAGGCAGGACCAGGTCTCAATCTGTCTGTCAACAAGCAAAGAACACAAGCACTTGATAATCAGGATTTTTGTCTTACAGCATACACGCTGGTAAGTGTGTAAAACACAACAAAAAATACTAAGTAGGAATCAAATTCTTACCTGATTGAACATCTCGTTCATCTCAGCAATGACACTGATCATCGCTATATGACACGAGGATGACCATCAGGCAGGACCAGGTCTCAATCTGTCTGTCTGTCAACAACCAAAGAACACAAGCACTTGATCATTAGTATTATTGTCTTACAGCATATAAGCAGATAAGTGTGTACAAAACTACAAAAATACTAAGTAAGAATCAAATTCTTACCACATTGAACATCTTTTTCATCTCAGTGATGACACTGATCATCACTAGATGACACGAGGATGACCATCAGGCAGGACCAGGTATCAATCTGTCTGTCAACAAGCAAAGAACACAAGCACTTGATCATTAGTATTTTTGTCTTACAGCATATAAGCAGATAAGTGTGTACAACACCACAAAAATACTAAGTAAGAATCAAATTCTTACCTGATTGAACATCTCGTTCATCTCACCAATGACACTGATCGTCACTAGATGACATGAGAATGACCATCAGGCAGGACCAGGTCTCAATCTGTCTGTCAACAACCAAAGAACACAAGCACTTGATCATTAGTATTTTTGTCTTACAGCATACACGCTGGTAAGTGTGTACAACACCACAAAAATACTAAGTAGGAATCAAATTCTTACCTCATTGAACATCTCGTTCATCTCAGCAATGACACTGATCATCACTAGATGACACGAGGATGATCATCAGGCAGGAAAAGGTCTCAATCTGTCTGTCAACAAGCAAAGAACACAAGCACTTGATCATTAGTATTCTTGTCTTACAGCATACACGCTGGTAAGTGTGTAAAACACCACAAAAATACTAAGTAAGAATCAAATTCTTACCTCATTGAACATCTTCCTCATCTCACCAATGACACTGATCATCACTAGATGACACTAGGATGACCATCAGGCAGGACCAGGTCTCAATCTGTCTGTCAACAACCAAAGAACACAAGCATTTGATCATAAGTATTTTTGTCTTACAGCATATAAGCAGATAAGTGTGTACAACCCCACAAAAATACTAAGTAAGAATCAAATTCTTACCTGATTGAACATCTCGTTCATCTCAGCAATGACACTGTTAATCGCTAGGTGACACGAGGATGATCATCAGGCAGGACCAGGTCTCAATCTGTCTGTCTGTCAACAACCAAAGAACACAAGCATTTGATCATTAGTATTTTTGTCTTACAGCATATAAGCAGATAAGTGTGTACAACACCACAAAAATACTAAGTAAGAATCAAATTCTTACCTGATTGAACATCTCGTTCATCTCAGCAATGACACTGATCATCACTAGATGACATGAGAATGACCATCAGGCAGGACCAGGTCTCGATCTGTCTGTCTGTCAACAACCAAAGAACACAAGCACTTGATCATTAGTATTTTTGTCTTACAGTACATATGCAGATAAGTGTGAACAACACCACAAAAATACGAAGTAAGAATCAAATTCTAACCTCATTGAACATCTCGTTCATCTCAGTAATGACACTGATCATCACTAGATGACACGAGGATGATCATCAGGCAGGACCAGGTCTCAATCTGTCTGTCAACAAGCAAAGAACACAAGCACTTGATCATTAGTATTTTTGTCTTACAGTACATATGCAGATAAGTGTGAACAACACCACAAAAATACGAAGTAAGAATCAAATTCTAACCTCATTGAACATCTCGTTCATCTCAGCAATGACACTGATCATCACTAGATGACACGAGGATGATCATCAGGCAGGACCAGGTCTCAATCTGTCTGTCAACAAGCAAAGAACACAAGCACTTGATCATTAGGATTTTTGTCTTACAGCATACACGCTGGTAAGTGTGTAAAACACAACAAAAATACTAAGTAGGAATCAAATTCTTACCTGATTGAACATCTCGTTCATCTCAGCAATGACACTGATAATCGCTATATGACACGAGGATGACCATCAGGCAGGACCAGGTCTCAATCTGTCTGTCTGTCAACAACCAAAGAACACAAGCACTTGATCATTAGTATTTTTGTCTTACAGCATATAAGCAGATAAGTGTGTACAACACCACAAAAATACTAAGTAAGAATCAATTTCTTACCTTATTGAACATCTCGTTCATCTCAGCAATGACACTAATCATCACTAGATGACATGAGAATGACCATCAGGCAGGACCAGGTCTCAATCTGTCTGTCTACAACCAAAGAACACAAGCACTTGATCATTAGTATTTTTGTCTTACAGCATACACACTGGTAAGTGTGTACAACACCACAAAAATACTAAGTAGGAATCAAATTCTTACCTGATTGAACATCTCGTTCATCTCAGCAATGACACTGATCATCGCTAGATGACACGAGGATGACCATCAGGCAGGACCAGGTCTCAGTCTGTCTGTCAACAACCAAAGAACACAAGCACTTGATCATTAGTATTTTTGTCTTACAGCATATAAGCAGATAAGTGTGTACAACACCACAAAAATACTAAGTAAGAATCAAATTCTTACCTAATTGAACATCTTCCTCATCTCACCAATGACAGTGATCATCACTAGATGACACGAGGATGACCATCAGGCAGGACCAGGTCTCAATCTGTCTGTCTGTCAACAAGCAAAGAACACAAGCACTTGATCATTAGTATTTTTGTCTTACACCATGTAAGCAGTTAATTGTGTAAAACACCACAAAAATAATAAGTAAGAATCAAATTCTTACCTAATTGAACATCTCGTTCATCTCAGCAATCACACTGATCATCACTAGATGACACGAGAATGACCGTCAGGCAGGACCAGGTCTCAATCTGTCTCTCTGTCAACAACCAAAGAACACAAGCACTAGATCATTAGTATTTTTGTCTTACAGCATATAAGCAGATGAGTGTGTACAACACCACAAAAATACTAAGTAAGAATCAAATTCTTACCTAATTGAACATCTCGCTCATCTCAGCAATGACACTGATCATCAGGCAGGACCAGGTCTCAATCTGTCTGTCTGTCAACAAGCAAAGAACACAAGCACTTGATCATTAGTATTTTTGTCTTACAGCATATGCTGGTAAGTGTGTACAACACCACAAAAATACTAAGTAGGAATCAAATTCTTACCTGATTGAACATCTCGTTCATCTCAGCAATGACACTGATCATCGCTAGATGACACGAGGATGACCATCAGGCAGGACCAAGTCTCAAGCTGTCTGTCTGTCAACAACCAAAGAACACAAGCACTTGATCATTAGTATTTTTGTCTTACAGCATATAAACAGATAAGTGTGTACAACACCACAAAAATACTAAGTAAGAATCAAATTCTTACCTCATTGAACTTCTCGTTCATCTCAGCAATGACACTGATTACACTATATGACATGCGAATGACCATCAGGCAGGACCAGGTCTCAATCTGTCTGTCTGTCAACAACCAAAGAACACAAGCACTTGATCATTAGTATTTTTGTCTTACAGCATATAAGCAGCTAATTGTTTACAACACCACAAAAATACTAAGTAAGAATCAAATTCTTACCTGATTGAACATCTCGTTCATCTCAGCAATGACTCTGATAATCACTAGATGACACGAGGATGACCTTCAGGCAGGACCAGGTCTCAATCTGTCTGTCTGTCAACAAGCAAAGAACACAAGCACTTGATCATTAGTATTTTTGTCTTAGAGCATATGCTGGTAAGTGTGTAAAACACCACAAAAAAACTAAGTAAGAATCAAATTCTTACCTGATTGAAAATCTCGTTCATCTCAGCAATGACACTGATCATCACTAGATGACACGAGAATGACCATCAGGCAGGACCAGGTCTCAGTCTGTCTGTCTTTCAACAAGCAAAGAACACAAGCACTTGATCATTAGTATTTTGTCATGCAGCATATACGCAGGTAAGTGTGTAAGACACCACAAAAATACCAAGTAAGAATCAAATTCTTACCTGATTGAACATGTCGTTCATCTCAGCAATGACACTGATCATCACTAGATGACATGAGGATGACCATCAGGCAGGACCTGGTCTCAGTCTGTCTATCTGTCAACAGCCAAAGAACACAAGCACTTTATCATTAGTATTTTGTCATGCAGCATATACGCAGGTAAGTGTGTAAGACACCACAAAAATACTAAGTAGGAATCGAATTCTTACCTGATTGAACATCTCGTTCATCTCAGCAATGACACTGATCATCACTAGATGACACGAGGATGACCATCAGGCAGGACCAGGTCTCAATCTGTCTGTCAACAACCAAAGAACACAAGCACTTGATCATTAGTATTTTTCTCTTACAGCATACACGCTGGTAAGTGTGTAAAACACCAAAAAAATACTAAGTTTGAATCAAAATCTTACCTCAATGAACGTCTCGCTCATCTCAGCAATGACACTGATCATCACTAGATGACACGAGGATGATCATCAGGCAGGACCAGGTCTCAATCTGTCTGTCAACAACCAAAGAACACAAGCACTTGATCATTAGTATTTTTGTCTTACAGCATATACGCTGGTAAGTGTGTAAAACACCACAAAAATACTAAGTAAGAATCAAATTCTTACCTGATTGAACATCTCGTTCATCTCAGCAATGACACTGATCATCACTAGATGACACGAGGATGACAATCAGGCAGGACCAGGTCTCAATCTGTCTGTCAACAACCAAAGAACACAAGCACTTGATCATTAGTATTTTTGTCTTATAGCATATAAGCAGATAAGTGTGTACAACACCACAGCATATAAGCAGATAAGTGTGTACAACACCACAAAAAAACTAAGTAAGAATCAAATTCTTACCACATTGAACATCTTTTTCATCTCAGTGATGACACTGATCATCACTAGATGACACGAGGATGACCATCAGGCAGGACCAGGTATCAATCTGTCTGTCAACAAGCAAAGAACACAAGCACTTGATCATTAGTATTTTTGTCTTACAGCATATAAGTAGATAAGTGTGTACAACACCACAAAAATACTAAGTAGGAATCAAATTCTTACCTCATTGAACATCTCGTTCATCTCAGCAATAACACTAATTATCACTATATGACATGAGAATGACCATCAGGCAGGACCAGGTCTCAATCTGTCTGTCTGTCAACAACCAAAGAACACAAGCACTTGATCATTAGTATTTTTGTCTTACAGCATATAAGCGGATGAGTGTGTAAAACACCACAAAAAAACTAAGTAAGATTCAAATTCTTACCTCATTGAACATCTCGTTCATCTCAGCAATGACAGTGATCATCACTAGATGACATGAGAATGACCATCAGGCAGGACCAGGTCTCAATCTGTCTGTCAACAACCAAAGAACACAAGCACTTGATCATTAGTATTTTTGTCTTACAGCATATAAGCAGATGAGTGTGTACAACACAACAAAAATACTAAGTAAGAATCAAATTCTTACCTCATTGAACATCTCGTTCATCTCAGCAATGACACTGATCATTACTAGATGACACGAGGATGACCATCAGGCAGGACCAGGTCTCAATCTGTCTGTCAACAAGCAAAGAACACAAGCACTTGATCATTAGTATTTTTTTCTTACAGCATATAAGCAGATAAGTGTGTACAACACAACAAAAATACTAAGTAAGAATCAAATTCTTACCTCAATGAACATCTCGCTCATCTCAGCAATGACATTGATCATCACCAGATGACACGAGGATGACCATCAGGAAGGACCAGGTCTCAATCTGTCTGTCAACAACCAAAGAACACAAGCACTTGATCATTAGTATTTTTGTCTTACAGCATATAAACAGATAAGTGTGTTCAACACCACAAAAAAACTAAGTAAGATTCAAATTCTTACCTCATTGAACATCTCGTTCATCTCAGCAATGACACTGATCATCACTAGATGACATGAGAATGACCATCAGGCAGGACCAGGTCTCAATCTGTCTGTCTGTCAAATAAAAGAACACAAGCACTTGGATCATTAGTATTTTTGTCTTACAGCATATAAACAGATAAGTGTGTTCAACACCACAAAAATACTAAGTAAGAATCAAATTCTTACCTCAATGAACATCTCGCTCATCTCAGCAATGACACTGATCATCACTAGATGACATGAGAATGACCATCAGGCAGGACCAGGTCTCAATCTGTCTGTCTGTCAACAACCAAAGAACACAAGCACTTGATCATTAGTATTTTTGTCTTACAGCATACACCCTGGTAAGTGTTTAAAACACAACAAAAATACTAAGTAAGAATCAAATTCTTACCTGATTGAACATCTCGTTCATCTCAGCAATGACACTGATCATCACTAGATAGATGACATGAGAATGACCATCAGGCAGGACCAGGTCTCAGTCTGTCTGTCTGTCAACAACCAAAGAACACAAGCACTTGATCATTAGTATTTTTGTCTTACAGCATACACGCTGGTAAGTGTGTAAAACACCACAAAAATACTAAGTAGGAATCAAATTCTTACCTCATTGAACATCTCGTTCATCTCAGCAATGACAGTGATCATCACTAGATGACACGAGGATGACCATCAGGCAGGACCAGGTCTCAATCTGTCTGTCTGTCAACAACCAAAGAACACAAGCACTTGATCATTAGTATTTTTGTCTTACAGCATATAAGCAGATAAGTGTGTAAAACACCACAAAAATACTAAGTAAGAATCAAATTCTTACCTCATTGAACATCTCGTTCATCTCATCAATGACAGTGATCATCACTAGATGACACGAGGATGACCATCAGGCAGGACCAGGTCTCAATCTGTCTGTCTGTCAACAACCAAAGAACACAAGCATTTGATCGTTAGTATTTTTGTCTTACAGCATACACGCTGGTAAGTGTGTAAAACACAACAAAAAAACTAAGTAAGATTCAAATTCTTACCTCATTGAACATCTCGTTCATCTCAGCAATGACACTGATTATCACTATATGACATGAGAATGACCATCAGGCAGGACCAGGTCTCAATCTGTCTGTCTGTCAAATAAAAGAACACAAGCACTTGGATCATTAGTATTTTTGTCTTACAGCATATAAGCATATAAGTGTGTACAACACCCCAAAAATACTAAGTAAGAATCAAATTCTTACCTCAATGAACATCTCGCTCATCTCAGCAATGACACTGATCATCACTAGATGACACGAGAATGACCATCAGGCAGGACCAGGTCTCAATCTGTCTGTCTGTCAACAACCAAAGAACACAAGCACTTGATCATTAGTATTTTTGTCTTACAGCATACACGCTGGTAAGTGTGTAAAACACCATAAAAATACTAAGTAAGATTCAAATTCTTACCTGATTGAACATCTCGTTCATCTCAGCAATGACACTGATCATCACTAGATGACATGAGAATGACCATCAGGCAGGACCAGGTCTCAATCTGTCTGTCTGTCAACAACCAAAGAACACAAGCACTTGATCATTAGTATTTTTGTCTTACAGCATATAAGCAGATAAGTGTGAACAACACCACAAAAATACGAAGTAAGAATCAAATTCTTACCTCATTGAACATCTCGTTCATCTCAGCAACGACACTGATCATCACTAGATGACACGAGGATGACCATCAGGCAGGACCAGGTCTCAATCTGTCTGTCAACAACCAAAGAACACAAGCACTTGATCATTAGTATTTTTGTCTTAAGCATATAAGCAGATAAGTGTGTAAAACACCACAAAATACTAAGTAAGAATCAAATTCTTACCTCAATGAACATCTCGCTCATCTCAGCAATGACACTGATCATCACTAGATGACACGAGAATGACCATCAGGCAGGACCAGGTCTCAATCTGTCTGTCAACAACCAAAGAACACAAGCACTTGATCATTAGTATTTTTGTCTTACAGCATACACGCTGGTAAGTGTGTAAAACACAACAAAAATACTAAGTAAGAATCAAATTCTTACCTGATTGAACATCTCGTTCATCTCAGCAATGACACTGATCATCACTAGATGACATGAGAATGACCATCAGGCAGGACCAGGTCTCAATCTGTCTGTCAACAACCAAAGAACACAAGCACTTGATCATTAGTATTTTTGTCTTACAGCATATAAGCAGATAAGTGTGTAAAACACCACAAAAATACTAAGTAGGAATCAAATTCTTACCTGATTGAACATCTCGTTCATCTCAGCAATGACACTGATCATCGCTAGATGACACGAGGATGACCATCAGGCAGGACCAGGTCTCAATCTGTCTGTCTGTCAACAAGTAATGAACACAAGCACTTGATCATTAGTATTTTTGTCTTAAAGTATACACACTGGTAAGTGTGTAAAACACCACAAAAATACTAAGTAAGAATCAAATTCTTACCTGATTGAACATCTCGTTCATCTCAGCAATGACACTGATCATCACTAGATGACACGAGAATGACCATCAGGCAGGACCAGGTCTCAATCTGTCTGTCAACAACCAAAGAACACAAGCACTTGATCATTAGTATTTTTGTCTTACAGCATACACGCTGGTAAGTGTGTAAAACACCACAAAAATACTAAGTAAGAATCAAATTCTTACATCATTGAACATCTCGCTCATCTCAGCAATGACACTGATCATCACTAGATGACACGAGGATGACAATCAGGCAGGACCGGGTCTCAATCTGTCTGTCAACAACCAAAGAACACAAGCACTTGATCATTAGTATTTTTGTCTTACAGCATGTAAGCAGTTAAGTGTGTAAAACACCACAAAAATACTAAGTAAGAATCAAATTCTTACCTCATTGAACATCTCGCTCATCTAAGCAATGACACTAATCATCACTAGATGACATGAGGATGACCATCAGGCAGGACCAGCTCTCAATCTGTCTGTCAACAACCAAAGAACACAAGCACTTGATCATTAGTATTTTTGTCTTACAGCATGTAAGCAGTTAAGTGTGTAAAACACCACAAAAATACGAAGTAAGAATCAAATTTTTACCTCATTGAACATCTCGCTCATCTCACCAATGACACTGATCATCACTAGATGACACGAGGATGACCATCAGGCAGGACCAGGTCTCAATCTGTCTGTCTGTCAACAAGCAAAGAACACAAGCACTTGATCATTAGTATTTTTGTCTTACACCATGTAAGCAGTTAAGTGTGTACAACACCACAAAAATACTAAGTAAGAATCAAATTCTTACCTGGTTGAACATCTCGTTCATCTCAGCAATAACACTGATCATCGCTAGATGACACGAGGATGACCATCAGGAAGGACCAAGTCTCAGTCTGTCTGTCAACAACCAAAGAACACAAGCACTTGATCATTAGTATTTTTGTCTTACAGCATGTAAGCAGATAAGTGTTTAAAACACCACAAAAATACTAAGTAAGAATCAAATTCTTACCTCATTGAACATCTCGTTCATCTCAGCAATGACACTGATCATCACTAGATGAAACAAGGATGACCATCAGGCAGGACCAGGTCTCAGTCTGTCTGTCTGTCAACAAGCAAAGAACACAAGCACTTGATCATTAGTATTTTTGTCTTACAGCATATAAGCAAATAAGTGTGTACAACACCACAGAAATACTAAGTAAGAATCAAATTCTTACCTCATTGAACATCTCGTTCATCTCAGCAATGACACTGATCATCACTAGATGAGACGAGGATGATCATCAGGCAGGACCAGGTCTCAATCTGTCTGTCAACAACCAAAGAACACAAGCACTTGATCATTAGTATTTTTGTCTTACAGCATATACGCTGGTAAGTGTGTAAAACATCACAAAAATACTAAGTAGGAATCAAATTCTTACCTGATTGAACATCTTTTTCATCTCAGTGATGACACTGATCATCACTAGATGACATGAGAATGACCATCAGGCAGGACCAGGTCTCAATCTGTCTGTCAACAACCAAAGAACACAAGCACTTGATCATTAGTATTTTTGTCTTACAGCATATAAGCAGATAAGTGTGTACAACACAACAAAAATACTAAGTAGGAATAAAATTCTTACCTGATTGAACATCTCGTTCATCTCAGCAATGACACTGATCATCGCTAGATGACATGAGAATGACCATCAGGCAGGACCAGGTCTCAATATGTCTGTCTGTCAACAAGCAAAGAACACAAGCACTTGATCATTAGTATTTTTGTCTTACAGCATATAAGCAGATAAGTGTGTACAACACAACAAAAATACTAAGTAGGAATCAAATTCTTACCTCATTGAACATCTCGTTCATCTCAGCATGACACTGATCATCACTAGATGACATGAGAATGACCATCAGGCAGGACCAGGTCTCAATCTGTCTGTCTGTCAACAACCAAAGAACACAAGCACTTGATCATTAGTATTTTTGTCTTACAGCATATAAGCAGATAAGTGTGTAAAACAACACAAAAATACTAAGTAAGAATCAAATTCTTACCTCATTGAACATCTTGTTCATCTCAGCAATGACACTGATCATCACTAGATGACATGAGGATGACCATCAGGCAGGACCAGGTCTCAATCTGTCTGTCAACAAGCAAAGAACACAAGTACTTGATCATTAGTATTTTTGTCTTACAGCATATAAGCAGATAAGTGTGTAAAACACCACAAAAATACTAAGTAAGAATCAAATTCTTACCTGATTGAACATCTCGTTCATCTCAGCAATAACACTGATCATCGCTAGATGACATGAGAATGACCATCAGGCAGGACCAGGTCTCAATCTGTCTGTCTGTCAACAACCAAAGAACACAAGCACTTGATCATTAGTATTTTTGTTTTACAGCATATAAGCAGATAAGTGTGTAAAACACCATAAAAAAACTAAGTAGGAATCAATTTCTTACCTCATTGAACTTCTCGTTCATCTCAGCAATGACACTGATCATCACTAGATGACACGAGGATGACCATCAGGCAGGACCAGGTATCAATCTGTCTGTCAACAACCAAAGAACACAAGCACTTGATAATTAGTATTTTTGTCTTTAAGCATACACGCTGGTAAGTGTGTAAAACACCACAAAAATACTAAGTAAGAATCAAATTCTTACATCATTGAACATCTCGCTCATCTCAGCAATGACACTGATCATCACTAGATGACACGAGGATGACAATCAGGCAGGACCAGGTCTCAATCTGTCTGTCTGTCAACAACCAAAGAACACAAGCACTTGATCATTAGTATTTTTGTCTTACAGCATATAAGCAGATAAGTGTGTACAACACCACAAAAATACTACGTAAGAATCAAATTCTTACCTAATTGAACATCTCGTTCATCTCAGCAATGACTCTGATCATCACTAGATGACACGAGGATGACAATCAGGCAGGACCAGGTCTCAATCTGTCTGTCTGTCAACAACCAAAGAACACAAGCACTTGATCATTAGTATTTTTGTCTTACAGCATATAAGCAGATAAGTGTGTACAACACCACAAAAATACTAAGTAAGAATCAAATTCTTACCTGATTGAACATCTCGCTCATCTCGGCAATGACACTGATCATCACTATATGACATGAGAATGACCATCAGGCAGGACCAGGTCTCAATCTGTCTGTCTGTCAAAAAGAAAAGAACACAAGCACTTGATCATAAGTATTTTTGTCTTACAGCATGTAAGCAGATAAGTGTGTAAAACACCACAAAAATACTAAGTAAGAATCAAATTCTTACCTGATTGAACATCTCGTTCATCTCAGCAATGACACTGATCATCACTAGATGACACGAGAATGACCATCAGGCAGGACCAGGTCTCAATCTGTCTGTCTGTCAACAACCAAAGAACACAAGCACTTGATCATTAGTATTTTTGTCTTACAGCATATAAGCAGATAAGTGTGTACAACACCACAAAAATACTAAGTAAGAATCAAATTCTTACCTGATTGAACATCTCGCTCATCTCGGCAATGACACTGATCATCACTATATGACATGAGAATGACCATCAGGCAGGACCAGGTCTCAATCTGTCTGTCTGTCAAAAAGAAAAGAACACAAGCACTTGATCATAAGTATTTTTGTCTTACAGCATGTAAGCAGATAAGTGTGTAAAACACCACAAAAATACTAAGTAAGAATCAAATTCTTACCTGATTGAACATCTCGTTCATCTCAGCAATGACACTGATCATCACTAGATGACACGAGAATGACCATCAGGCAGGACCAGGTCTCAATCTGTCTGTCAACAACCAAAGAACACAAGCACTTGATCATTAGTATTTTTGTCTTACAGCATACACGCTGGTAAGTGTGTAAAACACCACAAAAATACTAAGTAAGAATCAAATTCTTACATCATTGAACATCTCGCTCATCTCAGCAATGACACCGATCATCACTAGATGACACGAGGATGACAATCAGGCAGGACCGGGTCTCAATCTGTCTGTCAACAAGCAAAGAACACAAGCACTTGATCATTAGTATTTTTGTCTTACAGCATATAAGCAGATAACTGTATACAACACCACAAAAATACTAAGTAAGAATCAAATTCTTACCTCATTGAACATCTCGTTCATCTCAGCAATGACACTGATCATCACTAGATGACACGAGGATGACCATCAGGCAGGACCAGGTCTCAATCTGTCTGTCTGTCAACAAGCAAAGAACACAAGCACTTGATCGTTAGTATTTTTGTCTTAAAGCATACACGCTGGTAAGTGTGTAAAACACCACAAAAATACTAAGTAAGAATCAAATTCTTACCTGATTGAACATCTCGTTCATCTCAGCAATGACACTGTTCATCGCTAGGTGACACGAGGATGATCATCAGGCAGGACCAGGTCTCAATCTGTCTGTCTGTCAACAACCAAAGAACACAAGCACTTGATCATTAGTATTTTTGTCTTACAGCATATAAGCAAATAAGTGTTTACAACACCATAAAAATACTAAGTAAGAATCAAATTCTTACCTGATTGAACATCTCGTTCATCTCACCAAGGACACTGATCATCACTAGATGACACGAGAATGACCATCAGGCAGACCAGGTCTCAATCTGTCTGTCTGTCAACAAGCAAAGAACAAAAGCACTTGATCGTTAGTATTTTTGTCTTACAGCATATACGCTGGTAAGTGTGTAAAACACCACAAAAATACTAAGTAAGAATCAAATTCTTACCTGATTGAACATCTCGTTCATCTCAGCAATGACACTGATAATCGCTATATGACACGAGGATGACAATCAGGCAGGACCAGGTCTCAATCTGTCTGTCTGTCAACAACCAAAGAACACAAGCACTTGATCATTAGTATTTTTGTCTTATAGCATATAAGCAGATAAATGTTTACAACACCACAAAAATACTAAGTAGGAATCAAATTCTTACCTTATTGAACATCTCGTTCATCTCAGCAATGACACTGATCATCACTAGATGACACGAGGATGATCAACAGGCAGGAACATGTCTGAATCTGTCTGTCAACAAGCAAAGAACACAAGCACTTGATCATTAGTATTTTTGTCTTACAGCATATAAGCAGATAAGTGTGTACAACACCACAAAAATACTAAGTAGGAATCAAATTCTTACCTGATTGAACATCTCGTTCATCTCAGCAATGACACTGATCATCACTAGATGACACGAGGATGACCATCAGGCAGGACCAGGTCTCAATCTGTCTGTCTGTCAACAACCAAAGAACACAAGCACTTGATCGTTAGTATTTTTGTCTTACAGCATATAAGCAGATAAGTGTGTACAACACCACAAAAATATTTAGAATCAAATTCTTACCTGATTGAACATCTCGCTCATCTCGGCAATGACACTGATCATCACTATATGACATGAGAATGACCATCAGGCAGGACCAGGTCTCAATCTGTCTGTCTGTCAACAACCAAAGAACACAAGCACTTGATCATTAGTATTTTTGTCTTACAGCATATAAGCAGATAAGTGTGTACAACACCACAAAAATACTAAGTAAGAAACAAATTCTTACCTGATTGAACATCTCGTTCATCTCAGCAATGACACTGATCATCACTAGATGACACGAGGATGACCATCAGGCAGGACCAGGTCTCAATCTGTCTGTCTGTCAACAAGCAAAGAACACAAGCACTTGATCGTTAGTATTTTTGTCTTACAGCATACACGCTGGTAAGTGTGTAAAACACAACAAAAATACTAAGTAAGAATCAAATTCTTACCTGATTGAACATCTCGTTCATCTCAGCAATGACACTGATCATCACTAGATGACACGAGGATGACCATCAGGCAGGACCAGGTCTCAATCTGTCTGTCTGTCAAAAAGAAAAGAACACAAGCACTTGATCATAAGTATTTTTGTCTTACAGCATGTGAGAAGATAAGTGTGTAAAACACCACAAAAATACTAAGTAAGAATCAAATTCTTACATCATTGAACATCTCGCTCATCTCAGCAATGACACTGATCATCACTAGATGACACGAGGATGACAATCAGGCAGGACCAGGTCTCAATCTGTCTGTCTGTCAACAACCAAAGAACACAAGCACTTGATCGTTAGTATTTTTGTCTTACAGCATACACGCTGGTAAGTGTGTAAAACACCACAAAAATACTAAGTAAGAATCAAATTCTTACATCATTGAACATCTCGTTCATCTCAGCAATGACACTGATCATCACTAGATGACACGAGGATGACAATCAGGCAGGACCAGGTCTCAATCTGTCTGTCTGTCAACAACCAAAGAACACAAGCACTTGATCGTTAGTATTTTTGTCTTACAGCATACACGCTGGTAAGTGTGTAAAACACCACAAAAATACTAAGTAAGAATCAAATTCTTACCTGATTGAACATCTCGTTCATCTCAGCAATGACACTGTTCATCGCTAGGTGACACGAGGATGATCATCAGGCAGGACCAGGTCTCAATCTGTCTGTCTGTCAACAACCAAAGAACACAAGCACTTGATCATTAGTATTTTTGTCTTACAGCATATAAGCAAATAAGTGTTTACAACACCACAAAAATACTAAGTAAGAATCAAATTCTTACCTGATTGAACATCTCGTTCATCTCACCAATGACACTGATCATCACTAGATGACACGAGAATGACCATCAGGCAGACCAGGTCTCAATCTGTCTGTCTGTCAACAAGCAAAGAACAAAAGCACTTGATCGTTAGTATTTTTGTCTTACAGCATACACGCTGGTAAGTGTGTAAAACACCACAAAAATACTAAGTAAGAATTAAATTCTTACCTCATTGAACATCTCGTTCATCTCAGCAATGACACTGATCATCGCTAGATGACACGAGGATGACCATCAGGCAGGACCAGGTCTCAATCTGTCTGTCAACAACCAAAGAACACAAGCACTTGATCATTAGTATTTTTGTCTTACAGCATATACGCTGGTAAGTGTGTAAAACACCACAAAAATACTAAGTAAGAATCAAATTCTTACCTGATTGAACATCTCGTTCATCTCAGCAATGACACTGATCATCACTAGATGACACGAGGATGACAATCAGGCAGGACCAGGTCTCAATCTGTCTGTCTGTCAACAACCAAAGAACACAAGCACTTGATCATTAGTATTTTTGTCTTATAGCATATAAGCAGATAAATGTTTACAACACCACAAAAATACTAAGTAGGAATCAAATTCTTACCTGATTGAACATCTCGTTCATCTCAGCAATGACACTGATCATCACTAGATGACACGAGGATGACCATCAGGCAGGACCAGGTCTCAATCTGTCTGTCAACAACCAAAGAACACAAGCACTTGATCGTTAGTATTTTTGTCTTACAGCATATAAGCAGATAAGTGTGTACAACACCACAAAAATACTAAGTAAGAATCAAATTCTTACCTCATTGAACATCTCGTTCATCTCAGCAATGACACTGATCATCACTAGATGACACGAGGATGACCATCAGGCAGGACCAGGTCTCAATCTGTCTGTCTGTCAACAAGCAAAGAACACAAGCACTTGATCGTTAGTATTTTTGTCTTACAGCATACACGCTGGTAAGTGTGTAAAACACCACAAAAATACTAAGTAAGAATCAAATTCTTACCTGATTGAACATCTCGTTCATCTCAGCAATGACACTGTTCATCGCTAGGTGACACGAGGATGATCATCAGGCAGGACCAGGTCTCAATCTGTCTGTCTGTCAACAACCAAAGAACACAAGCACTTGATCATTAGTATTTTTTTCTTACAGCATATAAGCAAATAAGTGTGTAAAACACCACAAAAATACTAAGTAAGAATCAAATTCTTACCTGATTGAACATCTCGTTCATCTCAGCAATGACACTGATCATCACTAGATGACACGAGAATGACCATCAGGCAGGACCAGGTCTAAATCTGTCTGTCAACAACCAAAGAACACAAGCACTTGATCATTAGTATTTTTGTCTTACAGCATACACGCTGGTAAGTGTGTAAAACACCACAAAAATACTAAGTAAGAATCAAATTCTTACATCATTGAACATCTCGCTCATCTCAGCAATGACACTGATCATCACTAGATGACACGAGGATGACCATCAGGCAGGACCAGGTCTCAATCTGTCTGTCAACAACCAAAGAACACAAGCACTTGATCGTTAGTATTTTTGTCTTACAGCATATAAGCAGATAAGTGTGTACAACACCACAAAAATATTTAGAATCAAATTCTTACCTGATTGAACATCTCGTTCATCTCAGCAATGACACTGATCATCACTAGATGACACGAGAATGACCATCAGGCAGGACCAGGTCTAAATCTGTCTGTCAACAACCAAAGAACACAAGCACTTGATCATTAGTATTTTTGTCTTACAGCATGTAAGCAGATAAGTGTGTAAAACACCACAAAAATACTAAGTAAGAATCAAATTCTTACATCATTGAACATCTCGCTCATCTCAGCAATGACACTGATCATCACTAGATGACACGAGGATGACCATCAGGCAGGACCAGGTCTCAATCTGTCTGTCAACAACCAAAGAACACAAGCACTTGATCGTTAGTATTTTTGTCTTACAGCATATAAGCAGATAAGTGTGTACAACACCACAAAAATACTAAGTAAGAATCAAATTCTTACCTCATTGAACATCTCGTTCATCTCAGCAATGACACTGATCATCACTAGATGACACGAGGATGACCATCAGGCAGGACCAGGTCTCAATCTGTCTGTCTGTCAACAAGCAAAGAACACAAGCACTTGATCGTTAGTATTTTTGTCTTACAGCATACACGCTGGTAAGTGTGTAAAACACCACAAAAATACTAAGTAAGAATCAAATTCTTACCTGATTGAACATCTCGTTCATCTCAGCAATGACACTGTTCATCGCTAGGTGACACGAGGATGATCATCAGGCAGGACCAGGTCTCAATCTGTCTGTCTGTCAACAACCAAAGAACACAAGCACTTGATCATTAGTATTTTTGTCTTACAGCATATAAGCAAATAAGTGTTTACAACACCACAAAAATACTAAGTAAGAATCAAATTCTTACCTGATTGAACATCTCGTTCATCTCACCAATGACACTGATCATCACTAGATGACACGAGAATGACCATCAGGCAGACCAGGTCTCAATCTGTCTGTCTGTCAACAAGCAAAGAACAAAAGCACTTGATCGTTAGTATTTTTGTCTTACAGCATACACGCTGGTAAGTGTGTAAAACACCACAAAAATACTAAGTAAGAATTAAATTCTTACCTCATTGAACATCTCGTTCATCTCAGCAATGACACTGATCATCACTAGATGACACGAGGATGACCATCAGGCAGGACCAGGTCTCAATCTGTCTGTCAACAACCAAAGAACACAAGCACTTGATCATTAGTATTTTTGTCTTACAGCATATACGCTGGTAAGTGTGTCAAACACCACAAAAATACTAAGTAAGAATCAAATTCTTACCTGATTGAACATCTCGTTCATCTCAGCAATGACACTGATCATCACTAGATGACACGAGAATGACAATCAGGCAGGACCAGGTCTCAATCTGTCTGTCAACAACCAAAGAACACAAGCACTTGATCGTTAGTATTTTTGTCTTACAGCATATAAGCAGATAAGTGTGTACAACACCACAAAAATATTTAGAATCAAATTCTTACCTGATTGAACATCTCGTTCATCTCAGCAATGACACTGATCATCACTAGATGACACGAGGATGATCATCAGGCAGGACCAGGTCTCAATCTGTCTGTCAACAACCAAAGAACACAAGCACTTGATCATTAGTATTTTTGTCTTACAGCATGCACACTGGTAAGTGTGTAAAACACCACAAAAATACTAAGTAGGAATCAAATTCTTACCTCATTGAACATCTCGTTCATCTCAGCAATGACACTGATCATCACTAGATGAAACAAGAATGACCATCAGGCAGGACCAGGTCTCAATCTGTCTGTCTGTCAACAACCAAAGAACACAAGCACTTGATCATTAGTATTTTTGGCTTACAGCATATAAGCAGATAAGTGTGTACAACACCACAAAAATACTAAGTAAGAATCAAATTCTTACCTCATTGAACATCTTGTTGGTCCTGATCATGATGGTTTGGTTGCTGCCACCTGCTGGTGATTTCAGTTATAAATAATTCTTAACTTGTTAAAAACATCAAATGTTTAAGCACAATAAGACAAAAACACGCTAAAGTTTAATTATAAATAAAAGACAAAAATGCTAACAGTTTGAGTGCTAGCTAGCAACGCTAAGAGTGGTTAGCAACTGCTATTCCGTTATCTAATTCACAACAATTTTCTAAACTAAATAAAAGTTAAGTTTAGCACTTAAATACTGATTGTTGTGGATATTATATAAGTTTGATAATAAAATTGATATTTTTTATCGTGTTTTGAGTGAGCCCCGCCCACCCCGCCTTCTCTAGCTCATGTTGATTGGTCAACGCTGCTCTGTAGTAACACGAGGCAGATAAATGTGTAAAACTCGACAAAATGACTCAATAAGAATCAAATTCTGACCCTATTGGACATCTTGTTGCTCTTCATCGTCATTTCTGACAAGATTTGTAGCTGTGGACCGATAAAAAGTGACAAATAATCGAAGTACAACACGATCTTCCGCACGAGTTTATTTACGCGCTGGGATTCCCCGACGCTAATCTCCATAGCAACGGATTGAAACATAAGATTATAACCATGGCAACGGTGTATTTACACATTTGGTTGCTGCCACCTGCTGGTGATTTGAGTTATAAATAATTCTTAACTTGTTAAAAACATCAAATGTTTAAGCACAATAAGACAAAAACATGCTAAAGTTTAATTATAAATAATAAACTAAGATGCTAACAGTTTGAGTGCTAGCTAGCAATGCAAAGAGTGGTTAGCAACTGCTATTCCGTTATCTAATTCATAACAATTTTCTTAACAATTATTTATGAAATAAAAGTTCAAGTTTAGCACTTACATACTGATTTGTGTCCATCTTATAAAAGTTTGATAGAAAAGTTTTGTTATTTAATCCAGTTAAGCCTGAGCCCCGCCCCTACTCATCTCGCTCAAGTTCAAAGGTCAACGCTTCTACTGGTCACGTGATGCGTTAAGACATAAAAGCTGATTGACAATAATGAGATAATTTATATAAAATAATGAAAATAATTTAAATCTCCTTGATTTGTTGTATCGTATAAAAAATTAAAAAGAATTTTCTGCACCATATCTGTGTTTCTGCTCATGAAATAACTATTGTTTTTCCTGTTAGCCTTTATAATAAAAATAATTATTATATTTATGATAATAGTAATAATAGAAATGATATAAATAATAATAACAGAAATAATATTATTATAATAATAACAGAAATAATAATAATTTTAATAATAAAAATAATAATAAAAACAGTAATAATTCGTTTTATAATTATAATATTATAATTGCTATTTTTACTATTGTTATTATTAATATAAATCATATTAATAATTATAACAGAAATAATAATATTATAATTAAAATAATAACAGAAATAATAATAATTGTAATAATAATAATATTAATAATTCTTATTATGATTAGAATATTATAATTACTATTATAACTTTTATTGTTATTAATACTGCTATTATTGTTATAATTATGATAAAAGTAATAATATAAATGATATTAATAATAATAACAGAAATAATAATATTATAATTATAATAATAACAGAAATAATAATAATCGTAATAATAATAATAGTAATAATTCTTATTATCATTAGAATATTATAATTGCTATTATTACTTTTATTGTTATTATTACTGCTATTATTGTTATAATTATGATTAAAGTAATAATATAAATGATATTAATAATAACAGAAATAATAATATAATATTTATAATAATAACAGAAATAATAATAATTGTTATAATAATAATAGTAATAATTCTTATTATGAATAGAATATTATAATTGCTATTATTACTTTTATTGTTATTATAACTGTTATTTTTACTGTTTTTGTTATTATTATTATAATTATCATATTTCCTGCTATTTCTTTTACCGTTATTAATCCTGCTATTATTGTTATTTTTATAATTGTTTTATTATTAGCATCTTCACAAAAGTAGTTATTAGTCCGCTATTGTTTAATTAATTAAAGAATTTAAGAAATAGAATTACAGTCACAGAAATGTAAAGCACTCGTCACAGAATAAACAGAAACTCCATTCCAAATTCTTTAAAAGGACTCTTAGCATGACACCTTAAGAAGCTGCTCATAAAATGACAAAACATTCTCAAATTCTAATAACAAGGTGTTTATATTTAGTTGAAGTTATAACATAATCCCCATAGTTCCCTTTGTTTCATTTCATAATCATAAAACACAGAAATTTGATATAAATATTTGCCATGTATGAATGCATAAGTGAGCCCCGAAGCTTTTGATTGGTAATATTAAGGGATGGATGAAAAAGATGAACGAGTTGTATTATAATTGACCAGTGATATATAAACATAGATGGGATTCATGTATGTAGGGTGGAGTTTATGATGAAGGGGCGAACAACAGGATTAATATAATAATTATGCAGAAAACAATATGAAACTGATGTACAGTATAGAAATTTATACTATGCGGTAAAGGGGTTACTGTTTTTTTTCAGTTCATGTTTTCTCTGTAAATTAAGAATATAAGCCACCCCCACAGTTTGCTATAAGAGATAGTATGTTGTGGTAAAATAAATGAAGACACGTTAACACAAAATTTAAGAAGATATGTGTTCAACAACTGCATTTGGAGTATAGCTGTAATGTATAAATAAGCTCGGTACATTTACAAAAGAAGAACCGTGCCTTGAAGAAGACATATGAAATATTCGGTACATTCTTGCACAAGAGATGTGCCTTGAGAGAAAATATTAATGAGAGTAAAGATGTGCAACTATTGAAGAATCAGTTCTATCTGGAAGCCAAAAAGGTCACAGTGATTTATATGAACCTTAAAGAAGTTCACCATTAATGGAGCCAGCGGTTTAAGAATGAAGTCCTCAATCTGCACAAATATTCGGCATTGAGTAACACATTTTTGTCATTCCATTAAATTATTCAGGTTAAAAAATAGGTTGAGCTAGTAGGATTATTCCGTCTGGTTCCATCTTTCCTTTCAGCAAAGTTAATGAAAACCTTTGGAGGAGAAGGAAGATTGCTGTAAGTCTTAACATCACCAAATTTCCAATTAACAACAAAATTCTATCATAATTTAATTAACCTCATGTTTCTCTAAACCACATTCATGTAATACACAATCTAAACACCTGTAGGGCTTGTGATAGAATGTTTTGTTTTTCTGTCTTACTGATCATCACTAGATGACACGAGGATGACCATCAGGCAGGACCAGGGGCCTCATTTATAAAAGTGTGCGTAGGATCCTGACTAAAACTCTACGTACGCACAAAAGCCAAAAAGAGCGTACGCAAAAAAATATTCAGATTTATAAAAGCATGCGTACGCACACCTGCACGCAATTTTCACTTTATAAATCACAACCTAGCGGATAATCTGCGCACGCAAAAAAATCTCATGTACCGCCCTCTATCCACCCACATTTAACCATATATAGTCAATGCAAATGAGCTCAGTGGCCATGCATATAAAAGGGAGCGAGGAAATTTGTGGTTTTTAAAACGAAATCATGACAGCAATGGAGAGCAGGGGCAAGAAGCGAAATTTCTCTGAGGCAGAAATAGAGGTTCTTGTAAGTGAGGTAGAAGAAAGGAAAGTTATTTTGTTTGGCGGCCACAGCAGTGGAATTAGTAATAAAAAAAAATATTCAGAGTGGTAAAACATCACTGCTGCGGTAAACGCAGTTTCTTCGGGTAACAGGACTGTGCCAGATATTAAAAAGAAATGGTCCGATCTCAAGGTCGGAGCAAAGAAACGGCTTGCCTCTCACCGACAGAGTGTGTGTGCGACTGGTGGGGGCAAAGGCATCCCCGATTTGTCCCCAATGGAGACCCGAATGGCCTCGATTCTCGGCCAAACCAGTGTGTGTGGCATTGTGTCTGAGAGGGAGGGAGACACAGATGTGCTGGATACAGGGGAACCAGGTAAATAACTTTATTGCTTGCGTGCTCAATTAAACAATATAAATTACACAATTGGGTAAGTCCTTATTCTTGCAGAGTCTGCGGGAGACCCGTGTGACGGAACTCCCTGTGCAAAGTCTGCGGGGGCTCTGGAGTTTCCCGAGGTCCCCAGCACAAGCGCGTCCCGACTGTGTGGCACGGCTGGGAGTGGACGGGTGCTGTCGAGGCTGTTCTGCAGACACAGAGAGACACAATCAATGCAATTACTGTCATCGCAGATGAGTTGAAGCAAATAAGGGTTGTGCTGGGTGACATTGCATCAACATTAAAGGATCTTGTTAAAAAATGAACCTTTGCACTGTTGTTCTTCACAAATGTCGCATTACTCCCTGACGGAGTCTTGCTCCCTGATGATGTCCTTCTTGTTGGGGAAGGGGTGCTGGGTCAGGCTCTTCATGCTGGTGTTGTGGTAGGTCGGGAGGAACAGGGATACCATTCATCAGTGCTATGTTGTGTAAAATAGCGCACACCATGATGATCTGGCATACTTTTTTTGGTTGATATAAAAGTCTACCACCTGAAGCATCAAGGCAACGCCATCTACACTTGAGGAGGCCAATGGCTCTCTCAACAACTGACCGCGCACGAGTGTGGGTATCATTAAAGCGCACTTCTTCTGCGCTCTGAGGGTTTGAGAATGGGGTGAGAAGCCAGCGCCTGAGCTGGTAACCGCTGTCACCTGTAAAGTATAACAGATTATTTGTACAATAGGCTTTAACTGTTATGTAAAAACAATTATAGCCATTTACTTACCCAGAAGCCAGCCATCTGGAACGGCACCTGCCCTAAGTCGATTCCCTACACTGCTTTGCGCTAGAATAAAAGAGTCATGTGTAGAACCAGGCCATCGAGCCACAACATTCCTAAGAGTCAAGTTGGCATCACATATAATTTGCACATTTATTGAATGCACATGTTTGCGATTCACATAAATGAATTCATCTACATATGGAGCCCTTATAGCAATATGAGTGCAGTCGATTGCGCCGATTACATTTGGGAAACCGGACATTGCTGCAAATTGCCTTTTGATATTGGCCTGTTCTCCAACAGTGTAAGGAAACTTTATGTATCGATTGGTCATTTGAATAATCCCCTTCAAAACTGCAGGCATTAATGAGCTTAGGGATGGCTGTGAAATCCCAGACCTATGACAAATTAACAGGAATGTTAAAATCAATAAGGTTTGGCTTAAAAAAGGACACTTAGTTACCTGTCACCTATTTCCCTCTGATATGTCCCGGTTGCCAAAAATCCTAAAACTGAAAGTACTTGGGTTGGTACCGGGATGGCGCGGTTCCGTGCTGTTGGTCTTTGTAATGCTGGGCCAAGTTCAGCACACAGTTCCAAGAGCATGGCTCTAGGAAATCTAAAGCGGCTTATTAGCCACTCATCATCATGGGCTAGGAAATCCTCACGGTCCCTGAAAACTCTTTCCCTCCGAATTCTGCCATTAGATGACATGAGAATGACCATCAGGCAGGACCAAGTCTCAGTATGTCTGTCAACAACCAAAGAACACAAGCACTAGATCATTAGTATTTTTGTCTTACAGCATATACACAGGTAAGTGTGTAAAACACCACAAAAATACTAAGTAGGAATCAAATTCTTACCTCATTGAACATCTCGTTCATCTCAGCAATGTCACTGATCATCACTAGATGACACGAGGATGACCATCAGGCAGGACCAGGTATCAATCTGTCTGTCTGTCAACAACCAAAGAACACAAGCACTTGATCATTAGTATTTTTGTCTTACATTATACACGCTGGTAAGTGTGTAAAACACCACTAAAATACTAAGTAGAAATCAAATTCTTACCTGCTTGAACATCTTCCTCATCTCAGTAATGACACTGATCATCACTAGATGACATGATAATGACCATCAGGCAGGACCAGGTCTCGGTCTGTCTGTCAACAACCAAAGAACACAAGCACTTGATCATTAGTATTTTTGTCTTACAGCATATAAGCAGATAAGTGTGTAAAACACCAAAAAAATACTAAGTAAGAATCAAATTCTTACCACATTGAACATCTTTTTCATCTCAGTGATGACACTGATCATCTCTAGATGACACGAGGATGATCATCAGGCAGGACCAGGTCTCAATCTGTCTGTCAACAACCAAAGAACACAAGCACTTGATCATTAGTATTTTTGTCTTACAGCATACACGCTGGTATGTGTGTAAAACACAACAAAAATACTAAGTAGAAATCAAATTCTTACCTTATTGAACATCTCGTTCATCTCAGCAATGACACTGATCATCACTAGATGACACGAGGGTGACCATCAGGCAGGACCAAGTCTCAATCTTTCTGTCTGTCAACAAGCAAAGAACACAAGCACTTGATCATTAGTATTTTTGTCTTACAGCATATAAGCAGATAAGTGTGTACAACCCCACAAAAATACTAACTAAGAATCAAATTCTTACCTGATTGAACATCTCGTTCATCTCAGCAATGACACTGATCATCACTAGATGACATGAGAATGACCATCAGGCAGGACCAGGTCTCAATCTGTCTGTCAACAACCAAAGAACACAAGCACTTGATCATTAGTATTTTTGTCTTACAGCATACACACAGGTAAGTGTGTACAACACCACAAAAATACTAAGTAAGAATCAAATTCTTACCTGTTTGAACATCTCGCTCATCTCAGCAATGACACTGATCATCACTAGATGTCACGAGGATGATCATCAGGCAGGACCAGGTCTCAATCTGTCTGTCTGTAAACAACCAAAGAACACAAGCACTTGATCAATATTATTTTTGTCTTACAGCATACACGCTGGTAAGTGTGTAAAACACCACAAAAATACTAAGTAGGAATCAAATTCTTACCTGATTGAACATCTCGCTCATCTCAGCAATGACACTGATCATCGCTAGATGACACGAGGATGACCATCAGGCAGGACCAGGTCTCAATCTGTCTGTCTACAACCAAAGAACACAAGCACTTGATCATTAGTATTTTTGTCTTACAGCATATAAGCAGATAAGTGTGAACAACACCACAAAAATACTAAGTAAGAATCAAATTCTTACCTCATTGAACATCTCGCTCATCTCAGTAATGACACTGATCATCACTAGATGACATGAGGATGACCATCAGGCAGGACCAGGTCTCAATCTGTCTGTCAACAACCAAAGAACACAAGCACTTGATCATTAGTATTTTTGTCTTACAGCATATAAGCAGATAAGTGTGTACAACACCCCAAAAATACTAAGTAAGAATCAAATTCTTACCTCATTGAACATCTCGTTCATCTCAGCAATGACACCGATCATCACTAGATGACACGAGGATGACCATCAGGAAGGACCAGGTCTCAATCTGTCTGTCTGTCAACAAGCAAAGAACACAAGCACTTGATCATTAGTATTTTTGTCTTACAGCATATAAGCAGATAAGTGTGTACAACACCACAAAAATACTAAGTAAGAATCAAATTCTTACCTCATTGAACATCTCGTTCATCTCAGCAATGACACTGATCATCGCTAGATGACACGAGAATGACCATCAGGCAGGACCAGGTCTCAATCTGTCTGTCTGTCAACAAGCAAAGAACACAAGCACTTGATCGTTAGTATTTTTGTCTTACAGCCTACACACTGGTAAGTGTGTACAACACCACAAAAATACTTAGTAGGAATAAAATTCTTACCTGATTGAACATCTCGTTCATCTCAGCAATGACACTGATCATCACTAGATGACACGAGAATGACCATCTGGCAGGACCAGGTCTCAATCTGTCTGTCTGTCAACAACCAAAGAACACAAGCACTTGATCATTAGTATTTTTTTCTTACAGCATGTAAGCAGATAAGTGTGTAAAACACCACAAAAATACCAAGTAAGAATCAAATTCTTACCTCATTGAACATCTCGATCATCTCAGCAATGACACTGATCATCACTAGATGACATGAGAATGACCATCAGGCAGGACCAGGTCTCAATCTGTCTGTCAACAACCAAAGAAAACAAGCACTTGATCATTAGTATTTTTGTCTTACAGCATATATGCAGATAAGAGTGTACAAAACCACAAAAATACTAAGTAGGAATAAATTTCTTACCTCATTAAACATCTCGCTCATCTCAGCAATGACAATGATCATCACTAGATGATACGAGGATGATCATCAGGCAGGACCAGGTCTCAATCTGTCTGTCTACAACCAAAGAACACAAGCACTTGATCATTAGTATTTTTGTCTTACAGCATATAAGCAGATGAGTGTGTACAACACCACAAAAATACTAAGTAAGAATAAAATTCTTACCTCATTGAACATCTCCCTCATCTCAGCAATGACACTGATTATCACTAGATGACACGAGGATGATCATCAGGCAGGACCAGGTCTCAATCTGTCTGTCTGTCTACAACCAAAGAACACAAGCACTTGATCATTAGTATTTTTGTCTTACAGCATATAAGCAGATAAGTGTGTACAACACCACAAAAATACTAAGTAAGAATCAAATTCTTACCTGATTGAACATCTCGCTCATCTCAGCAATGACACCGATCATCACTAGATGACACGAGGATGACCATCAGGAAGGACCAGGTCTCAATCTGTCTGTCTGTCAACCAAAGAACACAAGCACTTGATCATTAGTATTTTTGTCTAACAGCATATAAGCAGATAAGTGTGTACAACACCCCAAAAATACTAAGTAAGAATCAAATTCTTACCTCATTGAACATCTCGTTCATCTCAGCAATGACACCGATCATCACTAGATGACACGAGGATGACCATCAGGAAGGACCAGGTCTCAATCTGTCTGTCTGTCAACAAGCAAAGAACACAAGCACTTGATCATTAGTATTTTTGTCTTACATCATATAAGCAGATAAGTGTGTAAAACACCACAAAAATACTAAGTATGAATCAAGTTCTTACCTGATTGAACATCTCACTCATCTCAGCAATGACACTGATCATCACTAGATGACACGAGGATGACCATCAGGCAGGACCAGGTCTCAATCTGTCTGTCAACAACCAAAGAAAACAAGCACTTGATCATTAGTATTTTTGTCTTACAGCATATATGCAGATAAGAGTGTACAAAACCACAAAAATACTAAGTAGGAATAAATTTCTTACCTCATTAAACATCTCGCTCATCTCAGCAATGACAATGATCATCACTAGATGATACGAGGATGATCATCAGGCAGGACCAGGTCTCAATCTGTCTGTCTGTCTACAACCAAAGAACACAAGCACTTGATCATTAGTATTTTTGTCTTACAGCATATAAGCAGATGAGTGTGTACAACACCACAAAAATACTAAGTAAGAATCAAATTCTTACCTGATTGAACATCTCGCTCATCTCAGCAATGACACCGATCATCACTAGATGACACGAGGATGACCATCAGGAAGGACCAGGTCTCAATCTGTCTGTCTGTCAACAAGCAAAGAACACAAGCACTTGATCATTAGTATTTTTGTCTTACAGCATATAAGCAGATAAGTGTGTACAACACCACAAAAATACTAAGTAAGAATCAAATTCTTACCTCATTGAACATCTCGTTCATCTCAGCAATGACACTGATCATCGCTAGATGACACGAGAATGACCATCAGGCAGGACCAGGTCTCAATCTGTCTGTCTGTCAACAAGCAAAGAACACAAGCACTTGATCGTTAGTATTTTTGTCTTACAGCCTACACACTGGTAAGTGTGTACAACACCACAAAAATACTTAGTAGGAATAAAATTCTTACCTGATTGAACATCTCGTTCATCTCAGCAATGACACTGATCATCACTAGATGACACGAGAATGACCATCTGGCAGGACCAGGTCTCAATCTGTCTGTCTGTCAACAACCAAAGAACACAAGCACTTGATCATTAGTATTTTTTTCTTACAGCATGTAAGCAGATAAGTGTGTAAAACACCACAAAAATACCAAGTAAGAATCAAATTCTTACCTCATTGAACATCTCGATCATCTCAGCAATGACACTGATCATCACTAGATGACATGAGAATGACCATCAGGCAGGACCAGGTCTCAATCTGTCTGTCAACAACCAAAGAAAACAAGCACTTGATCATTAGTATTTTTGTCTTACAGCATATATGCAGATAAGAGTGTACAAAACCACAAAAATACTAAGTAGGAATAAATTTCTTACCTCATTAAACATCTCGCTCATCTCAGCAATGACAATGATCATCACTAGATGATACGAGGATGATCATCAGGCAGGACCAGGTCTCAATCTGTCTGTCTACAACCAAAGAACACAAGCACTTGATCATTAGTATTTTTGTCTTACAGCATATAAGCAGATGAGTGTGTACAACACCACAAAAATACTAAGTAAGAATCAAATTCTTACCTCATTGAACATCTCCCTCATCTCAGCAATGACACTGATTATCACTAGATGACACGAGGATGATCATCAGGCAGGACCAGGTCTCAATCTGTCTGTCTGTCTACAACCAAAGAACACAAGCACTTGATCATTAGTATTTTTGTCTTACAGCATATAAGCAGATAAGTGTGTACAACACCACAAAAATACTAAGTAAGAATCAAATTCTTACCTGATTGAACATCTCGCTCATCTCAGCAATGACACCGATCATCACTAGATGACACGAGGATGACCATCAGGAAGGACCAGGTCTCAATCTGTCTGTCTGTCAACCAAAGAACACAAGCACTTGATCATTAGTATTTTTGTCTAACAGCATATAAGCAGATAAGTGTGTACAACACCCCAAAAATACTAAGTAAGAATCAAATTCTTACCTCATTGAACATCTCGTTCATCTCAGCAATGACACCGATCATCACTAGATGACACGAGGATGACCATCAGGAAGGACCAGGTCTCAATCTGTCTGTCTGTCAACAAGCAAAGAACACAAGCACTTGATCATTAGTATTTTTGTCTTACATCATATAAGCAGATAAGTGTGTAAAACACCACAAAAATACTAAGTATGAATCAAGTTCTTACCTGATTGAACATCTCACTCATCTCAGCAATGACACTGATCATCACTAGATGACACGAGGATGACCATCAGGCAGGACCAGGTCTCAATCTGTCTGTCTGTCAACAAGCAAAGAACACAAGCACTTGATCATTAGTATTTTTGTCTTACAGCATACACACTGGTAAGTGTGTAAAACACCACAAAAATATTAAGTAAGAATCAAATTCTTACCTCATTGAACATCTCGTTCATTTCAGCAATGACACTGATCATCACTAGATGACACGAGGATGACCATCAGGCAGGACCAGGTCTCAATCTGTCTGTCTGTCAACAAGCAAAGAGCACAAGCACTTGATCATTAGAATTTTTGTCTTACAGCGTGTAAGCAGATAAGTGTGTACAACACCACAAAAATACTAAGTAAGAATCAAATTCTTACCTGATTGAACATCTCGTTCATCTCAGCAATGACACTGATCATAACTAGATGACATGAGAATGACCATCAGGCAGGACCAGGTCTCAATCTGTCTGTCAACAACCAAAGAACACAAGCACTTGATCATTAGTATTTTTGTCTTACAGCAGACACGCTGGTAAGTGTGTAAAACACCACAAAAATACTAAGTAAGAATCAAATTCTTACCTGATTGAACATCTCGTTCATCTCAGCAATGACACTGATCATCACTAGATGACACGAGGATGACCATCAGGCAGGACCAGGTCTCAATCTGTCTGTCTACAACCAAAGAACACAAGCACTTGATCATTAGTATTTTTGTCTTATAGCATACACGCTGGTAAGTGTGTAAAACACAACAAAAATACTAAGTAAGAATCAAAATCTTACCTAATTGAACATCTCGCTCATGTCAGCAATGACACTGATCATCAGGCAGGACCAGGTCTCAATCTGTCTGTCTGTCAACAACCAAAGAACACAAGCACTTGATCATTAGTATTTTTGTCTTATAGCATACACGCTGGTAAGTGTGTAAAACACCACAAAAATACTAAGTAAGAATCAAATTCTTACCTCATTGAACATCTCGCTCATCTCAGCAATGACACTGATCATCACTAGATGACACGAGGATGACCAACAGGCAGGACCAAGTCTCAATCTGTCTGTCTGTCTACAACCAAACAACACAAGCACTTGATCATTAGTATTTTTGTCTTACAGCATATAAGCAGATAAGTGTGTACAACACCACAAAAATACTAAGTAAGAATCAAATTCTTACCTCATTGAACATCTCGTTCATCTCAGCAATGACACTGATCATCACTAGATGACACGAGGATGACCATCAGGCAGGACCAAGTCTCAATCTGTCTGTCTGTCTACAACCAAACAACACAAGCACTTGATCATTAGTATTTTTGTCTTACAGCATATAAGCAGATAAGTGTGTACAACACCACAAAAATACTAAGTAAGAATCAAATTCTTACCTCATTGAACATCTCGTTCATCTCAGCAATGACACTGATCATCACTAGATGACATGAGAATGACCATCAGGCAGGACCAGGTCTCAATCTGTCTGTCTGTCAACAACCAAAGAACACAAAAACTTGATCATTAGTATTTTTGTCTTACAGCATATAAGCAGATAAGTGTGTACAACACCCCAAAAATACTAAGTAGGAGTCAAATTCTTACCTGATTGAACATCTCGTTCATCTCAGCAATGACACTGATCATCACTAGATGACACGAGGATGATCATCAGGCAGGACAGGTCTAAATCTTTCTGTCAACAACAAAAGAACACAAGCACTTGATCATAAGTATTTTTGTCTTACAGCATGTAAGCAGATAAGTGTGTAAAACACCACAAAAATACCAAGTAAGAATAGAATTCTTACCTGATTGAACATCTCGTTCATCTCCGCAATCACACTGATCATCACTAGATTACACGAGGATGACTCTCAGGCAGGACCAGGTCTCAATCTGTCTGTCAACAACCAAAGAACACAAGCACTTAATCATTAGTATTTTGTCATGCAGCATATACGCTGGTAAGTGTGTAAAACACAACAAAAATACAAAGTAGGAATCAAATTCTTACCTGATTGAACTTCTCGTTCATCTCAGCAATGACACTGATCATCACTAGATGACACGAGGATGACCATCAGGCAGGACCAGGTCTCAATCTGTCTGTCAACAACCAAAGAACACAAGCACTCGATCATTAGTATTTTTGTCTTACAGCATTTAAGCAGATAAGTGTGTACAACAACACAAAAATACTAAGTAGGAATCAAATTCTTACCTCATTGAACTTCTCGTTCATCTCAGCAATGACACTGATCATCACTAGATGACACGAGGATGACCATCAGGCAGGACCAGGTCTCAATCTGTCTGTCTGTCAACAAGCAAAGAACACAAGTACTTGATCATTAGTATTTTTGTCTTACAGCATACACGCTGGTAAGTGTGTAAAACACCACAAAAATACTAAGTAAGAATCAAATTCTTACCTCATTGAACATCTTTTTCATCTCAGTGATGACACTGATCATCACTAGATGACACGAGGATGACTCTCAGGCAGGACCAGGTCTCGGTCTGTCTGTCTGTCAACAACCAAAGAACACAAGCACTTGATCATTAGTATTTTTGTATAACAGCATGTAAGCAGGTAAGTGTGTAAAACACCACAAAAATACTAAGTAAGAATCAAATTCTTACCTCATTGAACATCTCGATCATCTCAGCAATGACACTGATCATCACTAGATGAAACAAGGATGACCATCAGGCAGGACCAGGTCTCAATCTGTCTGTCAACAAGCAAAGAACACAAGCACTTGATCATTAGTATTTTTGTCTTACAGCATACACGCTGGTAAGTGTGTAAAACACCGCAAAAATACTAAGTAGGAATCAAATTCTTACCTCATTGAACATCTCGTTCATCTCATCAATGACACTGATCATCACTAGATGACATGAGGATGACCATCAGGCAGGACCAGGTCTCAATCTGTCTGTCAACAAGCAAAGATAACAAGCACTTGATCATTAGTATTTTTGTCTTACAGTACATATGCAGATAAGTGTGAACAACACCACAAAAATACGAAGTAAGAATCAAATTTTTACCTCATTGAACATCTCGTTCATCTCAGCAACGACACTGATCATCACTAGATGACATGAGAATGACCATCAGGCAGGACCAGGTCTCAATCTGTCTGTCAACAACCAAAGAACACAAGCACTTGATCATTAGTATTTTTGTCTTACAGCATATAAGCAGATGAGTGTGTACAACACCCCAAAAATACTAAGTAAGAATCAAATTCTTACCTCATTGAACATCTCGCTCATCTCAGCAATGACACTGATCATCACTAGATGACATGAGGATGACCATCAGGCAGGACCAGGTCTCAATCTGTCTGTCAACAACCAAAGAACACAAGCACTTGATCATTAGTATTTTTGTCTTACAGCATATAAGCAGATAAGTGTGTACAACACCCCAAAAATACTAAGTAAGAATCAAATTCTTACCTCATTGAACATCTCGTTCATCTCAGCAATGACACCGATCATCACTAGATGACACGAGGATGACCATCAGGAAGGACCAGGTCTCAATCTGTCTGTCTGTCAACAAGCAAAGAACACAAGCACTTGATCATTAGTATTTTTGTCTTACAGCATATAAGCAGATAAGTGTGTACAACACCACAAAAATACTAAGTATGAATCAAATTCTTACCTGATTGAACATCTCACTCATCTCAGCAATGACACTGATCATCACTAAATGAGACGAGGATGACCATCAGGCAGGACCAGGTCTCAATCTGTCTGTCTGTCAACAACCAAAGAACACAAGCACTTGATCATTAGTATTTTTGTCTTACAGCATATAAACAGATAAGTGTGTAAAACACCACAAAAATACTAAGTAAGAATCAAATTCTTACCTGATTGAACATCTCGCTCATCTCAGCAATGACACTGATCATCACTAGATGACATGAGAATGACCATCAGGCAGGACCAGGTCTCAATCTGTCTGTCAACAACCAAAGAACACAAGCACTTGATCATTAGTATTTTTGTCTTACAGCATATAAGCAGATAAGTGTGTACAACACCACAAAAATACTAAGTAAGAATCAAATTCTTACCTGATTGAACATCTCGTTCATCTCAGCAATGACTCTGATAATCACTAGATGACACGAGGATGACCTTCAGGCAGGACCAGGTCTCAATCTGTCTGTCTGTAAACAAGCAAAGAACACAAGCACATGATCATTAGTATTTTTGTCTTAGAGCATATGCTGGTAAGTGTGTAAAACACCACAAAAATACTAAGTAAGAATCAAATTCTTACCTGATTGAAAATCTCGTTCATCTCAGCAATGACACTGATCATCACTAGATGACATGAGAATGACCATCAGGCAGGACCAGGTCTCAATCTGTCTGTCTCTCAACAACCAAAGAACACAAGCACTTGATCATTAGTATTTTTGTCTTACAGCATGTAAGCAGATAAGTGTGTAAAACACCACAAAAATACCAAGTAAGAATCAAATTCTTACCTCATTGAACATCTCGCTCATCTCAGCAATGACACTGATCATCACTAGATGACATGAGGATGACCATCAGGCAGGACCAGGTCTCAATCTGTCTGTCAACAACCAAAGAAAACAAGCACTTGATCATTAGTATTTTTGTCTTACAGCATATAAGCAGATAAGTGTGTACAACACCACAAAAATACTAAGTAAGAATCAAATTCTTACCTCATTGAACATCTCGCTCATCTCAGCAATGACACTGATCATCACTAGATGACATGAGGATGACCATCAGGCAGGACCAGGTCTCAATCTGTCTGTCAACAACCAAAGAACACAAGCACTTGATCATTAGTATTTTTGTCTTACAGCATATAAGCAGATAAGTGTGTACAACACCCCAAAAATACTAAGTAAGAATCAAATTCTTACCTCATTGAACATCTCGTTCATCTCAGCAATGACACCGATCATCACTAGATGACACGAGGATGACCATCAGGAAGGACCAGGTCTCAATCTGTCTGTCTGTCAACAAGCAAAGAACACAAGCACTTGATCATTAGTATTTTTGTCTTACAGCATATAAGCAGATAAGTGTGTACAACACCACAAAAATACTAAGTAGGAATAAAATTCTTACCTGATTGAACATCTCGTTCATCTCAGCAATGACACTGATCATCACTAGATGACTCGAGGATGATCATCAGGCAGGACCAGGTCTCAATCTGTCTGTCTGTCAACAACCAAAGAACACAAGCACTTGATCATTAGTATTTTTGTCTTACAGCATGTAAGCAGATAAGTGTGTAAAACACCACAAAAATACCAAGTAAGAATCAAATTCTTACCTGATTGAACATCTCGTTCATCTCAGCAATGACACTGATCATCACTAGATGACACGAGAATGACCATCAGGCAGGACCAGGTCTCAGTCATTCAGTCAACAACCAAAGAACACAAGCAATTGATCATAAGTATTTTTGTCTTACAGCATATAAGCAGATGAGTGTGTAAAACACCACAAAAATACTAAGTAAGAATCAAATTCTTACCTCAATGAACATCTCGCTCATCTCAGCAATGACACTGATCATCACTAGATGACATGAGAATGACCATCAGGCAGGACCAGGTCTCAATCTGTCTGTCTGTCAACAACCAAAGAACACAAGCACTTGATCATTAGTATTTTTGTCTTACAGCATACACCCTGGTAAGTGTTTAAAACACAACAAAAATACTAAGTAAGAATCAAATTCTTACCTGATTGAACATCTCGTTCATCTCAGCAATGACACTGATCATCACTAGATGACATGAGAATGACCATCAGGCAGGACCAGGTCTCAATCTGTCGGTCAACAACCAAAGAACACAAGCACTTGATCATTAGTATTTTTGTCTTACAGTACATATGCAGATAAGTGTGAACAACACCACAAAAATACGAAGTAAGAATCAAATTCTTACCTCATTGAACATCTTATTCATCTCAGCAATGACACTGATTATCACTAGATGACACGAGGATGACCATCAGGCAGGACCAGGTCTCAATCTGTCTGTCTGTCAACCACCAAAGAACACAAGCACTTGATCATTAGTATTTTTGTCTTACAGCATACACGCTGGTAAGTGTTTAAAACACCACAAAAATACTAAGTAAGAATCAAATTCTTACCTGATTGAACATCTCGTTCATCTCAGCAATGACACTGATCATCACTAGATAGATGACATGAGAATGACCATCAGGCAGGACCAGGTCTCAGTCTGTCTGTCTGTCAACAACCAAAGAACACAAGCACTTGATCATTAGTATTTTTGTCTTACAGCATACACGCTGGTAAGTGTGTAAAACACCACAAAAATACTAAGTAGGAATCAAATTCTTACCTCATTGAACATCTCGTTCATCTCAGCAATGACAGTGATCATCACTAGATGACACGAGGATGACCATCAGGCAGGACCAGGTCTCAATCTGTCTGTCTGTCAACAACCAAAGAACACAAGCACTTGATCATTAGTATTTTTGTCTTACAGCATATAAGCAGATAAGTGTGTAAAACACCACAAAAATACTAAGTAAGAATCAAATTCTTACCTCATTGAACATCTCGTTCATCTCATCAATGACAGTGATCATCACTAGATGACACGAGGATGACCATCAGGCAGGACCAGGTCTCAATCTGTCTGTCTGTCAACAACCAAAGAACACAAGCATTTGATCGTTAGTATTTTTGTCTTACAGCATACACGCTGGTAAGTGTGTAAAACACAACAAAAAAACTAAGTAAGATTCAAATTCTTACCTCATTGAACATCTCGTTCATCTCAGCAATGACACTGATTATCACTATATGACATGAGAATGACCATCAGGCAGGACCAGGTCTCAATCTGTCTGTCTGTCAAATAAAAGAACACAAGCACTTGGATCATTAGTATTTTTGTCTTACAGCATATAAGCATATAAGTGTGTACAACACCCCAAAAATACTAAGTAAGAATCAAATTCTTACCTCAATGAACATCTCGCTCATCTCAGCAATGACACTGATCATCACTAGATGACACGAGAATGACCATCAGGCAGGACCAGGTCTCAATCTGTCTGTCTGTCAACAACCAAAGAACACAAGCACTTGATCATTAGTATTTTTGTCTTACAGCATACACGCTGGTAAGTGTGTAAAACACCATAAAAATACTAAGTAAGATTCAAATTCTTACCTGATTGAACATCTCGTTCATCTCAGCAATGACACTGATCATCACTAGATGACATGAGAATGACCATCAGGCAGGACCAGGTCTCAATCTGTCTGTCTGTCAACAACCAAAGAACACAAGCACTTGATCATTAGTATTTTTGTCTTACAGCATATAAGCAGATAAGTGTGAACAACACCACAAAAATACGAAGTAAGAATCAAATTCTTACCTCATTGAACATCTCGTTCATCTCAGCAACGACACTGATCATCACTAGATGACACGAGGATGACCATCAGGCAGGACCAGGTCTCAATCTGTCTGTCAACAACCAAAGAACACAAGCACTTGATCATTAGTATTTTTGTCTTAAGCATATAAGCAGATAAGTGTGTAAAACACCACAAAATACTAAGTAAGAATCAAATTCTTACCTCAATGAACATCTCGCTCATCTCAGCAATGACACTGATCATCACTAGATGACACGAGAATGACCATCAGGCAGGACCAGGTCTCAATCTGTCTGTCAACAACCAAAGAACACAAGCACTTGATCATTAGTATTTTTGTCTTACAGCATACACGCTGGTAAGTGTGTAAAACACAACAAAAATACTAAGTAAGAATCAAATTCTTACCTGATTGAACATCTCGTTCATCTCAGCAATGACACTGATCATCACTAGATGACATGAGAATGACCATCAGGCAGGACCAGGTCTCAATCTGTCTGTCAACAACCAAAGAACACAAGCACTTGATCATTAGTATTTTTGTCTTACAGCATACACGCTGGTAAGTGTGTAAAACACCACAAAAATACTAAGTAAGAATCAAATTCTTACCTCATTGAACATCTCGCTCATCTCAGCAATGACACTGATCATCACTAGATGACACGAGGATGACCATCAGGCAGGACCAGGTCTCAATCTGTCTGTCTACAAGCAAAGAACACAAGCACTTGATCATTAGTATTTTTGTCTTACAGCATGTAAGCAGATAAGTTTGTAAAACACCACAAAAATACCAAGTAAGAATCAAATTCTTACCTGATTGAACATCTCGTTCATCTCAGCAATGACACTGATCATCACTAGATGACACGAGGATGACCATCAGGCAGGACCAGGTCTCAATCTGTCTGTCAACAACCAAAGAACACAAGCACTTGATCATTAGTATTTTTGTCTTACAGCATATAAGCAGATAAGTGTGTACAACACCACAAAAATACTAAGTAAGATTCAAATTCTTACCTCATTGAACATCTCGTTCATCTCAGCAATGACACTGATCATCACTAGATGACATGAGAATGACCATCAGGCAAGACCAGGTCTCAATCTGTCTGTCAACAACCAAAGAACACAAGCACTTGATCATTAGTATTTTTGTCTTACAGCATATACGCTGGTAAGTGTGTAAAACACCACAAAAATACTAAGTAGGAATCAAATTCTTACCTCATTGAACATCTCGCTCATCTCAGCAATGACACTGATCATCACTAGATGACACGAGGATGATCATCAGGCAGGACCAGGTCTCAATCTGTCTGTCAACAACCAAAGAACACAAGCACTTGATCATTAGTATTTTTGTCTTACAGCATATGCTGGTAAGTGTGTAAAACACCACAAAAATACTAAGTAGGAATCAAATTCTTACCTCATTGAACTTCTCGTTCATCTCAGCAATGACACTGATCATCACTAGATGACATGAGAATGACCATCAGGCAGGACCAGGTCTCAATCTGTCTGTCTACAACCAAAGAACACAAGCACTTGATCATTAGTTTTTTTGTTTTACAGTATATAAGCAGATAAGTGTGTAAAACACCACAAAAATACTAAGTAAGAATCAAATTCTTACCTGATTGAACATCTCGTTCATCTCAGCAATGACACTGATCATCACTAGATAACACGAGGATGACCATCAGGCAGGACCAGGTCTCAATCTGTCTGTCAACAAGCAAAGAACACAAGCACTTGATCATTAGTATTTTTGTCTTACAGCATATAAGCAGATAAGTGTGTAAAACACCACAAAAATACTAAGTAGGAATCAAATTCTTACCTGATTGAACATCTCGTTCATCTCAGCAATGACACTGATCATCGCTAGATGACACGAGGATGACCATCAGGCAGGACCAGGTCTCAATCTGTCTGTCTGTCAACAACTAAAGAACACAAGCACTTGATCATTAGTATTTTTGTCTTAAAGTATACACACTGGTAAGTGTGTAAAACACCACAAAAATACTAAGTAAGAATCAAATTCTTACCTGATTGAACATCTCGTTCATCTCAGCAATGACACTGATCATCACTAGATGACACGAGAATGACCATCAGGCAGGACCAGGTCTCAATCTGTCTGTCAACAACCAAAGAACACAAGCACTTGATCATTAGTATTTTTGTCTTACAGCATACACGCTGGTAAGTGTGTAAAACACCACAAAAATACTAAGTAAGAATCAAATTCTTACATCATTGAACATCTCGCTCATCTCAGCAATGACACTGATCATCACTAGATGACACGAGGATGACAATCAGGCAGGACCGGGTCTCAATCTGTCTGTCAACAACCAAAGAACACAAGCACTTGATCATTAGTATTTTTGTCTTACAGCATGTAAGCAGTTAAGTGTGTAAAACACCACAAAAATACTAAGTAAGAATCAAATTCTTACCTCATTGAACATCTCGCTCATCTAAGCAATGACACTAATCATCACTAGATGACATGAGGATGACCATCAGGCAGGACCAGCTCTCAATCTGTCTGTCAACAACCAAAGAACACAAGCACTTGATCATTAGTATTTTTGTCTTACAGCATGTAAGCAGTTAAGTGTGTAAAACACCACAAAAATACGAAGTAAGAATCAAATTTTTACCTCATTGAACATCTCGCTCATCTCACCAATGACACTGATCATCACTAGATGACACGAGGATGACCATCAGGCAGGACCAGGTCTCAATCTGTCTGTCTGTCAACAAGCAAAGAACACAAGCACTTGATCATTAGTATTTTTGTCTTACACCATGTAAGCAGTTAAGTGTGTACAACACCACAAAAATACTAAGTAAGAATCAAATTCTTACCTGGTTGAACATCTCGTTCATCTCAGCAATAACACTGATCATCGCTAGATGACACGAGGATGACCATCAGGAAGGACCAAGTCTCAGTCTGTCTGTCAACAACCAAAGAACACAAGCACTTGATCATTAGTATTTTTGTCTTACAGCATGTAAGCAGATAAGTGTTTAAAACACCACAAAAATACTAAGTAAGAATCAAATTCTTACCTCATTGAACATCTCGTTCATCTCAGCAATGACACTGATCATCACTAGATGAAACAAGGATGACCATCAGGCAGGACCAGGTCTCAGTCTGTCTGTCTGTCAACAAGCAAAGAACACAAGCACTTGATCATTAGTATTTTTGTCTTACAGCATATAAGCAAATAAGTGTGTACAACACCACAGAAATACTAAGTAAGAATCAAATTCTTACCTCATTGAACATCTCGTTCATCTCAGCAATGACACTGATCATCACTAGATGAGACGAGGATGATCATCAGGCAGGACCAGGTCTCAATCTGTCTGTCAACAACCAAAGAACACAAGCACTTGATCATTAGTATTTTTGTCTTACAGCATATACGCTGGTAAGTGTGTAAAACATCACAAAAATACTAAGTAGGAATCAAATTCTTACCTGATTGAACATCTTTTTCATCTCAGTGATGACACTGATCATCACTAGATGACATGAGAATGACCATCAGGCAGGACCAGGTCTCAATCTGTCTGTCTGTCAACATCCAAAGAACACAAGCACTTGATCATTAGTATTTTTGTCTTACAGCATATAAGCAGATAAGTGTGTACAACACAACAAAAATACTAAGTAGGAATAAAATTCTTACCTGATTGAACATCTCGTTCATCTCAGCAATGACACTGATCATCGCTAGATGACATGAGAATGACCATCAGGCAGGACCAGGTCTCAATATGTCTGTCTGTCAACAAGCAAAGAACACAAGCACTTGATCATTAGTATTTTTGTCTTACAGCATATAAGCAGATAAGTGTGTACAACACAACAAAAATACTAAGTAGGAATCAAATTCTTACCTCATTGAACATCTCGTTCATCTCAGCATGACACTGATCATCACTAGATGACATGAGAATGACCATCAGGCAGGACCAGGTCTCAATCTGTCTGTCTGTCAACAACCAAAGAACACAAGCACTTGATCATTAGTATTTTTGTCTTACAGCATATAAGCAGATAAGTGTGTAAAACACCACAAAAATACTAAGTAAGAATCAAATTCTTACCTGATTGAACATCTCGTTCATCTCAGCAATAACACTGATCATCGCTAGATGACATGAGAATGACCATCAGGCAGGACCAGGTCTCAATCTGTCTGTCTGTCAACAACCAAAGAACACAAGCACTTGATCATTAGTATTTTTGTTTTACAGCATATAAGCAGATAAGTGTGTAAAACACCATAAAAAAACTAAGTAGGAATCAATTTCTTACCTCATTGAACTTCTCGTTCATCTCAGCAATGACACTGATCATCACTAGATGACACGAGGATGACCATCAGGCAGGACCAGGTATCAATCTGTCTGTCAACAACCAAAGAACACAAGCACTTGATAATTAGTATTTTTGTCTTTAAGCATACACGCTGGTAAGTGTGTAAAACACCACAAAAATACTAAGTAAGAATCAAATTCTTACATCATTGAACATCTCGCTCATCTCAGCAATGACACTGATCATCACTAGATGACACGAGGATGACAATCAGGCAGGACCAGGTCTCAATCTGTCTGTCTGTCAACAACCAAAGAACACAAGCACTTGATCATTAGTATTTTTGTCTTATAGCATATAAGCAGATAAGTGTGTACAACACCACAAAAATACTAAGTAAGAATGAAATTCTTACCTGATTGAACATCTCGCTCATCTCGGCAATGACACTGATCATCACTATATGACATGAGAATGACCATCAGGCAGGACCAGGTCTCAATCTGTCTGTCTGTCAACAACCAAAGAACACAAGCACTTGATCATTAGTATTTTTGTCTTACAGCATATAAGCAGATAAGTGTGTACAACACCACAAAAATACTACGTAAGAATCAAATTCTTACCTAATTGAACATCTCGTTCATCTCAGCAATGACTCTGATCATCACTAGATGACACGAGGATGACAATCAGGCAGGACCAGGTCTCAATCTGTCTGTCTGTCAACAACCAAAGAACACAAGCACTTGATCGTTAGTATTTTTGTCTTACAGCATATAAGCAGATAAGTGTGTACAACACCACAAAAATACTAAGTAAGAATCAAATTCTTACCTGATTGAACATCTCGCTCATCTCGGCAATGACACTGATCATCACTATATGACATGAGAATGACCATCAGGCAGGACCAGGTCTCAATCTGTCTGTCTGTCAAAAAGAAAAGAACACAAGCACTTGATCATAAGTATTTTTGTCTTACAGCATGTAAGCAGATAAGTGTGTAAAACACCACAAAAATACTAAGTAAGAATCAAATTCTTACCTGATTGAACATCTCGTTCATCTCAGCAATGACACTGATCATCACTAGATGACACGAGAATGACCATCAGGCAGGACCAGGTCTCAATCTGTCTGTCAACAACCAAAGAACACAAGCACTTGATCATTAGTATTTTTGTCTTACAGCATACACGCTGGTAAGTGTGTAAAACACCACAAAAATACTAAGTAAGAATCAAATTCTTACATCATTGAACATCTCGCTCATCTCAGCAATGACACCGATCATCACTAGATGACACGAGGATGACAATCAGGCAGGACCGGGTCTCAATCTGTCTGTCAACAACCAAAGAACACAAGCACTTGATCATTAGTATTTTTGTCTTACAGCATATAAGCAGATAACTGTATACAACACCACAAAAATACTAAGTAAGAATCAAATTCTTACCTCATTGAACATCTCGTTCATCTCAGCAATGACACTGATCATCACTAGATGACACGAGGATGACCATCAGGCAGGACCAGGTCTCAATCTGTCTGTCTGTCAACAAGCAAAGAACACAAGCACTTGATCGTTAGTATTTTTGTCTTAAAGCATACACGCTGGTAAGTGTGTAGAACACCACAAAAATACTAAGTAAGAATCAAATTCTTACCTGATTGAACATCTCGTTCATCTCAGCAATGACACTGTTCATCGCTAGGTGACACGAGGATGATCATCAGGCAGGACCAGGTCTCAATCTGTCTGTCTGTCAACAACCAAAGAACACAAGCACTTGATCATTAGTATTTTTGTCTTACAGCATATAAGCAAATAAGTGTTTACAACACCATAAAAATACTAAGTAAGAATCAAATTCTTACCTGATTGAACATCTCGTTCATCTCACCAAGGACACTGATCATCACTAGATGACACGAGAATGACCATCAGGCAGACCAGGTCTCAATCTGTCTGTCTGTCAACAAGCAAAGAACAAAAGCACTTGATCGTTAGTATTTTTGTCTTACAGCATATACGCTGGTAAGTGTGTAAAACACCACAAAAATACTAAGTAAGAATCAAATTCTTACCTGATTGAACATCTCCTTCATCTCAGCAATGACACTGATCATCACTAGATGACACGAGGATGACAATCAGGCAGGACCAGGTCTCAATCTGTCTGTCTGTCAACAAGCAAAGAACACAAGCACTTGATCATTAGTATTTTTGTCTTACAGCATATAAGCAGATAAGTGTGTACAACACCACAAAAATACTAAGTAGGAATCAAATTCTTACCTGATTGAACATCTCGTTCATCTCAGCAATGACACTGATCATCACTAGATGACACGAGGATGACCATCAGGCAGGACCAGGTCTCAATCTGTCTGTCAACAACCAAAGAACACAAGCACTTGATCGTTAGTATTTTTGTCTTACAGCATATAAGCAGATAAGTGTGTACAACACCACAAAAATATTTAGAATCAAATTCTTACCTGATTGAACATCTCGCTCATCTCGGCAATGACACTGATCATCACTATATGACATGAGAATGACCATCAGGCAGGACCAGGTCTCAATCTGTCTGTCTGTCAACAACCAAAGAACACAAGCACTTGATCATTAGTATTTTTGTCTTACAGCATATAAGCAGATAAGTGTGTACAACACCAAAAAAATTTTAAGTAAGAAACAAATTCTTACCTGATTGAACATCTCGTTCATCTCAGCAATGACACTGATCATCACTAGATGACACGAGGATGACCATCAGGCAGGACCAGGTCTCAATCTGTCTGTCTGTCAACAAGCAAAGAACACAAGCACTTGATCGTTAGTATTTTTGTCTTACAGCATACACGCTGGTAAGTGTGTAAAACACAACAAAAATACTAAGTAAGAATCAAATTCTTACCTGATTGAACATCTCGTTCATCTCAGCAATGACACTGATCATAACTAGATGACATGAGAATGACCATCAGGCAGGACCAGGTCTCAGTCTGTCTGTCTGTCAACACCCAAAGAACACAAGCACTTGATCATTAGTATTTTTGTCTTACAATATATAAGCAAATAAGTGTTTACAACACCACAAAAATACTAAGTAAGAATCAAATTCTTACCTGATTGAATATCTCGTTCATCTCAGCAATGACACTGATCATCACTAGATGACACGAGGATGACCATCAGGCAGGACCAGGTCTCAATCTGTCTGTCTACAACCAAAGAACACAAGCACTTGATCATTAGTATTTTTGTCTTATAGCATACACGCTGGTAAGTGTGTAAAACACAACAAAAATACTAAGTAAGAATCAAAATCTTACCTAATTGAACATCTCGCTCATGTCAGCAATGACACTGATCATCAGGCAGGACCAGGTCTCAATCTGTCTGTCTGTCAACAACCAAAGAACACAAGCACTTGATCATTAGTATTTTTGTCTTATAGCATACACGCTGGTAAGTGTGTAAAACACCACAAAAATACTAAGTAAGAATCAAATTCTTACCTCATTGAACATCTCGCTCATCTCAGCAATGACACTGATCATCACTAGATGACATGAGAATGACCATCAGGCAGGACCAAGTCTCAATCTGTCTGTCTGTCTACAACCAAACAACACAAGCACTTGATCATTAGTATTTTTGTCTTACAGCATATAAGCAGATAAGTGTGTACAACACCACAAAAATACTAAGTAAGAATCAAATTCTTACCTCATTGAACATCTCGTTCATCTCAGCAATGACACTGATCATCACTAGATGACATGAGAATGACCATCAGGCAGGACCAGGTCTCAATCTGTCTGTCTGTCAACAACCAAAGAACACAAAAACTTGATCATTAGTATTTTTGTCTTACAGCATATAAGCAGATAAGTGTGTACAACACCCCAAAAATACTAAGTAGGAGTCAAATTCTTACCTGATTGAACATCTCGTTCATCTCAGCAATGACACTGATCATCACTAGATGACACGAGGATGATCATCAGGCAGGACAGGTCTAAATCTTTCTGTCAACAACAAAAGAACACAAGCACTTGATCATAAGTATTTTTGTCTTACAGCATGTAAGCAGATAAGTGTGTAAAACACCACAAAAAAACCAAGTAAGAATAGAATTCTTACCTGATTGAACATCTCGTTCATCTCCGCAATCACACTGATCATCACTAGATTACACGAGGATGACTCTCAGGCAGGACCAGGTCTCAATCTGTCTGTCAACAACCAAAGAACACAAGCACTTAATCATTAGTATTTTGTCATGCAGCATATACGCTGGTAAGTGTGTAAAACACAACAAAAATACAAAGTAGGAATCAAATTCTTACCTGATTGAACTTCTCGTTCATCTCAGCAATGACACTGATCATCACTAGATGACACGAGGATGACCATCAGGCAGGACCAGGTCTCAATCTGTCTGTCAACAACCAAAGAACACAAGCACTCGATCATTAGTATTTTTGTCTTACAGCATTTAAGCAGATAAGTGTGTACAACAACACAAAAATACTAAGTAGGAATCAAATTCTTACCTCATTGAACTTCTCGTTCATCTCAGCAATGACACTGATCATCACTAGATGACACGAGGATGACCATCAGGCAGGACCAGGTCTCAATCTGTCTGTCTGTCAACAAGCAAAGAACACAAGTACTTGATCATTAGTATTTTTGTCTTACAGCATACACGCTGGTAAGTGTGTAAAACACCACAAAAATACTAAGTAAGAATCAAATTCTTACCACATTGAACATCTTTTTCATCTCAGTGATGACACTGATCATCACTAGATGACACGAGGATGACTCTCAGGCAGGACCAGGTCTCGGTCTGTCTGTCTGTCAACAACCAAAGAACACAAGCACTTGATCATTAGTATTTTTGTATAACAGCATGTAAGCAGGTAAGTGTGTAAAACACCACAAAAATACTAAGTAAGAATCAAATTCTTACCTCATTGAACATCTCGATCATCTCAGCAATGACACTGATCATCACTAGATGAAACAAGGATGACCATCAGGCAGGACCAGGTCTCAATCTGTCTGTCAACAAGCAAAGAACACAAGCACTTGATCATTAGTATTTTTGTCTTACAGCATACACGCTGGTAAGTGTGTAAAACACCGCAAAAATACTAAGTAGGAATCAAATTCTTACCTCATTGAACATCTCGTTCATCTCATCAATGACACTGATCATCACTAGATGACATGAGGATGACCATCAGGCAGGACCAGGTCTCAATCTGTCTGTCAACAAGCAAAGAACACAAGCACTTGATCATTAGTATTTTTGTCTTACAGTACATATGCAGATAAGTGTGAACAACACCACAAAAATACGAAGTAAGAATCAAATTTTTACCTCATTGAACATCTCGTTCATCTCAGCAACGACACTGATCATCACTAGATGACATGAGAATGACCATCAGGCAGGACCAGGTCTCAATCTGTCTGTCAACAACCAAAGAACACAAGCACTTGATCATTAGTATTTTTGTCTTACAGCATATAAGCAGATGAGTGTGTACAACACCCCAAAAATACTAAGTAAGAATCAAATTCTTACCTCATTGAACATCTCGCTCATCTCAGCAATGACACTGATCATCACTAGATGACATGAGGATGACCATCAGGCAGGACCAGGTCTCAATCTGTCTGTCAACAACCAAAGAACACAAGCAATTGATCATTAGTATTTTTGTCTTACAGCATATAAGCAGATAAGTGTGTACAACACCCCAAAAATACTAAGTAAGAATCAAATTCTTACCTCATTGAACATCTCGTTCATCTCAGCAATGACACCGATCATCACTAGATGACACGAGGATGACCATCAGGAAGGACCAGGTCTCAATCTGTCTGTCTGTCAACAAGCAAAGAACACAAGCACTTGATCATTAGTATTTTTGTCTTACAGCATATAAGCAGATAAGTGTGTACAACACCACAAAAATACTAAGTATGAATCAAATTCTTACCTGATTGAACATCTCACTCATCTCAGCAATGACACTGATCATCACTAAATGAGACGAGGATGACCATCAGGCAGGACCAGGTCTCAATCTGTCTGTCTGTCAACAACCAAAGAACACAAGCACTTGATCATTAGTATTTTTGTCTTAGAGCATATGCTGGTAAGTGTGTAAAACACCACAAAAATACTAAGTAAGAATAAAATTCTTACCTGATTGAAAATCTCGTTCATCTCAGCAATGACACTGATCATCACTAGATGACATGAGAATGACCATCAGGCAGGACCAGGTCTCAATCTGTCTGTCTCTCAACAACCAAAGAACACAAGCACTTGATCATTAGTATTTTTGTCTTACAGCATGTAAGCAGATAAGTGTGTAAAACACCACAAAAATACCAAGTAAGAATCAAATTCTTACCTCATTGAAAATCTCGTTCATCTCAGCAATGACACTGATCATCACTAGATGACATGAGAATGACCATCAGGCAGGACCAGGTCTCAATCTGTCTGTCAACAACCAAAGAAAACAAGCACTTGATCATTAGTATTTTTGTCTTACAGCATATAAGCAGATAAGTGTGTACAACACCACAAAAATACTAAGTAAGAATCAAATTCTTACCTCATTGAACATCTCGCTCATCTCAGCAATGACACTGATCATCACTAGATGACATGAGGATGACCATCAGGCAGGACCAGGTCTCAATCTGTCTGTCAACAACCAAAGAACACAAGCACTTGATCATTAGTATTTTTGTCTTACAGCATATAAGCAGATAAGTGTGTACAACACCCCAAAAATACTAAGTAAGAATCAAATTCTTACCTCATTGAACATCTCGTTCATCTCAGCAATGACACCGATCATCACTAGATGACACGAGGATGACCATCAGGAAGGACCAGGTCTCAATCTGTCTGTCTGTCAACAAGCAAAGAACACAAGCACTTGATCATTAGTATTTTTGTCTTACAGCATATAAGCAGATAAGTGTGTACAACACCACAAAAATACTAAGTATGAATCAAATTCTTACCTGATTGAACATCTCACTCATCTCAGCAATGACACTGATCATCACTAGATGAGACGAGGATGATCATCAGGCAGGACCAGGTCTCAATCTGTCTGTCTGTCAACAACCAAAGAACACAAGCACTTGATCATTAGTATTTTTGTCTTACAGCATATAAGCAGATAAGTGTGTACAACACCCCAGAAATACTAAGTAAGAATCAAATTCTTACCTCATTGAACATCTCGTTCATCTCAGCAATGACACTGATCATCGCTAGATGACACGAGAATGACCATCAGGCAGGACCAGGTCTCAATCTGTCTGTCTGTCAACAAGCAAAGAACACAAGCACTTGATCATTAGTATTTTTGTCTTACAGTATACACACTGGTAAGTGTGTACAACACCACAAAAATACTAAGTAGGAATAAAATTCTTACCTGATTGAACATCTCGTTCATCTCAGCAATGACACTGATCATCACTAGATGACTCGAGGATGATCATCAGGCAGGACCAGGTCTCAATCTGTCTGTCTGTCAACAACCAAAGAACACAAGCACTTGATCATTAGTATTTTTGTCTTACAGCATGTAAGCAGATAAGTGTGTAAAACACCACAAAAATACCAAGTAAGAATCAAATTCTTACCTGATTGAACATCTCGTTGATCTCAGCAATGACACTGATCATCACTAGATGACACGAGAATGACCATCAGGCAGGACCAGGTCTCAGTCATTCAGTCAACAACCAAAGAACACAAGCAATTGATCATAAGTATTTTTGTCTTACAGCATATAAGCAGATGAGTGTGTACAACACCACAAAAATACTAAGTAAGAATCAAATTCTTACCTCATTGAACATCTCGCTCATCTCAGCAATGACACTGATTATCACTATATTACATGAGGATGACCATCAGGCAGGACCAGGTCTCAATCTGTCTGTCTGTCAACAACCAAAGAACATAAGCACTTGATCAGTAGTATTTTTGTCTTACAACATATAAGCAGATAAGTGTGTAAAACACCACAAAAATATACTAAGTAAGAATCAAATTCTTACCTGATTGAACATCTCGCTCATCTCACCAATGACACTGATCATCACTAGATGACATGAGAATGACCATCAGGCAGGACCAGTTCTCAATCTGTCTGTCTGTCAACAACCAAAGAACACAAGCACTTGATCATTAGTATTTTTGTCTTACAGCATATAAGCAGATAAGTGTGTACAACACCACAAAAATACTAAGTAGGAATCAAATTCTTACCTGATTGAACATCTCGTTCATCTCACCAATGACACTGATCATCACTATATGACATGAGAATGACCATCAGGCAGGACCAGATCTCAATCTGTCTGTCTGTCAACAAGCAAAGAACACAAGCACTTGGATCATTAGTATTTTTGTCTTACAGCATATAAGCAGATAAGTGTGTACAACACCACAAAAATACTAAGTAGGAATCAAATTCTTACCAGATTGAACATCTCGCTCATCTCACCAATGACACTGATCATCACTAGATGACACGAGAATGACCATCAGGCAGGACCAGTTCTCAATCTGTCTGTCTGTCAACAACCAAAGAACACAAGCACTTGATCATTAGTATTTTTGTCTTACAGCATATAAGCAGATAAGTGTGTACAACACCACAAAAATACTAAGTAAGAATCAAATTCTTACCTCATTGAACATCTCGTTCATCTCAGCAATGACACTGATCATCGCTAGATGACACGAGGATGACCATCAGGCAGGACCAGGTCTCAATCTGTCTGTCTGTCAACAACCAAAGAACACAAGCACTTGGATCATTAGTATTTTTGTCTTACAGCATATAAGCAGATAAGTGTGTACAACACCACAAAAATACTAAGTAAGAATCAAATTCTTACCTCATTGAACATCTCGCTCATCTCAGCAATGACACTGATCATCACTAGATGAAACAAGGATGACAATCAGGCTGAAACAGGTCTCAATCTGTCTGTCAACAACCAAAGAACACAAGCACTTGATCATTAGTATTTTTGTCTTACAGCATACACGCTGGTAAGTGTGTAAAACACCACAAAAATACTAAGTAAGAATCAAATTCTTACCTCATTGAACATCTCGTTCATCTCAGCAATGACACTGATCATCACTAGATGACACGAGGATGACCATCAGGCAGGACCAGGTCTCAATCTGTCTGTCTGTCAACAAGCAAAGAACACAAGCACTTGATCATAAGTATTTTTGTCTTACAGCATATAAACAGATAAGTGTGTACAACACCACAAAAATACTAAGTAAGAATCAAATTCTTACCTGATTGAACATCTCGTTCATCTCAGCAATGACACTGATCATCACTAGATGACATGAGAATGACCATCAGGCAGGAAAAGGTCTCAATCTGTCTGTCAACAAGCAAAGAACACAAGCACTTGATCATTAGTATTCTTGTCTTACAGCATATAAACAGATAAGTGTGTACAACACCACAAAAATACTAAGTAAGAATCAAATTCTTACCTGATTGAACATCTCGTTCATCTCATCAATGACACTGATCATCACTAGATGACATGAGGATGACCATCAGGCAGGACCAGGTCTCAATCTGTCTGTCTGTCAACAACTAAAGAACACAAGCACTTGATCATTAGTATTTTTGTCTTACAGCATACACGCTGGTAAGTGTGTAAAACACAACAAAAATACTAAGTAAGAATCAAATTCTTACCTGACTGAACATCTCGTTCATCTCACCAATGACACTGATCATCACTATATGACATGAGAATGACCATCAGGCAGGACCAGGTCTCAATCTGTCTGTCTGTCAACAAGCAAAGAACACAAGCACTTGATCATTAGTATTTTTGTCTTACAGCATATAAGCAGATAAGTGTGTACAACACCACAAAAATACTAAGTAAGAATCAAATTCTTACCAGATTGAACATCTCGTTCATCTCACCAATGACACTGATCATCACTAGATGACACGAGGATGACCATCAGGCAGGACCAGGTCTCAATCTGTCTGTCTGTCAACAACTAAAGAACACAAGCACTTGATCATTAGTATTTTTGTCTTACAGCATACACGCTGGTAAGTGTGTAAAACACCACAAAAATACTAAGTAAGAATCAAATTCTTACCTCATTGAACATCTCGCTCATCTCAGCAATGACACTGATCATCACTAGATGAAACAAGGATGACAATCAGGCTGAAACAGGTCTCAATCTGTCTGTCAACAACCAAAGAACACAAGCACTTGATCATTAGTATTTTTGTCTTACAGCATACACGCTGGTAAGTGTGTAAAACACCACAAAAATACTAAGTAAGAATCAAATTCTTACCTCATTGAACATCAAGTTCATCTCAGCAATGACACTGATCATCACTAGATGACACGAGGATGACCATCAGGCAGGACCAGGTCTCAATCTGTCTGTCTGTCAACAAGCAAAGAACACAAGCACTTGATCATAAGTATTTTTGTCTTACAGCATATAAACAGATAAGTGTGTACAACACCACAAAAATACTAAGTAAGAATCAAATTCTTACCTGATTGAACATCTCGTTCATCTCAGCAATGACACTGATCATCACTAGATGACATGAGAATGACCATCAGGCAGGAAAAGGTCTCAATCTGTCTGTCAACAAGCAAAGAACACAAGCACTTGATCATTAGTATTCTTGTCTTACAGCATATAAACAGATAAGTGTGTACAACACCACAAAAATACTAAGTAAGAATCAAATTCTTACCTGATTGAACATCTCGTTCATCTCACCAATGACACTGATCATCACTATATGACATGAGAATGACCATCAGGCAGGACCAGGTCTCAATCTGTCTGTCTGTCAACAAGCAAAGAACACAAGCACTTGATCATTAGTATTTTTGTCTTACAGCATATAAGCAGATAAGTGTGTACAACACCACAAAAATACTAAGTAAGAATCAAATTCTTACCTGATTGAACATCTCGTTCATCTCACCAATGACACTGATCATCACTAGATGACACGAGGATGATCATCAGGCAGGACCAGGTCTCAATCTGTCTGTCAACAACCAAAGAACACAAGCACTTGATCATTAGTATTTTTGTCTTACAGCATATAAGCAGATAAGTGTGTAAAACACCATAAAAATACGAAGTAAGAATCAAATTCTTACCTGATTGAACATCTCGTTCATCTCAGCAACAACACTGATCATCACTAGATGACACGAGAATGACCATCAGGCAGGACCAGGTCTCAATCTGACTGTCTGTCAACAACCAAAGAACACAAGCACTTGATCAATAGTATTTTTGTCTTACAGCATACACGCTGGTAAGCGTGTAAAACACCACAAAAATACTAAGTAGGAATCAAATTCTTACCTGATTGAACATCTCGTTCATCTCAGCAATGACACTGATCATCACTAGATGACACGAGGATGATCATCAGGCAGGACCAGGTCTCAATCTGTCTGTCAACAACCAAAGAACACAAGCACTTGATCGTTAGTATTTTTGTCTTACAGCATATAAGCAGATAAGTGTGTACAACACCACAAAAATATTTAGAATCAAATTCTTACCTGATTGAACATCTCGCTCATCTCGGCAATGACACTGATCATCACTATATGACATGAGAATGACCATCAGGCAGGACCAGGTCTCAATCTGTCTGTCTGTCAACAACCAAAGAACACAAGCACTTGATCATTAGTATTTTTGTCTTACAGCATATAAGCAGATAAGTGTGTACAACACCACAAAAATACTAAGTAAGAATCAAATTCTTACCTGATTGAACATCTCGTTCATCTCAGCAATGACACTGATCATCACTAGATGACACGAGGATGACAATCAGGCAGGACCAGGTCTCGATCTGTCTGTCTGTCAAAAAGAAAAGAACACAAGCACTTGATCATAAGTATTTTTGTCTTACAGCATGTAAGCAGATAAGTGTGTAAAACACCACAAAAATACTAAGTAAGAATCAAATTCTTACCTGATTGAACATCTCGTTCATCACAGCAATGACACTGATCATCACTAGATGATACGAGGATGATCATCAGGCAGGACCAGGTCTCAATCTGTCTGTCTACAACAAAAGAACACAAGCACTTGATCATTAGTATTTTTGTCTTACAGCATATAAGCAGATAAGTGTGTACAACCCCACAAAAATACTAAGTAAGAATCAAATTCTTACCTGATTGAACATCTCGTTCATCTCAGCAATAACACTGATCATCACTAGATGACACGAGAATGACCATCAGGCAGGACCAGGTCTCAATCTGACTGTCTGTCAACAACCAAAGAACACAAGCACTTGATCAATAGTATTTTTGTCTTACAGCATACACGCTGGTAAGCGTGTAAAACACCACAAAAATACTAAGTAGGAATCAAATTCTTACCTGATTGAACATCTCGTTCATCTCAGCAATGACACTGATCATCACTAGATGACACGAGAATGACCATCAGGCAGGACCAGGTCTCAATCTGTCTGTCAACAACCAAAGAACACAAGCACTTGATCGTTAGTATTTTTGTCTTACAGCATATAAGCAGATAAGTGTGTACAACACCACAAAAATATTTAGAATCAAATTCTTACCTGATTGAACATCTCGCTCATCTCGGCAATGACACTGATCATCACTATATGACATGAGAATGACCATCAGGCAGGACCAGGTCTCAATCTGTCTGTCTGTCAACAACCAAAGAACACAAGCACTTGATCATTAGTATTTTTGTCTTACAGCATATAAGCAGATAAGTGTGTACAACACCACAAAAATACTAAGTAAGAATCAAATTCTTACCTGATTGAACATCTCGTTCATCTCAGCAATGACACTGATCATCACTAGATGACACGAGGATGACAATCAGGCAGGACCAGGTCTCGATCTGTCTGCCTGTCAAAAAGAAAAGAACACAAGCACTTGATCATAAGTATTTTTGTCTTACAGCATGTAAGCAGATAAGTGTGTAAAACACCACAAAAATACTAAGTAAGAATCAAATTCTTACCTGATTGAACATCTCGTTCATCACAGCAATGACACTGATCATCACTAGATGATACGAGGATGATCATCAGGCAGGACCAGGTCTCAATCTGTCTGTCTACAACAAAAGAACACAAGCACTTGATCATTAGTATTTTTGTCTTACAGCATATAAGCAGATGAGTGTGTACAACACCACAAAATACTAAGTAAGAATAAAATTCTTACCTCATTGAACATCTCGCTCATCTCAGCAATGACACTGATTATCACTAGATGAAACGAGGATGATCATCAGGCAGGACCAGGTCTCAATCTGTGTGTCAACAACCAAAGAACACAAGCACTTGATCATTAGTATTTTTGTCTTACAGCATATAAGCAGATAAGTGTGTACAACACCACAAAAATACTAAGTAAGAATCAAATTCTTACCTCATTGAACATCTCGTTCATCTCAGCAATGACACCGATCATCACTAGATGACACGAGGATGACCATCAGGATGGACCAGGTCTCAATCTGTCTGTCAACAAGCAAAGAACACAAGCACTTGATCATTAGTATTTTTGTCTTACAGCATACACACTGGTAAGTGTGTACAACACCACAAAAATACTAAGTAGGAATAAAATTCTTACCTGATTGAAAATCTCGTTCATCTCAGCAATGACACTGATCATCACTAGATGACACGAGGATGATCATCAGGCAGGACCAGGTCTCAATCTGTGTGTCTGTCAACAACCAAAGAACACAAGCACTTGATCATTAGTATTTTTGTCTTACAGCATATAAGCAGATGAGTGTGTACAACACCACAAAATACTAAGTAAGAATCAAATTCTTACCTGATTGAACATCTCGTTCATCTCAGCAATGACACTGATTATCACTAGATGACACGAGGATGATCATCAGGCAGGACCAGGTCTCAATCTGTCTGTCAACAACCAAAGAAAACAAGCACTTGATCATTAGTATTTTTGTCTTACAGCATATATGCAGATAAGAGTGTATAACACCACAAAAATACTAAGTAGGAATCAATTTCTTACCTCATTGAACATCTCGCTCATCTCAGCAATGACACTGATCATCACTAGATGACACGAGGATGATCGTCAGGCAGGACCAGGTCTCAATCTGTGTGTCAACAACCAAAGAACACAAGCACTTGATCATTAGTATTTTTGTCTTACAGCATATAAGCAGATGAGTGTGTACAACACCACAAAATACTAAGTAAGAATCAAATTCTTACCTGATTGAACATCTCGTTCATCTCAGCAATGACACTGATCATCACTAGATGACACGAGGATGACCATCAGGCAGGACCAGGTCTCAATCTGTCTGTCTGTCTACAACCAAAGAACACAAGCACTTGATCATTAGTATTTTTGTCTTACAGCATATAAGCAGATAAGTGTGTACAACACCACAAAAATACTAAGTAAGAATCAAATTCTTACCTCATTGAACATCTCGTTCATCTCAGCAATGACACCGATCATCACTAGATGACACGAGGATGACCATCAGGAAGGACCAGGTCTCAATCTGTCTGTCTGTCAACAAGCAAAGAACACAAGCACTTGATCATTAGTATTTTTGTCTTACAGCATATAAGCAGATAAGTGTGTACAACACCACAAAAATACTAAGTATGAATCAAATTCTTACCTGATTGAACATCTCACTCATCTCAGCAATGACACTGATCATCACTAGATGAGACGAGGATGATCATCAGGCAGGACCAGGTCTCAATCTGTCTGTCAACAACCAAAGAACACAAGCACTTGATCATTAGTATTTTTTTCTTACAGCATACACACCTGTAAGTGTGTAAAACACCACAAAAATACTAAGTAAGAATCAAATTCTTACCTCATTGAACATCTCGTTCATCTCAGCAATGACACTGATCATCAATAGATGATACGAGGATGACCATCAGGCAGGACCAGGTCTCAATCTGTCTGTCTGTCAACAAGCAAAGAACACAAGCACTTGATCATTAGTATTTTTGTCTTACAGCATATACGCTGGTAAGTGTGTAAAACACCACAACAATACTAAGTAAGAATCAAATTCTTACCTGATTGAACATCTCGTTCATCTCAGCAATGACACTGATCATCACTAGATGACACGAGAATGACCATCAGGCAGGACCAGGTCTCAATCTGTCTGTCTACAACAAAAGAACACAAGCACTTGATCAGTAGTATTTTTGTCTTACAGCATATAAGCAGATGAGTGTGTACAACACCACAAAATACTAAGTAAGAATAAAATTCTTACCTCATTGAACATCTCGCTCATCTCAGCAATGACACTGATTATCACTAGATGACACGAGGATGATCATCAGGCAGGACCAGGTCTCAATCTGTGTGTCAACAACCAAAGAACACAAGCACTTGATCATTAGTATTTTTGTCTTACAGCATATAAGAAGATGAGTGTGTACAACACCACAAAATACTAAGTAAGAATAAAATTCTTACCTCATTGAACATCTCGCTCATCTCAGCAATGACACTGATTATCACTAGATGACACGAGGATGATCATCAGGCAGGACCAGGTCTCAATCTGTGTGTCAACAACCAAAGAACACAAGCACTTGATCATTAGTATTTTTGTCTTACAGCATATAAGCAGATGAGTGTGTACAACACCACAAAATACTAAGTAAGAATCAAATTCTTACCTGATTGAACATCTCGTTCATCTCAGCAATGACACTGATCAAAACTAGATGACACGAGGATGACCATCAGGCAGGACCAGGTCTCAATCTGTCTGTCTGTCTACAACCAAAGAACACAAGCACTTGATCATTAGTATTTTTGTCTTACAGCATATAAGCAGATGAGTGTGTACAACACCACAAAATACTAAGTAAGAATAAAATTCTTACCTCATTGAACATCTCGCTCATCTCATCAATGACACTGATTATCACTAGATGACACGAGGATGATCATCAGGCAGGACCAGGTCTCAATCTGTGTGTCAACAACCAAAGAACACAAGCACTTGATCATTAGTATTTTTGTCTTACAGCATATAAGCAGATGAGTGTGTACAACACCACAAAATACTAAGTAAGAATCAAATTCTTACCTGATTGAACATCTCGTTCATCTCAGCAATGACACTGATCATCACTAGATGACACGAGGATGACCATCAGGCAGGGGTCTCAATCTGTCTGTCTGTCTACAACCAAAGAACACAAGCACTTGATCATTAGTATTTTTGTCTTACAGCATATAAGCAGATAAGTGTGTACAACACCACAAAAATACTAAGTAAGAATCAAATTCTTACCTCATTGAACATCTCGTTCATCTCAGCAATGACACCGATCATCACTAGATGACACGAGGATGACCATCAGGAAGGACCAGGTCTCAATCTGTCTGTCTGTCAACAAGCAAGGAACACAAGCACTTGATCGTTCGTATTTTTGTCTTACAGCATACACACTGGTAAGTGTGTACAACACCACAAAAATAGTAAGTAGGAATAAAATTCTTACCTGATTGAAAATCTCGTTCATCTCAGCAATGACACTGATCATCACTAGATGACACGAGGATGATCATCAGGCAGGACCAGGTCTCAATCTGTCTGTCTGTCAACAACCAAAGAACACAAGCACTTGATCATTAGTATTTTTGTCTTACAGCATATAAGCGGATAAGTGTGTACAACACCACAAAAATACTAAGTAAGAATCAAATTCTTACCTGATTGAACATCTCGCTCATCTCAGCAATGACACTGATCAACACTACACGACATGAGAATGACCATCAGGCAGGACCAGGTCTCAATCTGTCTGTCAATAACCAAAGAAAACAAGCACTTGATCATTAGTATTTTTGTCTTACAGCATATATGCAGATAAGAGTGTATAACACCACAAAAATACTAAGTAGGAATCAATTTCTTACCTCATTAAACATCTCGCTCATCTCAGCAATGACACTGATCATCACTAGATGATACGAGGATGATCATCAGGCAGGACCAGGTCTCAATCTGTCTGTCTACAACCAAAGAACACAAGCACTTGATCATTAGTATTTTTGTCTTACAGCATATAAGCAGATGAGTGTGTACAACACCACAAAATACTAAGTAAGAATAAAATTCTTACCTCATTGAACATCTCGCTCATCTCAGCAATGACACTGATTATGACTAGATGACACGAGGATGATCATCAGGCAGGACCAGGTCTCAATCTGTGTGTCAACAACCAAAGAACACAAGCACTTGATCATTAGTATTTTTGTCTTACAGCATATAAGCAGATGAGTGTGTACAACACCACAAAATACTAAGTAAGAATCAAATTCTTACCTGATTGAACATCTCGTTCATCTCAGCAATGACACTGATCATCACTAGATGACACGAGGATGACCATCAGGCAGGACCAGGTCTCAATCTGTCTGTCTGTCTACAACCAAAGAACACAAGCACTTGATCATTAGTATTTTTGTCTTACAGCATATAAGCAGATAAGTGTGTACAACACCACAAAAATACTAAGTATGAATCAAATTCTTACCTGATTGAACATCTCACTCATCTCAGCAATGACACTGATCATCACTAGATGAGACGAGGATGATCATCAGGCAGGACCAGGTCTCAATCTGTCTGTCAACAACCAAAGAACACAAGCACTTGATCATTAGTATTTTTGTCTTACAGCATACACACTGGTAAGTGTGTAAAACACCACAAAAATACTAAGTAAGAATCAAATTCTTACCTCATTGAACATCTAGCTCATCTCAGCAATGACACTGATCATCAATAGATGACACGAGGATGACCATCAGGCAGGACCAGGTCTCAATCTGTCTGTCTGTCAACAACCAAAGAACACAAGCACTTGATCATTAGTATTTTTGTCTTACAGCATATACGCTGGTAAGTGTGTAAAACACCACAACAATACTAAGTAAGAATCAAATTCTTACCTGATTGAACATCTCGTTCATCTCAGCAATGAAACTGATCATCACTAGATGACATGAGAATGACCATCAGGCAGGACCAGGTCTCAATCTGTCTGTCTGTCAACAAGCAAAGAGCACAAGCACTTGATCAGTAGTATTTTTGTCTTACAGCATGTAAGCAGATAAGTGTGTACAACACCACAAAAATACTAAGTAAGAATCAAATTCTTACCTCATTGAACATCTCGTTCATCTCAGCAATGACACTGATCATCACTAGATGACATGAGAATGACCATCAGGCAGGACCAGGTCTCAATCTGTCTGTCTGTCAACAACCAAAGAACACAAGCACTTGATCATAAGTATTTTTGTCTTACAGCATACACGCTGGTAAGTGTGTAAATCACAACAAAAATACTAAGTAAGAATCAAATTCTTACCTCATTGAACATCTCGCTCATCTCAGCAATGACACTGATTATCACTTTATGACATGAGAATGATTATCACTATATGACATGAGAATGACCATCAGGCAGGACCAGGTCTCAATCTGTCTGTCTCCCAACAACCAAAGAACACAAGCACTTGATCATTAGTATTTTTGTCTTACAGCATATAAGCAGATAAGTGTGTAAAACACCACAAAAATACTAAGTAAGAATCAAATTCTTACCTGATTGAACATCTCGTTCATCTCACCAATGATACTGATCATCACTAGATGACACGAGGATGACCATCAGGCAGGAACAGGTCTCAATCTGTCTGTCTGTCAAAAAGAAAAGAACACAAGCACTTGATCATAAGTATTTTTGTCTTACAGCATGTAAGCAGATAAGTGTAAAACACCACAAAAATACTAAGTAAGAATCAAATTCTTACCTGATTGAACATCTCGTTCATCTCAGCAATGACACTGATCATCACTAGATGACACGAGAAAGACCATCAGGCAGGACCAGGTCTAAATCTGTCTGTCAACAACCAAAGAACACAAGCACTTGATCATTAGTATTTTTGTCTTACAGCATACACGCTGGTAAGTGTGTAAAACACCACAAAAATACTAAGTAAGAATCAAATTCTTACCTCATTGAACATCTCGTTCATCTCAGCAATGACACCGATCATCACTAGATGACAGGAGGATGACCATCAGGAAGGACCAGGTCTCAATCTGTCTGTCTGTCAACAAACAAAGAACACAAGCACTTGATCATTAGTATTTTTGTCTTACAGCATATAAGCAGATAAGTGTGTACAACACCACAAAAATACTAAGTATGAATCAAATTCTTACCTGATTGAACATCTCACTCATCTCAGCAATGACACTGATCATCACTAGATGAGACGAGGATGATCATCAGGCAGGACCAGGTCTCAATCTGTCTGTCAACAACCAAAGAACACAAGCACTTGATCATTAGTATTTTTGTCTTACAGCATACACACTGGTAAGTGTGTAAAACACCACAAAAATACTAAGTAAGAATCAAATTCTTACCTCATTGAACATCTCGTTCATCTCAGCAATGACACTGATCATCAATAGATGACACGAGGATGACCATCAGGCAGGACCAGGTCTCAATCTGTCTGTCTGTCAACAAGCAAAGAACACAAGCACTTGATCATTAGTATTTTTGTCTTACAGCGTGTAAGCAGATAAGTGTGTACAACACCACAAAAATACTAAGTAAGAATCAAATTCTTACCTCATTGAACATCTCGTTCATCTCACCAATGACACTGATCATCACTAGATGACACGAGAATGACCATCAGGCAGGACCAGGTCTCAGTCTGTCTGTCAACAACCAAAGAACACAAGCACTTGATCATAAGTATTTTTGTCTTACAGCATACACGCTGGTAAGTGTGTAAATCACAACAAAAATACTAAGTAAGAATCAAATTCTTACCTCATTGAACATCTCGCTCATCTCAGCAATGACACTGATTATCACTATATGACATGAGAATGACCATCAGGCAGGACCAGGTCTCAATCTGTCTGTCTCCCAACAACCAAAGAACACAAGCACTTGATCATAAGTATTTTTGTCTTACAGCATGTAAGCAGATAAGTGTGTAAAACACCACAAAAATACTAAGTAAGAATCAAATTCTTACCTGATTGAACATCTCGTTCATCTCAGCAATGACACTGATCATCACTAGATGACACGAGGATGATCATCAGGCAGGACCAGGTCTCAATCTGTCTGTCAACAACCAAAGAACACAAGCACTTGATCATAAGTATTTTTGTCTTACAGCATACACGCTGGTAAGTGTGTAAATCACAACAAAAATACTAAGTAAGAATCAAATTCTTACCTCATTGAACATCTCGCTCATCTCAGCAATGACACTGATTATCACTTTATGACATGAGAATGATTATCACTATATGACATGAGAATGACCATCAGGCAGGACCAGGTCTCAATCTGTCTGTCTCCCAACAACCAAAGAACACAAGCACTTGATCATTAGTATTTTTGTCTTACAGCATATAAGCAGATAAGTGTGTAAAACACCACAAAAATACTAAGTAAGAATCAAATTCTTACCTGATTGAACATCTCGTTCATCTCACCAATGATACTGATCATCACTAGATGACACGAGGATGACCATCAGGCAGGAACAGGTCTCAATCTGTCTGTCTGTCAAAAAGAAAAGAACACAAGCACTTGATCATAAGTATTTTTGTCTTACAGCATGTAAGCAGATAAGTGTGTAAAACACCACAAAAATACTAAGTAAGAATCAAATTCTTACCTGATTGAACATCTCGTTCATCTCAGCAATGACACTGATCATCACTAGATGACACGAGGATGATCATCAGGCAGGACCAGGTCTAAATCTGTCTGTCAACAACCAAAGAACACAAGCACTTGATCATTAGTATTTTTGTCTTACAGCATACACGCTGGTAAGTGTGTAAAACACCACAAAAATACTAAGTAAGAATCAAATTCTTACCTCATTGAACATCTCGTTCATCTCAGCAATGACACCGATCATCACTAGATGACAGGAGGATGACCATCAGGAAGGACCAGGTCTCAATCTGTCTGTCTGTCAACAAACAAAGAACACAAGCACTTGATCATTAGTATTTTTGTCTTACAGCATAGAAGCAGATAAGTGTGTACAACACCACAAAAATACTAAGTATGAATCAAATTCTTACCTGATTGAACATCTCACTCATCTCAGCAATGACACTGATCATCACTAGATGAGACGAGGATGATCATCAGGCAGGACCAGGTCTCAATCTGTCTGTCAACAACCAAAGAACACAAGCACTTGATCATTAGTATTTTTGTCTTACAGCATACACACTGGTAAGTGTGTAAAACACCACAAAAATACTAAGTAAGAATCAAATTCTTACCTCATTGAACATCTCGTTCATCTCAGCAATGACACTGATCATCAATAGATGACACGAGGATGACCATCAGGCAGGACCAGGTCTCAATCTGTCTGTCTGTCAACAAGCAAAGAACACAAGCACTTGATCATTAGTATTTTTGTCTTACAGCGTGTAAGCAGATAAGTGTGTACAACACCACAAAAATACTAAGTAAGAATCAAATTCTTACCTCATTGAACATCTCGCTCATCTCAGCAAGGACACTGATCATCACTAGATGACACGAGGATAATCATCAGGCAGGACCAGGTCTCAATCTGTCTGTCAACAACCAAAAAACACAAGCACTTGATCATTAGTATTTTTGTCTTACAGCATACACGCTGGTAAGTGTGTAAAACACAACAAAAATACTAAGTAAGATTCAAATTCTTACCTCATTGAACATCTCGCTCATCTCAGCAATGACACTGATCATCACTAGATGACACGAGGATGACCATCAGGCAGGACCAGGTCTCAATCTGTCTGTCTGTCAACAACCAAAGAACACAGGCACTTGATCATTAGTATTTTTGTCTTACAGCATACACGCTGGTAAGTGTGTACAACACCACAAAAAATACTAAGTAAGAATCAAATTCTTACCTGATTGAACATCTCGTTCATCTCACCAATGATACTGATCATCACTAGATGACACGAGGATGACCATCAGGCAGGACCAGGTCTCAATCTGTCTGTCAACAACCAAAGAACACAAGCACTTGATCATTAGTATTTTTGTCTTACAGCATACACGCTGGTAAGTGTGTAAAACACAACAAAAATACTAAGTAAGAATCAAATTCTTACCTGATTGAACATCTCGTTCATCTCAGCAATGACACTGATCATCACTAGATGACATGAGAATGACCATCAGGCAGGACCAGGTCTCAATCTGTCTGTCTGTCTACAACCAAAGAACACAAGCACTTGATCATTAGTATTTTTGTCTTACAGCGTGTAAGCAGATAAGTGTGTACAACACCACAAAAATACTAAGTAGGAATCAAATTCTTACCTCATTGAACTTCTCGTTCATCTCAGCAATGACACTGATCATCACTAGATGACATGAGAATGACCATCAGGCAGGACCAGGTCTCAATCTGTCTGTCTGTCTACAACCAAAGAACACAAGCACTTGATCATTAGTATTTTGTCATGCAGCATATACGCAGATCAGTGTGTAAGACACCACAAAAATACTAAGTAAGAATCAAATTCTTACCTGATTGAACATCTCGTTCATCTCAGCAATGACACTGATCATCACTAGATGACATGAGAATGACCATCAGGCAGGACCAGGTCTCAATCTGTCTGTCAACAACCAAAGAACACAAGCACTTGATCATTAGTATTTTTGTCTTACAGCATAGAAGCAAATAAGTGTTTACAACACCACAAAAATACTAAGTAAGAATCAAATTCTTACGTGATTGAACATCTCGTTCATCTCACCAATGACACTGATCATCCCTAGATGACATGAGGATGACCATCAGGCAGGACCAGGTCTCAATCTGTCTGTCAACAACCAAAGAACACAAGCACTTGATCATTAGTATTTTTGTCTTACAGCATACATGCTGGTAAGTGTGTAAAACACAACAAAAATACTAAGTAAGAATCAAATTCTTACCTGATTGAACATCTCGTTCATCTCAGCAATGACACTGATCATCACTAGATGACATGAGAATGACCATCAGGCAGGACCAGGTCTCAATCCGTCTGTCTGTCAACAACCAAAGAACACAAGCACTTGATCATTAGTATTTTTGTCTTACAGCATATAAGCAGATAAGTGTGTAAAACACCACAAAAATACTAAGTAGGAATCAATTTCTTACCTCATTGAACTTCTCGTTCATCTCAGCAATGACACTGATCATCACTAGATGACATGAGAATGACCATCAGGCAGGACCAGGTCTCAATCTGTCTGTCAACAACCAAAGAACACAAGCACTTGATTATTAGTATTTTTGTCTTACAGCATGTAAGCAGATAAGTGTGTAAAACACCACAAAAATACTAAGTAAGATTCAAAATCTTACCTGATTGAACATCTCGTTCATCTCAGCAATGACACTGATCATCACTAGATTACACGAGGATGACCATAAGGCAGGACCAGGTCTCAATCTGTCTGTCTGTCAACAACCAAAGAACACAAGCACTTGATCATTAGTATTTTTGTCTTACAGCAGACACGCTGGTAAGTGTGTAAAACACAACAAAAATACTAAGTAAGAATCAAATTCTTACCTGATTGAACATCTCGCTCATCTCAGCAATGACGCTGATCATCACTAGATGACATGAGAATGACCATCAGGCAGGACCAGGTCTCAATCTGTCTGTCTGTCAACAAGCAAAGAACACAAGCACTTGATCATTAGTATTTTTGTCTTACAGCATGTAAGCAGATAAGTGTGTAAAACACCACAAAAATACTAAGTATGAATCAAATTCTTACCTGATTGAACATCTCACTCATCTCAGCAATGACACTGATCATCACTAGATGAGACGAGAATGACCATCAGGCAGGACCAGGTCTCAATCTGTCTGTCAACAACCAAAGAACACAAGCACTTGATCATTAGTATTTTTGTCTTACAGCATACACACTGGTAAGTGTGTAAAACACCCCAAAAATACTAAGTAAGAATCAAATTCTTACCTCATTGAACATCTCGTTCATCTCAGCAATGACACTGATTATCACTAGATGACATGAGAATGACCATCAGGCAGGACCAGGTCTCAATCTGTCTGTCTGTCAACAACCAAAGAACACAAGCACTTGATCATAAGTATTTTTGTCTTACAGCATATAAGCAGATAAGTGTGTAAAACACAACAAAAATACTAAGTAAGAATCAAATTCTTACATTATTGAACATCTTGTTGGTCCTGATCATGATGGTTTGGTTGCTGCCACCTGCTGGTGATTTCAGTTATAAATAATTCTTAACTTGTTAAAAACATCAAATGTTTAAGCACAATAAGACAAAAACACGCTAAAGTTTAATTATAAATAAAAGACAAAAATGCTAACAGTTTGAGTGCTAGCTAGCAACGCTAAGAGTGGTTAGCAACTGCTATTCCGTTATCTAATTCACAACAATTTTCTAAACTAAATAAAAGTTAAGTTTAGCACTTAAATACTGATTGTTGTGGATATTATATAAGTTTGATAATAAAATTGATATTTTTTATCGTGTTTTGAGTGAGCCCCGCCCACCCCGCCTTCTCTAGCTCATGTTGATTGGTCAACGCTGCTCTGTAGTAACACGAGGCAGATAAATGTGTAAAACTCGACAAAATGACTCAATAAGAATCAAATTCTGACCCTATTGGACATCTTGTTGCTCTTCATCGTCATTTCTGACAAGATTTGTAGCTGTGGACCGATAAAAAGTGACAAATAATCGAAGTACAACACGATCTTCCGCACGAGTTTATTTACGCGCTGGGATTCCCCGACGCTAATCTCCATAGCAACGGATTGAAACATAAGATTATAACCATGGCAACGGTGTATTTACACATTTGGTTGCTGCCACCTGCTGGTGATTTGAGTTATAAATAATTCTTAACTTGTTAAAAACATCAAATGTTTAAGCACAATAAGACAAAAACACGCTAAAGTTTAATTATAAATAATAAACTAAGATGCTAACAGTTTGATTGCTAGCTAGCAACGCTAAGAGTGGTTAGCAACTACTATTCCGTTATCTAATTCACAACAATTTTCTTAACAATTATTTATGAAATAAAAGTTCAAGTTTAGCACTTACATACTGATTTGTGTCCATCTTATAAAAGTTTGATAGAAAAGTTTTGTTATTTAATCCAGTTAAGCCTGAGCCCCGCCCAGCCCCGCCCCTACTCATCTCGCTCAAGTTCAAAGGTCAACGCTGCTACGTGTCACGTGATGCGTTAAGACATAAAAGCTGATTGACAATAATGAGATAATTTATATAAAATAATGAAAATAATTTAAAGCTCCTTGATTTGTTGTATCGTATAAAAATTAAATAGATTTTTCTGCACCATATCTGTGTTTCTGCTCATGAAATAACTATTGTTTTTCCTGTTAGCCTTTATAATAAAAATAATTATTATATTTATGATAATAGTAATAATAGAAATGATATTAATAATAATAACAGAAATAATAATATTATAATAATAACAGAAATAATAATAATTTTAATAATAACAATAATAATAAAAACTGTAATAATTCTTATTATAATTATAATATTATAATTGCTATTTTTACTATTGTTATTATTAATATAAATGATATTAATAATTATAACAGAAATAATAAAATTTTTAATAATAATTATATTAATCATTCTTTTTTATGATTAGAATATTATAATTGCTATTATTACTTTTATTGTTATTAATACAACTATTATTGTTATAATTATGATAAAAGTAATAATATAAATGATATTAATAATAATAACAGAAATAATAATATTACAATTATAATAATAACAGAAATAATAATAATTTTAATAATAACAATAATAATAAAAACAGTAATAATTCTTATTATAATCATAATATTATAATTGCTATTTTTACTATTGTTATTATTAATATAAATTATATTAATAATGATAACAGAAATAATAATATTATATTTATAATAATAAGAGAAATAATAATAATTGTAATATTAATAATATTAATAATTCTTATTATTAGAATATTATAATTGCTATTATTACTTTTATTGTTATTAATACTGCTATTATTGTTATAATTATGATAAAAGTAATAATATAAATGATATTAATAATAATAACAGAAATAATAATATTGTAATTATAATAATAACAGAAATAATAATAATTTTAATAATAATAATAATTCTTATTATCATTAGAATATTATAATCGCTATTATTACTTTTATTGTTTTTATAAATGTTATTTTTACTGTTTTTGTTATTATTATTATAATTATCATATTTCCTGCTATTTCTTTTACCGTTATTAATCCTGCTATTATTGTTATTTTTATAATTGTTTTATTATTAGCATCTTCACAAAAGTAGTTATTAGTCCGCTATTGTTTTAATTAATTAAAGAAATTAAGAAATGTCACAGAATTACAGTCACAGAAATGTAAAGCACTCGTCACAGAATAAACAGAAACTCCATTCCAAATTCTTTAAAAGGACTCTCAGCATGACACCTTAAGAAGCTGCTCATAAAATGACAAAACATTCTCAAATTCTAATAACAAGGTGTTTATATTTAGTTGAAGTTATAACATAATCCCCATAGTTCCCTTTGTTTCATTTCATAATCATAAAACACAGAAATTTTATATAAATATTTGCCATGTATGAATGCATAAGTGAGCCCCGAAGCTTTTGATTGGTAATATTAAGGGATGGATGAAAAAGATGAACGAGTTGTATTATAATTGACCAGTGATATATAAACATAGATGGGATTCATGTATGTAGGGTGGAGTTTATGATAAAGGGGCGAACAACAGGATTAATATAATAATTATGCAGAAAACAATATGAAACTGATGTACAGTATAGAAATTTATACTATGCGGTAAAGGGGTTACTGTTTTTTTTCAGTTCATGTTTTCTCTGTAAATTAAGAATATAAGCCACCCCCACAGTTTGCTATAAGAGATAGTATGTTGTGGTAAAATAAATGAAGACACGTTAACACAAAATTTAAGAAGATATGTGTTCAACAACTGCATTTGGAGTATAGCTGTAATGTATAAATAAGCTCGGTACATTTACAAAAGAAGAACCGTGCCTTGAAGAAGACATATGAAATATTCGGTACATTCTTGCACAAGAGATGTGCCTTGAGAGAAAATATTAATGAGAGTAAAGATGTGCAACTATTGAAGAATCCGTTCTATCTGGAAGCCAAAAAGGTCACAGTGATTTATATGAACCCTAAAGAAGTTCACCATTAATGGAGCCAGCGGTTTAAGAATGAAGTCCTCAATCTGCACAAATAGTCGGCATTGAGTAACACATTTTTGTCATACCATTAAATTATTCAGGTTAAAAAATAGGTTGAGCTAGTAGGATTATTCCGTCTGGTTCCATCTTTCCTTTCAGCAAAGTTAATGAAAACCTTTGGAGGAGAAGGAAGATTGCTTTAAGTCTTAACATCACCAAATTTCCAAATAACAACAAAATTCTATCATAATTTAATTAACCTCATGTTTCTCTAAACCATATTCATGTAATACACAATCTAAACACCTGTAGGGCTTGTGATAGAATGTTTTGTTTTTCTGTCTTACTGATCATCGCTAGATGACATGAGAATGACCATCAGGCAGGACCAGGTCTCAATCTGTCTGTCTACAAGCAAAGAACACAAGCACTTGATCATAAGTATTTTTGTCTTACAGCATACACGCTGTTAAGTGTGTAAAACACAACAAAAATACTAAGTAAGATTCAAATTATTACCTCATTGAACATCTCGTTCATCTCAGCAATGACACTGATCATCACTAGATGACATGAGAATGACCATCAGGCAGGACCAGGTCTCAATCTGTCTGTTTGTCAACAAGCAAAGAGCACAAGCACTTGATCAGTAGTATTTTTGTCTTACAGCGTGTAAGCAGATAAGTGTGTACAACACCACAAAAATACTAAGTAAGAATCAAATTCTTACCTCATTGAACATCTCGTTCATCTCACCAATGACACTGATTATCACTAGATGACATGAGAATGACCATCAGGCAGGACCAGGTCTCAATCTGTCTGTAAACAACCAAAGAACACAAGCACTTGATCATTAGTATTTTTGTCTTACAGCATATAAGCAGATAAGTGTGTACAACACCACAAAAATACTAAGTAAGAATCAAATTCTTACCTCATTGAACATCTCGCTCATCTCAGCAATGACACTGATCATTGCTAGATGACACGAGAATGACCATCAGGCAGGACCAGGTCTCAATCTGTCTGTCTGTCAACAAGCAAAGAACACAAGCACTTGATCGTTAGTATTTTTGTCTTACAGCATACACACTGGTAAGTGTGTACAACACCACAAAAATACTAAGTAGGAATAAAATTCTTACCTGATTGAAAATCTCGTTCATCTCAGCAATGACACTGATCATCACTAGATGACACGAGGATGATCATCAGGCAGGACCAGGTCTCAATCTGTCTGTCTGTCAACAACCAAAGAACACAAGCACTTGATCATTAGTATTTTTGTCTTACAGCATATAAGCGGATAAGTGTGTACAACACCACAAAAATATTAAGTAAGAATCAAATTCTTACCTGATTGAACATCTCGCTCATCTCAGCAATGACACTGATCAACACTACACGACATGAGAATGACCATCAGGCAGGACTAGGTCTCAATCTGTCTGTCAATAACCAAAGAAAACAAGCACTTGATCATTAGTATTTTTGTCTTACAGCATATATGCAGATAAGAGTGTATAACACCACAAAAATACTAAGTAGGAATCAATTTCTTACCTCATTAAACATCTCGCTCATCTCAGCAATGACACTGATCATCACTAGATGACACGAGGATGACCATCAGGCAGGACCAGGTCTCAGTCTGTCTGTCAACAACCAAAGAACACAAGCACTTGATCATAAGTATTTTTGTCTTACAGCATACACGCTGGTAAGTGTGTAAATCACAACAAAAATACTAAGTAAGAATCAAATTCTTACCTCATTGAACATCTCGCTCATCTCAGCAATGACACTGATTATCACTATATGACATGAGAATGACCATCAGGCAGGACCAGGTCTCAATCTGTCTGTCTCCCAACAACCAAAGAACACAAGCACTTGATCATTAGTATTTTTGTCTTACAGCATACACGCTGGTAAGTGTGTAAAACACAACAAAAATACTAAGTAAGATTCAAATTCTTACCTCATTGAACATCTCGCTCATCTCAGCAAGGACACTGATCATCACTAGATGACACGAGGATAATCATCAGGCAGGACCAGGTCTCAATCTGTCTGTCAACAACCAAAAAACACAAGCACTTGATCATTAGTATTTTTGTCTTACAGCATACACGCTGGTAAGTGTGTAAAACACAACAAAAATACTAAGTAAGATTCAAATTCTTACCTCATTGAACATCTCGCTCATCTCAGCAATGACACTGATCATCACTAGATGACACGAGAATGACCATCAGGCAGGACCAGGTCTCAATCTGTCTGTCTGTCAACAACCAAAAAACACAGGCACTTGATCATTAGTATTTTTGTCTTACAGCATACACGCTGGTAAGTGTGTACAACACCACAAAAAATACTAAGTAAGAATCAAATTCTTACCTGATTGAACATCTCGTTCATCTCACCAATGATACTGATCATCACTAGATGACACGAGGATGACCATCAGGCAGGACCAGGTCTCAATCTGTCTGTCAACAACCAAAGAACACAAGCACTTGATCATTAGTATTTTTGTCTTACAGCATACACGCTGGTAAGTGTGTAAAACACAACAAAAATACTAAGTAAGAATCAAATTCTTACCTGATTGAACATCTCGTTCATCTCAGCAATGACACTGATCATCACTAGATGACATGAGAATGACCATCAGGCAGGACCAGGTCTCAATCTGTCTGTCTGTCTACAACCAAAGAACACAAGCACTTGATCATTAGTATTTTTGTCTTACAGCGTGTAAGCAGATAAGTGTGTACAACACCACAAAAATACTAAGTAGGAATCAAATTCTTACCTCATTGAACTTCTCGTTCATCTCAGCAATGACACTGATTATCACTAGATGACACGAGGATGATCATCAGGCAGGACCAGGTCTCAATCTGTCTGTCAACAACCAAAGAACACAAGCACTTGATCGTTAGTATTTTTGTCTTACAGCATATACGCTGGTAAGTGTGTAAAACACAACAAAAATACTAAGTAGGAATCAATTTCTTACCTCAATGAACTTCTCGTTCATCTCAGCAATGACACTGATCATCACTAGATGACACGAGGATGATCATCAGGCAGGACAGGTCTCAATCTGTCTGTCAACAACCAAAGAACACAAGCACTTGATCATTAGTATTTTTGTCTTACAGCATACACGCTGGTAAGTGTGTAAAACACCACAAAAATACTAAGTAAGAATCAAATTCTTACCTGATTGAACATCTCGTTCATCTCAGCAATGACACTGATCATCACTAGATGACATGAGAATGACCATCAGGCAGGACCAGGTCTCAATCTGTCTGTCAACAACCAAAGAACACAAGCACTTGATCATTAGTATTTTTGTCTTACAGCGTACACGCTGGTAAGTGTGTAAAACACAACAAAAATACTAAGTAGGATTCAAATTCTTACCTGATTGAACATCTCATTCATCTCAGCAATGACACTGATCATCACTAGATGACACGAGGATGACCATCAGGCAGGACCAGGTCTCAATCTGTCTGTCAACAACCAAAGAACACAAGCACTTGATCATTAGTATTTTTGTCTTACAGCATAGAAGCAAATAAGTGTTTACAACACCACAAAAATACTAAGTAAGAATCAAATTCTTACGTGATTGAACATCTCGTTCATCTCACCAATGACACTGATCATCCCTAGATGACATGAGGATGACCATCAGGCAGGACCAGGTCTCAATCTGTCTGTCAACAACCAAAGAACACAAGCACTTGATCATTAGTATTTTTGTCTTACAGCATACATGCTGGTAAGTGTGTAAAACACAACAAAAATACTAAGTAAGAATCAAATTCTTACCTGATTGAACATCTCGTTCATCTCAGCAATGACACTGATCATCACTAGATGACATGAGAATGACCATCAGGCAGGACCAGGTCTCAATCCGTCTGTCTGTCAACAACCAAAGAACACAAGCACTTGATCATTAGTATTTTTGTCTTAAAGCATATAAGCAGATAAGTGTGTAAAACACCACAAAAATACTAAGTAGGAATCAATTTCTTACCTCATTGAACTTCTCGTTCATCTCAGCAATGACACTGATCATCACTAGATGACATGAGGATGACCATCAGGAAGGACCAGGTCTCAATCTGTCTGTCAACAACCAAAAAACACAAGCACTTGATCATTAGTATTTTTGTCTTACAGCATACACGCTGGTAAGTGTGTAAAACACAACAAAAATACTAAGTAAGATTCAAATTCTTACCTCATTGAACATCTCGCTCATCTCAGCAATGACACTGATCATCACTAGATGACACGAGAATGACCATCAGGCAGGACCAGGTCTCAATCTGTCTGTCTGTCAACAACCAAAAAACACAGGCACTTGATCATTAGTATTTTTGTCTTACAGCATACACGCTGGTAAGTGTGTACAACACCACAAAAAATACTAAGTAAGAATCAAATTCTTACCTGATTGAACATCTCGTTCATCTCACCAATGATACTGATCATCACTAGATGACACGAGGATGACCATCAGGCAGGACCAGGTCTCAATCTGTCTGTCAACAACCAAAGAACACAAGCACTTGATCATTAGTATTTTTGTCTTACAGCATACACGCTGGTAAGTGTGTAAAACACAACAAAAATACTAAGTAAGAATCAAATTCTTACCTGATTGAACATCTCGTTCATCTCAGCAATGACACTGATCATCACTAGATGACATGAGAATGACCATCAGGCAGGACCAGGTCTCAATCTGTCTGTCTGTCTACAACCAAAGAACACAAGCACTTGATCATTAGTATTTTTGTCTTACAGCGTGTAAGCAGATAAGTGTGTACAACACCACAAAAATACTAAGTAGGAATCAAATTCTTACCTCATTGAACTTCTCGTTCATCTCAGCAATGACACTGATTATCACTAGATGACACGAGGATGATCATCAGGCAGGACCAGGTCTCAATCTGTCTGTCAACAACCAAAGAACACAAGCACTTGATCGTTAGTATTTTTGTCTTACAGCATATACGCTGGTAAGTGTGTAAAACACAACAAAAATACTAAGTAGGAATCAATTTCTTACCTCAATGAACTTCTCGTTCATCTCAGCAATGACACTGATCATCACTAGATGACACGAGGATGATCATCAGGCAGGACAGGTCTCAATCTGTCTGTCAACAACCAAAGAACACAAGCACTTGATCATTAGTATTTTTGTCTTACAGCGTACACGCTGGTAAGTGTGTAAAACACAACAAAAATACTAAGTAGGAATCAAATTCTTACCTGATTGAACATCTCATTCATCTCAGCAATGACACTGATCATCACTAGATGACATGAGAATGACCATCAGGCAGGACCAGGTCTCAATCTGTCTGTCAACAACCAAAGAACACAAGCACTTGATCATTAGTATTTTTGTCTTACAGCATATAAGCAGATAAGTGTGTACAACACCACAAAAATACTAAGTAAGAATCAAATTCTTACCTCATTGAACATCTTGTTGGTCCTGATCATGATGGTTTGGTTGCTGCCACCTGCTGGTGATTTCAGTTATAAATAATTCTTAACTTGTTAAAAACATCAAATGTTTAAGCACAATAAGACAAAAACACGCTAAAGTTTAATTATAAATAAAAGACAAAAATGCTAACAGTTTGAGTGCTAGCTAGCAACGCTAAGAGTGGTTAGCAACTGCTATTCCGTTATCTAATTCACAACAATTTTCTAAACTAAATAAAAGTTAAGTTTAGCACTTAAATACTGATTGTTGTGGATATTATATAAGTTTGATAATAAAATTGATATTTTTTATCGTGTTTTGAGTGAGCCCCGCCCACCCCGCCTTCTCTAGCTCATGTTGATTGGTCAACGCTGCTCTGTAGTAACACGAGGCAGATAAATGTGTAAAACTCGACAAAATGACTCAATAAGAATCAAATTCTGACCCTATTGGACATCTTGTTGCTCTTCATCGTCATTTCTGACAAGATTTGTAGCTGTGGACCGATAAAAAGTGACAAATAATCGAAGTACAACACGATCTTCCGCACGAGTTTATTTACGCGCTGGGATTCCCCGACGCTAATCTCCATAGCAACGGATTGAAACATAAGATTATAACCATGGCAACGGTGTATTTACACATTTGGTTGCTGCCACCTGCTGGTGATTTGAGTTATAAATAATTCTTAACTTGTTAAAAACATCAAATGTTTAAGCACAATAAGACAAAAACACGCTAAAGTTTAATTTTAAATAATAAACTAAGATGCTAACAGTTTGAGTGCTAGCTAGCAACGCTAAGAGTGGTTAGCAACTACTATTCCGTTATCTAATTTATAAAAGATTTTTGAACGATTATTTATGAAATAAAAGTTCAAGTTTAGCACTTACATACTGATTTGTGTCCATCTTATAAAAGTTTGATAGAAAAGTTTTGTTATTTAATCCAGTTAAGCCTGAGCCCCGCCCAGCCCCGCCCCTACTCATCTCGCTCAAGTTCAAAGGTCAACGCTGCTACGTGTCACGTGATGCGTTAAGACATAAAAGCTGATTGACAATAATGAGATAATTTATATAAAATAATGAAAATAATTTAAAGCTCCTTGATTTGTTGTATCGTATAAAAAATTTAAACGACTTTTCTGCACCATATCTGTGTTTCTGCTCATGAAATAACTATTGTTTTTCCTGTTAGCCTTTATAATAAAAATAATTATTATACTTATGATAATAGTAATAATAGAAATGATATTAATAATAATAACAGAAATAATAATATTATAATTATAATGATAACAGAAATAATAATAATTGTAATAATAATAATAGTAATAATTCTTATTATGATTAGAATATTATAATTGCTATTATTACTTTTATTGTTATTATTATTATAATTATCATATTTCCTGCTATTTCTTTTACTGTTATTAATCCTGCTATTATTGTTATTTTTATAATTGTTTTATTATTAGCATCTTCACAAAAGTAGTTATTAGTCCGCTATTGTTTTAATTAATTAAAGAAATTAAGAAATGTCACAGAATTACAGTCACAGAAATGTAAAGCACTCGTCACAGAATAAACAGAAACTCCATTCCAAATTCTTTAAAAGGACTCTCAGCATGACACCTTAAGAAGCTGCTCATAAAATGACAAAACATTCTCAAATTCTAATAACAAGGTGTTTATATTTAGTTGAAGTTATAACATAATCCCCATAGTTCCCTTTGTTTCATTTCATAATCATAAAACACAGAAATTTTATATAAATATTTGCCATGTATGAATGCATAAGTGAGCCCCGAAGCTTTTGATTGGTAATATTAAGGGATGGATGAAAAAGATGAACGAGTTGTATTATAATTGACCAGTGATATATAAACATAGATGGGATTCATGTATGTAGGGTGGAGTTTATGATGAAGGGGCGAACAACAGGATTAATATAATAATTATGCAGAAAACAATATGAAACTGATGTACAGTATAGAAATTTATACTATGCGGTAAAGGGGTTACTGTTTTTTTTCAGTTCATGTTTTCTCTGTAAATTAAGAATATAAGCCACCCCCACAGTTTGCTATAAGAGATAGTATGTAGTGGTAAAATAAATGAAGACACATTAACACAAAATTTAAGAAGATATGTGTTCAACAACTGCATTTGGAGTATAGCTGTAATGTATAAATAAGCTCGGTACATTTACAAAAAAAAAAGAACCGTGCCTTGAAGAAGACATATGAAATATTCGGTACATTCTTGCACAAGAGATGTGCCTTGAGAGAAAATATTAATGAGAGTAAAGATGTGCAACTATTGAAGAATCCGTTCTATCTGGAAGCCAAAAAGGTCACAGTGATTTATATGAACCTTAAAGAAGTTCACCATTAATGGAGCCAGCGGTTTAAGAATGAAGTCCTCAATCTGCACAAATAGTCGGCATTGAGTAACACATTTTTGTCATTCCATTAAATTATTCAGGTTAAAAAATAGGTTGAGCTAGTAGGATTATTCCGTCTGGTTCCATCTTTCCTTTCAGCAAAGTTAATGAAAACCTTTGGAGGAGAAGGAAGATTGCTGTAAGTCTTAACATCACCAAAATTCCAATTAACAACACAATTCTATCATAATTTAATTAACCTCATGTTTCTCTAAACCATATTCATGTAATACACAATCTAAACACCTGTAGGGCTTGTGATAGAATGTTTTGTTTTTCTGTCTTACTGATCATCACTAGATGACACGAGGATGACCATCAGGCAGGACCAGGTCTAAATCTGTCTGTCAACAACCAAAGAACACAAGCACTTGATCATTAGTATTTTTGTCTTACAGCATACACGCTGGTAAGTGTGTAAAACACAACAAAAATACTAAGTAGGAATCAAATTCTTACCTCATTGAACTTCTCGTTCATCTCAGCAATGACACTGATCATCGCTAGATGACATGAGGATGACCATCAGGCAGGACCAGGTCTCAATCTGTCTGTCGTTCTGTCAACAACCAAAGAACACAAGCACTTGATCATTAGTATTTTTGTCTTACATCATATAAGCAGATAAGTGTGAACAACACCTCAAAAATACAAAGTAAGAATCAAATTCTTACCTCGTTGAACATCTGGCTCATCTCACCAATGACACTGATCATCACTAAATGACACGAGGATGACAATAAGGCAGGACCAGGTCTCAATCTGTCTGTCTGTCAACAAGCAAAGAACACAAGCACTTGATCGTTAGTATTTTTGTCTTACAGCATACACACTGGTAAGTGTGTACAACACCACAAAAATACTAAGTAGGAATAAAATTCTTACCTGAATGAACATCTCGTTCATCTCAGCAATGACACTGATCATCACTAGATGACATGAGAATGACCATCAGGCAGGACCAGGTCTCAGTCTGTCTGTCTGTCAACAACCAAAGAACACAAGCACTTGATCATTAGTATTTTTGTCTTACAGCATATAAGCAGATAAGTGTGTAAAACACCACAAAAATACTAAGTAAGAATCAAATTCTTACCTGATTGAACATCTCGTTCATCTCAGCAATGACACTGATCATCACTAGATGACATGAGAATGACCATCAGGCAGGACCAGGTCTCAATCTGTCTGTCAACAACCAAGGAACACAAGCACTTGATCATTAGTATTTTTGTCTTACAGCATACACGCTGGTAAGTGTGTAAAACACCACAAAAATACTAAGTAAGAATCAAATTCTTACCTGATTGAACATCTCGTTCATCTCAGCAATGACATTGATCATCACTAGATGACACGAGGATGACCATCAGGCAGGACCAGGTCTCAATCTGTCTGTCTGTCAACAACCAAAGAACACAAGCACTTGATCATTAGTATTTTTGTCTTACAGCAAACACGCTGGTAAGTGTGTAAAACACCACAAAAATACTAAGTAGGAATCAAATTCTTACCTCATTGAACATCTCGTTCGTCTCAGCAATGACATTGATCATCACTAGATGACATGAGAATGACAATCAGGCAGGACCAGGTCTAAATCTGTCTGTCAACAACGAAAGAACACAAGCACTTGATCATTAGTATTTTTGTCTTACAGTACATATGCAGATAAGTGTGTAAAACACCACAAAAATACCAAGTAAGAATCAAATTCTTACCTGATTGAACATCTCGTTCATCTCAGCAATGACACTGATCATCACTAGATGACACGAGGATGACCATCAGGCAGGACCAGGTCTCAATCTGTCTGTCTGTCAACAAGCAAAGAACACAAGCACTTGATCATTAGTATTTTTGTCTTACAGCATATAAGCAGATAAGTGTGTACAACACCCCAAAAATACTAAGTAAGCATCAAATTCTTACCTCATTGAACATCTCGCTCATCTCAGCAATGACACTGATCATCGCTAGATGACATGAGAATGACCATCAGGCAGGACCAGGTCTCAATCTGTCCGTCAACAACCAAAGAACACAAGCACTTGATAATTAGTATTTTTGTCTTTAAGCATACACGCTGGTAAGTGTGTAAAACACCACAAAAATACTAAGTAAGAATCAAATTCTTACCTGATTGAACATCTCGTTCATCTCAGCAATGACATTGATCATCACTAGATGACACGAGGATGACCATCAGGCAGGACCAGGTCTCAATCTGTCTGTCTGTCAACAACCAAAGAACACAAGCACTTGATCATTAGTATTTTTGTCTTACAGCATACACGCTGGTAAGTGTGTAAAACACCACAAAATACTAAGTAAGAATCAAATTCTTACCTGATTGAACATCTCGCTCATCTCACCAATGACACTGATCATCACTAGATGACATGAGAATGACCATCAGGCAGGACCAGGTCTCAGTCTGTCTGTCTGTCAACAACTAAAGAACACAAGCACTTGATCAATAGTATTTTTGTCTTACAGCATACACGCTGGTAAGTGTGTAAAACACCACAAAAATACTAAGTAGGAATCAAATTCTTACCTGATTGAACATCTCGCTCATCTCAGCAATGACACTGATCATCACTAGATGACACGAGGATGACCATCAGGCAGGACCAGGTCTCAATCTGTCTGTCAACAACCAAAGAACACAAGCACTTGATAATTAGTATTTTTGTCTTTAAGCATACACGCTGTTAAGTGTGTAAAACACCACAAAAATACTAAGTAAGAATCAAATTCTTACCTGATTGAACATCTCGCTCATATCAGCAATGACACTGATCATCACTAGATGACACGAGGATGATCATCAGGCAGGACCAGGTCTCAATCTGTCTGTCAACAAGCAAAGAACACAAGCACTTGATCATTAGGATTTTTGTCTTACAGCATACACGCTGATAAGTGTGTACAACACCCCAAAAATACTAAGTAAGAATCAAATTCTTACCTGATTGAACATCTCGTTCATCTCAGCAATGACACTGATCATCGCTAGATGAAATGAGAATGACCATCAGGCAGGACCAGGTCTCGATCTGTCTGTCTGTCAACAACCAAAGAACACAAGCACTTGATCATTAGTATTTTTGTCTTACAGCATATATGCAGATAAGTGTGTAAAACACCACAAAAATACGAAGTAAGAATCAAATTCTAACCTCATTGAACATCTCGTTCATCTCAGCAATGACAATGATCATCACTAGATGAAACGAGGATGATCATCAGGCAGGACCAGGTCTCAATCTGTCTGTCAACAACCAAAGAACACAAGCACTTGATTATTAGTATTTTTGTCTTACAGCATATAAGCAAATAAGAGTTTACAACACCACAAAAATACAAAGTAAGAATCAAATTCTTACCTCATTGAACATCTCGTTCATCTCAGCAATGACACTGATCATCACTAGATGACACGAGGATGATCATCAGGCAGGACCAGGTCTCAATCTGTCTGTCAACAAGCAAAGAACACAAGCACTTGATCATTAGGATTTTTGTCTTACAGCATACACACTGGTAAGTGTGTAAAACACCACAAAAAATACTAAGTAGGAATCAAATTCTTACCTGATTGAACATCTCGTTCATCTCAGCAATGACACTGATCATCGCTATATGACACGAGGATGACCATCAGGCAGGACCAGGTCTCAATCTGTCAGTCAACAAGCAAAGAACACAAGCATTTGATCATTAGTATTTTTGTCTTACAGCATATACGCTGGTAAGTGTGTAAAACACCACAAAAATACTAAGTAAGAATTAAATTCTTACCTCATTGAACATCTCGTTCATCTCAGCAATGACAATGATCATCACTAGATGACATGAGAATGACCATCAGGCAGGACCAGGTCTCAATCTGTCTGTCAACAACGAAAGAACACAAGCACTTGATCATTAGTATTTTTGTCTTACAGTATATATGCAGATAAGTGTGTAAAACACCACAAAAATACCAAGTAAGAATCAAATTCTTACCTGATTGAACATCTCGTTCATCTCAGCAATGACACTGATCATCACTAGATGACATGAGGATGACCATCAGGCAGGACCAGGTCTCAATCTGTCTGTCGTTCTGTCAACAACCAAAGAACACAAGCACTTGATCATGAGTAATTTTGTCTTACAGCATATAAGCAGATAAGTGTGTAAAACACCACAAAAATACCAAGTAAGAATCAAATTCTTACCTGATTGAACATCTCGCTCATCTCAGCAATGACACTGATCATCACTAGATGACATGAGGATGACCATCAGGCAGGACCAGGTCTCAATCTGTCTGTCAACAACCAAAGAACACAAGCACTTGATCATTAGTATTTTTGTCTTACATCATATAAGCAGATAAGTGTGAACAACACCTCAAAAATACGAAGTAAGAATCAAATTCTTACATCATTGAACATCTCGCTCATCTCACCAATGACACTGATAGTCACTAGATGACACGAGGATGACAATAAGGCAGGACCAGGTCTCAATCTGTCTGTCTGTCAACAAGCAAAGAACACAAGCACTTGATCGTTAGTATTTTTGTCTTACAGCATACACACTGGTAAGTGTGTACAACACCACAAAAATACTAAGTAGGAATCAAATTCTTACCTGAATGAACATCTCGTTCATCTCAGCAATGACACTGATCATCACTAGATGACATGAGAATGACAATCAGGCAGGACCAGGTCTCAATCTGTCTGTCTGTCAACAACTAAAGAAGACAAGCACTTGATCATTAGTATTTTTGTCTTACAGCCTGTAAGCAGATAAGTGTGTAAAACACCACAAAAATACTAAGTAAGAATCAATTTCTTACCTCATTGAACATCTCGCTCATCTCAGCAATGACACTGATCATCACTAGATGACACGAGGATGACCATCAGGCAGGACCAGGTCTCAATCTGTCTGTCAACAAGCAAAGAACACAAGCACTTGATCACTAGTATTTTTGTCTTACAGCCTGTAAGCAGATAAGTGTGTACAACACCACAAAAATACGAAGTAAGATTCAAATTCTTACCTGATTGAACATCTCGTTCATCTCAGCAATGACACTGATCATCGCTAGATGACACGAGGATGATCATCAGGCAGGACCAGGTCTCAATCTGTCTGTCTCTCAACAAGCAAAGAACACAAGCACTTGATCATTAGTATTTTTGTCTTACAGCATATAAGCAGATAAGTGTGTACAACACCACAAAAATACTAAGAATCAAATTCTTACCTCATTGAACATCTCGCTCATCTCAACAATGACACTGATCATCACTAGATGACACGAGAATGACCATCAGGCAGGACCAGGTCTCAATCTGTCTGTCAACAACCAAAGAACACAAGCACTTGATCATTAGTATTTTTGTCTTACAGCATATACGCTGGTAAGTGTGTAAAACACCACAAAAATACTAAGTAAGAATCAAATTCTTACCTGATTGAACATCTCGTTCATCTCAGCAATGACACTGATCAACACTAGATGACATGAGAATGACCATCAAGCAGGACCAGGTCTCAGTCTGTCTGTCTGTCAACAACCAAAGAACACAAGCACTTGATCATTAGTATTTTTGTCTTACAGCATATAAACATAAGTGTGTAAAACACCACAAAAATACTAAGTAAGATTCAAATTATTACCTCATTGAACATCTCGTTCATCTCAGCAATGACAGTGATCATCACCAGATGACACGAGGATGACCATCAGGCAGGACCAGGTCTCAATCTGTCTGTCAACAACCAAAGAACACAAGCACTTGATCATTAGTATTTTTGTCTTACAGCATATAAGCAGATAAGTGTGTACAACACCACAAAAATACTAAGTAAGAATCAAATTCTTACCTGATTGAACATCTCGTTCATCTCAGCAATGACACTGATCATCACTAGATGACACGAGGATGACCATCAGGCAGGACCAGGTCTCAATCTGTCTGTCTGTCAACAAGCAAAGAACACAGGCACTTGATCATTAGTATTTTTGTCTTACAGCATATAAGCAGATAAGTGTGTTCAACACCACAAAAATACTAAGTAAGAACCAAATTCTTACCTGATTGAACATCTCGCTCATCTCAGCAATGACACTGATCATCACTAGATGACACGAGGATGACCATCAGGCAGGACCAGGTCTCAATCTGTCTGTCTGTCAACAAGCAAAGAACACAAGCACTTGATCATTAGTATTTTTGTCTTACAGCATATGCTGGTAAGTGTGTAAAACACCACAAAAATACTACATAGGAATCAATTTCTTACCTCATTGAACTTCTCGTTCATCTCAGCAATGACACTGATCATCACTAGATGACATGAGAATGACCATCAGGCAGGACCAGGTCTCAATCTGTCTGTCAACAACCAAAGAACACAAGCACTTGATCATTAGTATTTTTGTCTTACAGCATATAAGCAAATAAGTGTTTACAACACCACAAAAATACTAAGTAAGAATCAAATTCTTACCAGATTGAACATCTCGTTCATCTCAGCAATGACACTGATCATCACTAGATGACATGAGAATGACCATCAGGCAGGACCAGGTCTCAAGCTTTCTGTCAACAAGCAAAGAACACAAGCACTTGATCATTAGTATTTTTGTCTTACAGCATATAAGCAGATAAGTGTGTACAACACAACAAAAATACTAAGTAAGAATCAAATTCTTACCTCAATGAACATCTCGCTCATCTCAGCAATGACATTGATCATCACCAGATGACACGAGGATGACCATCAGGAAGGACCAGGTCTCAATCTGTCTGTCAACAACCAAAGAACACAAGCACTTGATCATTAGTATTTTTGTCTTACAGCATATAAACAGATAAGTGTGTAAAACACCACAAAAATACTAAGTAAGAATCAAATTCTTACCTCATTGAACATCTCGTTCATCTCAGCAATTACACTGATCAACACTAGATGACACGAGGATGACCATCAGGCAGGACCAGGTCTCAATCTGTCTGTCTGTCAACAACCAAAGAACACAAGCACTTGATCATTAGTATTTTTGTCTTACAGCATATAAGCAGATAAGTGTGTACAACACCCCAAAAATACTAAGTAAGAATCAAATTCTTACCTCATTGAACATCTCGTTCATCTCAGCAATGGCACCGATCATCACTAGATGACACGAGGATGACTCTCAGGCAGGACCAGGTCTCAATCTGTCTGCCAACAACCAAAGAACACAAGCACTTGATCATTAGTATTTTTGTCTTACAGCATATAAGCAGATAAGTGTGTACAACACCACAAAAATACTAAGTAGGAATCAAATTCTTACCTCATTGAACTTCTCGTTCATCTCAGCAATGACACTGATTATCACTAGATGACACGAGGATGATCATCAGGCAGGACCAGGTCTCAATCTGTCTGTCAACAACCAAAGAACACAAGCACTTAATCATTAGTATTTTGGTCTTACAGCATGTAAGCAGATAAGTGTGTACAACACCACAAAAATACTAAGTAAGATTCAAATTCTTACCTCATTGAACATCTCGTTCATCTCAGCAATGACACTGATCATCACTAGATGACATGAGAATGACCATCAGCCAGGACCAGGTCTCAATCTGTCTGTCAACAACCAAAGAACACAAGCACTTGATCATTAGTATTTTTGTCTTACAGCATACACGCTGGTAAGTGTGTAAAACACAACAAAAATACTAAGTAAGAATCAAATTCTTACCTGATTGAACATCTCGTTCATCTCAGCAATGACACTGATCATCACTAGATGACATGAGAATGACCATCAGGCAGGACCAGGTCTCAATCTGTCTGTCAACAACCAAAGAACACAAGCACTTGATCATTAGTATTTTTGTCTTACAGCATATAAGCAGATAAGTGTGTACAACACCACAAAAATACTAAGTAAGATTCAAATTCTTACCTCATTGAACATCTCGTTCATCTCAGCAATGACACTGATCATCACTAGATGACATGAGAATGACCATCAGGCAGGACCAGGTCTCAATCTGTCTGTCAACAACCAAAGAACACAAGCACTTGATCATTAGTATTTTTGTCTTACAGCATACACGCTGGTTAGTGTGTAAAACACCACAAAAATACTAAGTAGGAATCAAATTCTTACCTCATTGAACATCTCGCTCATCTCAGCAATGACACTGATCATCACTATATGACATGAGAATGACCATCAGGAAGGACCATGTCTCAGTCTGTCTGTCTGTCAACAACCAAAGAACACAAGCACTTGATCATTAGTATTTTTGTCTTTCAGCATATAAGCAGATAAGTGTGTACAACACCAAAAAAAAAAAAGTAAGATTCAAATTCTTACCTGATTGAACATCTCGTTCATCTCAGCAATGACACTGATCATCACTAGATGACATGAGAATGACCATCAGGCAGGACCAGGTCTCAGTCTGTCTGTCAACAACCAAAGAACACAAGCACTTGATCATTAGTATTTTTGTCTTACAGCATATATGCAGATAAGTGTGTACAACACCACAAAAATACTAAGTAAGAATCAAATTCTTACCTGATTGAACATCTCGTTCGTCTCACCAATGACACTGATCATCACTAGATGACATGAGAATGACCATCAGGCAGGACCAGGTCTCAATCTGTCTGTCAACAACCAAAGAACACAAGCACTTGATCATTAGTATTTTTGTCTTACAGCATATAAGCAGATAAGTGTGTAAAACACCACAAAAATACTAAGTAAGAATTAAATTCTTACCTCATTGAACATCTCGTTCATCTCAGCAATGACACTGATCATCACTAGATGACACGAGGATGACCATCAGGCAGGACCAGGTCTCAATCTGTCTGTCTGTCAACAACCAAAGAACACAAGCACTTGATCATTAGTATTTTTGTCTTACAGCATATACGCTGGTAAGTGTGTAAAACACCAAAAAAATACTAAGTAAGAATCAAATTCTTACCTGATTGAACATCTCCTTCATCTCAGCAATGACACTGATCATCACTAGATGACACGAGGATGACAATCAGGCAGGACCAGGTCTCAATCTTTCTGTCTGTCAACAACCAAAGAACACAAGCACTTGATCATTAGTATTTTTGTCTTACAGCATACACGCTGGTTAGTGTGTAAAACACCACAAAAATACTAAGTAAGAATCAAATTCTTACCTCATTGAACATCTCGCTCATCTCAGCAATGACACTGATCATCACTATATGACATGAGAATGACCATCAGGAAGGACCAGGTCTCAGTCTGTCTGTCTGTCAACAACCAAAGAACACAAGCACTTGATCATTAGTATTTTTGTCTTTCAGCATATAAGCAGATAAGTGTGTACAACACCAAAAAAAAAAAAGTAAGATTCAAATTCTTACCTGATTGAACATCTCGTTCATCTCAGCAATGACACTGATCATCACTAGATGACATGAGAATGACCATCAGGCAGGACCAGGTCTCAGTCTGTCTGTCAACAACCAAAGAACACAAGCACTTGATCATTAGTATTTTTGTCTTACAGCATATATGCAGATAAGTGTGTACAACACCACAAAAATACTAAGTAAGAATCAAATTCTTACCTGATTGAACATCTCGTTCGTCTCACCAATGACACTGATCATCACTAGATGACATGAGAATGACCATCAGGCAGGACCAGGTCTCAATCTGTCTGTCAACAACCAAAGAACACAAGCACTTGATCATTAGTATTTTTGTCTTACAGCATATAAGCAGATAAGTGTGTAAAACACCACAAAAATACTAAGTAAGAATTAAATTCTTACCTCATTGAACATCTCGTTCATCTCAGCAATGACACTGATCATCACTAGATGACACGAGGATGACCATCAGGCAGGACCAGGTCTCAATCTGTCTGTCTGTCAACAACCAAAGAACACAAGCACTTGATCATTAGTATTTTTGTCTTACAGCATATACGCTGGTAAGTGTGTAAAACACCAAAATAATACTAAGTAAGAATCAAATTCTTACCTGATTGAACATCTCCTTCATCTCAGCAATGACACTGATCATCACTAGATGACACGAGGATGACAATCAGGCAGGACCAGGTCTCAATCTTTCTGTCTGTCAACAACCAAAGAACACAAGCACTTGATCATTAGTATTTTTGTCTTACAGCATACACGCTGGTTAGTGTGTAAAACACCACAAAAATACTAAGTAAGAATCAAATTCTTACCTCATTGAACATCTCGCTCATCTCAGCAATGACACTGATCATCACTATATGACATGAGAATGACCATCAGGAAGGACCAGGTCTCAGTCTGTCTGTCTGTCAACAACCAAAGAACACAAGCACTTGATCATTAGTATTTTTGTCTTTCAGCATATAAGCAGATAAGTGTGTACAACACCAAAAAAAAAAAAGTAAGATTCAAATTCTTACCTGATTGAACATCTCGTTCATCTCAGCAATGACACTGATCATCACTAGATGACATGAGAATGACCATCAGGCAGGACCAGGTCTCAGTCTGTCTGTCAACAACCAAAGAACACAAGCACTTGATCATTAGTATTTTTGTCTTACAGCATATATGCAGATAAGTGTGTACAACACCACAAAAATACTAAGTAAGAATCAAATTCTTACCTGATTGAACATCTCGTTCGTCTCACCAATGACACTGATCATCACTAGATGACATGAGAATGACCATCAGGCAGGACCAGGTCTCAATCTGTCTGTCAACAAGCAAAGAACACAAGCACTTGATCATTAGTATTTTTGTCTTACAGCATATAAGCAGATAAGTGTGTAAAACACCACAAAAATACTAAGTAAGAATTAAATTCTTACCTCATTGAACATCTCGTTCATCTCAGCAATGACACTGATCATCACTAGATGACACGAGGATGACCATCAGGCAGGACCAGGTCTCAATCTGTCTGTCTGTCAACAACCAAAGAACACAAGCACTTGATCATTAGTATTTTTGTCTTACAGCATATACGCTGGTAAGTGTGTAAAACACCAAAAAAATACTAAGTAAGAATCAAATTCTTACCTGATTGAACATCTCCTTCATCTCAGCAATGACACTGATCATCACTAGATGACACGAGGATGACAATCAGGCAGGACCAGGTCTCAATCTTTCTGTCTGTCAACAACCAAAGAACACAAGCACTTGATCATTAGTATTTTTGTCTTACAGCATATAAGCAGATAAGTGTGTACAACACCACAAAAATACTAAGTAAGAATCAAATTCTTACCTCATTGAACATCTCGCTCATCTCAGCAATGACACTGATCATCACTAGATGACACGAGGATGATCAACAGGCAGAAACATGTCTGAATCTGTCTGTCAACAAGCAAAGAACACAAGCACTTGATCATTAGTATTTTTGTCTTACAGCATATAAGCAGATAAGTGTGTAAAACACCACAAAAATACTAAGAAGGAATCAATTTCTTACCTCATTGAACTTCTCGTTCATCTCAGCAATGACACTGATCATCACTAGATGACATGAGAATGACCATCAGGCAGGACCAGGTCTCAATCTGTCTGTCAACAACCAAAGAACACAAGCACTTGATCATTAGTATTTTTGTCTTACAGTACATATGCAGATAAGTGTGAACAACACCACAAAAATACTAAGTAAGAATCAAATTCTTACCTCATTGAACATCTCGCTCATCTCAGTAATGACACTGATCATCACTAGATGACACGAGGATGATCAACAGGCAGGAACATGTCTGAATCTGTCTGTCAACAACCAAAGAACACAAGCACTTGATCATTAGTATTTTTGTCTTACAGCATATAAGCAGATAAGTGTGTACAACACCACAAAAATACTAAGTAAGAATTAAATTCTTACCTGATTGAACATCTCGTTCATCTCAGCAATGACACTGATCATCACTAGATGACACGAGGATGACCATCAGGCAGGACGAGGTCTCAATCTGTCTGTCAACAAGCAAAGAACACAAGCACTTGATCATTAGTATTTTTGTCTTACAGAATACATGCTGGTAAGTGTGTAAAACACAACAAAAATACTAAGTAAGAATCAAATTCTTACCTGATTGAACATCTCGTTCATCTCAGCAATGACACTGATCATCACTAGATGACATGAGAATGACCATCAGGCAGGACCAGGTCTCAATCTGTCTGTCTGTCAACAACCAAAGAACACAAGCACTTGATCATTAGTATTTTTGTCTTACAGCATATAAGCAGATAAGTGTGTAAAACACCACAAAAATACTAAGTAGGAATCAATTTCTTACCTCATTGAACTTCTCGTTCATCTCAGCAATGACACTGATCATCACTAGATGACATGAGAATGACCATCAGGCAGGACCAGGTCTCAATCTGTCTGTCAACAACCAAAGAACACAAGCACTTGATCATTAGTATTTTTGTCTTACAGTACATATGCAGATAAGTGTGAACAACACCACAAAAAAACGAAGTAAGAATCAAATTCTTACCTGATTGAACATCTCGTTCGTCTCACCAATGACACTGATCATCACTAGATGACATGAGAATGACCATCAGGCAGGACCAGGTCTCAATCTGTCTGTCAACAAGCAAAGAACACAAGCACTTGATCATTATTATTTTTTTCTTACAGCATATAAGCAGATAAGTGTGTAAAACACCACAAAAATACTAAGTAAGAATCAAATTCTTACCTCATTGAACATCTCGCTCATCTCAGCAATGACACTGATCATCACTAGATGACACGAGGATGACAATCAGGCAGGACCAGGTCTCAATCTGTCTGTCAACAACCAAAGAACACAAGCACTTGATCATTAGTATTTTTGTCTTACAGCATATAAGCAGATAAGTGTGTACAACACCACAAAAATACTAAGTAAGAATCAAATTCTTACCTCATTGAACATCTCGCTCATCTCAGCAATGACACTGATCATCACTAGATGACACGAGGATGATCAACAGGCAGAAACATGTCTGAATCTGTCTGTCAACAAGCAAAGAACACAAGCACTTGATCATTAGTATTTTTGTCTTACAGCATATAAGCAGATAAGTGTGTACAACACCACAAAAATACTAAGTAAGAATCAAATTCTTACCTGATTGAACATCTCGTTCATCTAAGCAATGACACTGATCATCACTAGATGACACGAGGATGACCATCAGGCAGGACCAGGTCTCAATCTGTCTGTCTGTCAACAACCAAAGAACACAAGCACTTGATCATTAGTATTTTTGTCTTACAGCATATAAGCAGATAAGTGTGTAAAACACCACAAAAATACTAAGAAGGAATCAATTTCTTACCTCATTGAACTTCTCGTTCATCTCAGCAATGACACTGATCATCACTAGATGACATGAGAATGACCATCAGGCAGGACCAGGTCTCAATCTGTCTGTCAACAACCAAAGAACACAAGCACTTGATCATTAGTATTTTTGTCTTACAGTACATATGCAGATAAGTGTGAACAACACCACAAAAATACTAAGTAAGAATCAAATTCTTACCTCATTGAACATCTCGCTCATCTCAGTAATGACACTGATCATCACTAGATGACACGAGGATGATCAACAGGCAGGAACATGTCTGAATCTGTCTGTCAACAACCAAAGAACACAAGCACTTGATCATTAGTATTTTTGTCTTACAGCATACACACTGGTAAGTGTGTAAAACACCACAAAAATACTAAGTAAGAATCAAATTCTTACCTGATTGAACATCTCGTTCATCTCAGCAATGACACTGATCATCACTAGATGACATGAGAATGACCATCAGGCAGGACCAGGTCTCAATCTGTCTGTCAACAACCAAAGAACACAAGCACTTGATCATTAGTATTTTTGTCTTACAGCATATAAGCAGATAAGTGTGTAAAACACCACAAAAATACTAAGTAAGAATCAAATTCTTACCTCATTGAACATCTTGTTGGTCCTGATCATGATGGTTTGGTTGCTGCCACCTGCTGGTGATTTCAGTTATAAATAATTCTTAACTTGTTAAAAACATCAAATGTTTAAGCACAATAAGACAAAAACACGCTAAAGTTTAATTATAAATAAAAGACAAAAATGCTAACAGTTTGAGTGCTAGCTAGCAACGCTAAGAGTGGTTAGCAACTGCTATTCCGTTATCTAATTCATAACAATTTTCTAAACTAAATAAAAGTTAAGTTTAGCACTTAAATACTGATTGTTGTGGATATTATATAAGTTTGATAATAAAATTGATATTTTTTATCGTGTTTTGAGTGAGCCCCGCCCACCCCGCCTTCTCTAGCTCATGTTGATTGGTCAACGCTGCTCTGTAGTAACACGAGGCAGATAAATGTGTAAAACTCGACAAAATGACTCAATAAGAATCAAATTCTGACCCTATTGGACATCTTGTTGCTCTTCATCGTCATTTCTGACAAGATTTGTAGCTGTGGACCGATAAAAAGTGACAAATAATCGAAGTACAACACGATCTTCCGCACGAGTTTATTTACGCGCTGGGATTCCCCGACGCTAATCTCCATAGCAACGGATTGAAACATAAGATTATAACCATGGCAACGGTGTATTTACACATTTGGTTGCTGCCACCTGCTGGTGATTTGAGTTATAAATAATTCTTAACTTGTTAAAAACATCAAATGTTTAAGCACAATAAGACAAAAACACGCTAAAGTTTAATTATAAATTATAAACTAAGATGCTAACAGTTTGAGTGCTAGCTAGCAATGCTAAGAGTGGTTAGCAACTGCTATTCCGTTATCTAATTCACAACAATTTTCTTAACAATTATTTATGAAATAAAAGTTCAAGTTTAGCACTTACATACTGATTTGTGTCCATCTTATAAAAGTTTGATAGAAAAGTTTTGTTATTTAATCCAGTTAAGCCTGAGCCCCGCCCCGCCCAGCCCCGCCCCTACTCATCTCGCTCAAGTTCAAAGGTCAACGCCACCACTGGTCACGTGATGCGTTAAGACATAAAAGCTGATTGACAATAATGAGATAATTTATATAAAATAATGAAAATAATTTAAAGCTCCTTGATTTGTTGTATCGTATAAAAAATTAAAAAGATTTTTCTGCACCATATCTGTGTTTCTGCTCATGAAATAACTATTGTTTTTCCTGTTAGCCTTTATAATAAAAATAATTATTATACTTATGATAATAGTAATAATAGAAATGATATTAATAATAATAACAGAAATAATAATATTATAATTATAACAGAAATAATAATAATTTTAATAATAACAATAATAATAAAAACTGTAATAATTCTTATTATGATTATAATATTATAATTGCTATTTTTACTATTGTTATTATTAATATAAATGATATTAATAATTATTACAGAAATAATAAAAATTTTAATAATAATAATAATATTAATAATTTTTATTATGATTAGAATATTATAATTGCTATTATTACTTTTATTGTTATTAATACAACTATTATTGTTATAATTATGATAAAAGTAATAATATAAATGATATTAATAATAATAACAGAAATAATAATAATTTTAATAATAACAATAATAATAAAAACAGTAATAATTCTTATTATAATTATAATATTATAATTGCTATTTTTACTATTGTTATTATTAATATAAATTATATTAATAATTATAACAGAAATAATAATATTATATTTATAATAATAAGAGAAATAATAATAATTGTAATATTAATAATATTAATAATTCTTATTATTAGAATATTATAATTGCTATTATTACTTTTATTGTTATTAATCCTGCTATTATTGTTATTTTTATAATTGTTTTATTATTAGCATCTTCACAAAAGTAGTTATTAGTCCGCTATTGTTTTAATTAATTAAAGAAATTAAGAAATGTCACAGATTTACAGTCACAGAAATGTAAAGCACTCGTCACAGAATAAACAGAAACTCCATTCCAAATTCTTTAAAAGGACTCTCAGCATGACACCTTAAGAAGCTGCTCATAAAATGACAAAACATTCTCAAATTCTAATAACAAGGTGTTTATATTTAGTTGAAGTTATAACATAATCCCCATAGTTCCCTTTGTTTAATTTCATAATCATAAAACACAGAAATTTGATATAAATATTTGCCATGTATGAATGCATAAGTGAGCCCCGAAGCTTTTGATTGGTAATATTAAGGGATGGATGAAAAAGATGAACGAGTTGTATTATAATTGACCAGTGATATATAAACATAGATGGGATTCATGTATGTAGGGTGGAGTTTATGATGAAGGGGCGAACAACAGGATTAATATAATAATTATGTAGAAAACAATATGAAACTGATGTACAGTATAGAAATTTATACTATGCGGTAAAGGGGTTACTGTTTTTTTTCAGTTCATGTTTTCTCTGTAAATTAAGAATATAAGCCACCCCCACAGTTTGCTATAAGAGATAGTATGTAGTGGTAAAATAAATGAAGACACATTAACACAAAATTTAAGAAGATATGTGTTCAACAACTGCATTTGGAGTATAGCTGTAATGTATAAATAAGCTCGGTACATTTACAAAAAAAAAGAACCGTGCCTTGAAGAAGACATATGAAATATTCGGTACATTCTTGCACAAGAGATGTGCCTTGAGAGAAAATATTAATGAGAGTAAAGATGTGCAACTATTGAAGAATCAGTTCTATCTGGAAGCCAAAAAGGTCACAGTGATTTATATGAACCCTAAAGAAGTTCACCATTAATGGAGCCAGCGGTTTAAGAATGAAGTCCTCAATCTGCACAAATATTCGGCATTGAGTAACACATTTTTGTCATTCCATTAAATTATTCAGGTTAAAAAATAGGTTGAGCTAGTAGGATTATTCCGTCTGGTTCCATCTTTCCTTTCAGCAAAGTTAATGAAAACCTTTGGAGGAGAAGGAAGATTGCTGTTAGTCTTAACATCACCAAATTTCCAATTAACAACAAAATTCTATCATAATTTAATTAACCTCATGTTTCTCTAAACCATATTCATGTAATACACAATCTAAACACCTGTAGGGCTTGTGATAGAATGTTTTGTTTTTCTGTCTTACTGATCATCACTAGATGACACGAGGATGACCATCAGGCAGGACCAGGGGCCTCATTTATAAAAGTGTGCGTAGGATCCTTACTAAAACTCTACGTACGCACAAAAGCCAAAAAGAGCGTACGCAAAAAAATATTCAGATTTATAAAAGCATGCGTACGCACACCCGCACGCAATTTTCACTTTATAAATCACAACCTAGCGGATAATCTGCGCACGCAAAAAAATCTCATGTACCGCCCTCTATCCACCCACATTTAACCATATATAGTCAATGCAAATGAGCTCAGTGGCCATGCATATAAAAGGGAGCGAGGAAATTTGTGGTTTTTAAAACGAAATCATGACAGCAATGGAGAGCAGGGGCAAGAAGCGAAATTTCTCTGAGGCAGAAATAGAGGTTCTTGTAAGTGAGGTAGAAGAAAGGAAAGTTATTTTGTTTGGCGGCCACAGCAGTGGAATTAGTAATAAAAAAAAATATTCAGAGTGGTAAAACATCACTGCTGCGGTAAACGCAGTTTCTTCGGGTAACAGGACTGTGCCAGATATTAAAAAGAAATGGTCCGATCTCAAGGTCGGAGCAAAGAAACGGCTTGCCTCTCACCGACAGAGTGTGTGTGCGACTGGTGGGGGCAAAGGCATCCCCGATTTGTCCCCAATGGAGACCCGAATGGCCTCGATTCTCGGCCAAACCAGTGTGTGTGGCATTGTGTCTGAGAGGGAGGGAGACACAGATGTGCTGGATACAGGGGAACCAGGTAAATAACTTTATTGCTTGCGTGCTCAATTAAACAATATAAATTACACAATTGGGTAAGTCCTTATTCTTGCAGAGTCTGCGGGAGATCTGTGTGACGAAACTCCCAGTGCAAAGTCTGCGGGGGCTCTGGAGTTTCCCGAGGTCCCCAGCACAAGCGCGTCCCGACTGTGTGGCACGGCTGGGAGTGGACGGGTGCTGTCGAGGCTGTTCTGCAGACACAGAGAGACACAATCAATGCAATTACTGTCATCGCAGATGAGTTGAAGCAAATAAGGGTTGTGCTGGGTGACATTGCGTCAACATTAAAGGATCTTGTTAAAAAATGAACCTTTGCACTGTTGTTCTTCACAAATGTCGCATTACTCCCTGACGGAGTCTTGCTCCCTGATGATGTCCTTCTTGTTGGGGAAGGGGTGCTGGGTCAGGCTCTTCATGCTGGTGTTGTGGTAGGTCGGGAGGAACAGGGATACCATTCATCAGTGCTATGTTGTGTAAAATAGCGCACACCATGATGATCTGGCATACTTTTTTTGGTTGATATAAAAGTCTACCACCTGAAGCATCAAGGCAACGCCATCTACACTTGAGGAGGCCAATGGCTCTCTCAACTACTGACCGCGCACGAGTGTGGGTATCATTAAAGCGCACTTCTTCTGCGCTCTGAGGGTTTGAGAATGGGGTGAGAAGCCAGCGCCTGAGCTGGTAACCGCTGTCACCTGTAAAGTATAACAGATTATTTGTACAATAGGCTTTAACTGTTATGTAAAAACAATTATAGCCATTTACTTACCCAGAAGCCAGCCATCTGGAACGGCACCTACCCTATGTCGATTCCCTACACTGCTTTGCGCTAGAATAAAAGAGTCATGTGTAGAACCAGGCCATCGAGCCACAACATTCCTAAGAGTCAAGTTGGCATCACATATAATTTGCACATTTATTGAATGCACATGTTTGCGATTCACATAAATGAATTCATCTACATATGGAGCCCTTATAGCAATATGAGTGCAGTCGATTGCGCCGATTACATTTGGGAAACCGGACATTGCTGCAAATTGCCTTTTGATATTGGCCTGTTCTCCAACAGTGTAAGGAAACTTTATGTATCGATTGGTCATTTGAATAATCCCCTTCAAAACTGCAGGCATTAATGAGCTTAGGGATGGCTGTGAAATCCCAGACCTATGACAAATTAACAGGAATGTTAAAATCAATAAGGTTTGGCTTAAAAAAGGACACTTAGTTACCTGTCACCTATTTCCCTCTGATATGTCCCGGTTGCCAAAAATCCTAAAACTGAAAGAACTTGGGTTGGTACCGGGATGGCGCGGTTCCGTGCTGTTGGTCTTTGTAATGCTGGGCCAAGTTCAGCACACAGTTCCAAGAGCATGGCTCTAGGAAATCTAAAGCGGCTTATTAGCCACTCATCATCATGGGCTAGGAAATCCTCACGGTCCCTGAAAACTCTTTCCCTCCGAATTCTGCCATTAGATGACATGAGAATGACCATCAGGCAGGACCAAGTCTCAGTATGTCTGTCAACAACCAGAGAATACAAGCACTTGATCATTAGTATTTTTGTCTTACAGCATGTAAGCAGATAAGTGTGTACAACACCACAAAAATACTAAGTAAGAATCAAATTCTTACCTCATTGAACATCTCGTTCATCTCAGCAATGACACTGATCATCGCTAGATGACACGAGGATGACCATCAGGCAGGACCAGGTCTCAGTCTGTCTGTCAACAACCAAAGAACACAAGCACTTGATTATTAGTATTTTTGTCTTACAGCATATAAGCAGATAAGTGTGTACAACACCACAGAAATACTAAGTAAGAATCAAATTCTTACCTAATTGAACATCTTCCTCATCTCACCAATGAAAGTGATCATCACTAGATGACACGAGGATGACCATCAGGCAGGACCAGGTCTCAATCTGTCTGTCAACAAGCAAAGAACACAAGCACTTGATCATTAGTATTTTTGTCTAACACCATGTAAGCAGTTAAGTGTGTAAAACACCACAAAAATACTAAGTAAGAATAAAATTCTTACCTGATTGAACATCTCGTTCATCTCAGCAAACACACTGATCATCACTAGATGACACGAGAATGACCATCAGGCAGGACCAGGTCTCAATCTGTCTGTCAACAACCAAAGAACACAAGCACTTGATCATTAGTATTTTTGTCTTGCAGCATATAAGCAGATAAGTGTGTACAACACCACAAAAATACTAAGTAAGAATAAAATTCTTACCTCATTGAACATCTTGTTCATCTCACCAATGACACTGATCATCACTAGATGACACGAGGATGACCATCAGGCAGGACCAAGTCTCAATCTGTCTGTCTGTCAACAACCAAAGAACACAAGCACTTGATCATTAGTATTTTTGTCTTACAGCATCTAAGCAGATAAGTGTGTACAACACCACAAAAATACTAAGTAAGAATCAAATTCTTACCTGATTGAACATCTCGTTCATCTCAGCAATGACACCGATCATCACTAGATAACAAGAGAATGACCATCAGGCAGGACCAGGTCTCAATCTGTCTGTCAACAACCAAAGAACAAAAGCACTTGATCATTAGTATTTTTGTCTTACAGCATACACGCAGGTAAGTGTGTACAACACCACAAAAATACTAAGTAAGAATCAAATTCTTACTTGATTGAACATCTCGTTCATCTCAGCAATGACACTGATCATCGCTAGATGACACGAGGATGACCATCAGGAAGGACCAAGTCTCAGTCTGTCTGTCTGTCAACAAGCAAAGAACACAAGCACTTGATCATTAGTATTTTTGTCTTACAGCATATGCTGGTAAGTGTGTAAAACACCACAAAAATACTAAGTAAGAATCAAATTCTTACCTGATTGAAAATCTCGTTCATCTCAGCAATGACACTGATCATCACTAGATGACATGAGAATGACCATCAGGCAGGACCAAGTCTCAGTCTGTCTGTCAACAACCAAAGAACACAGGCACTTGATCATTAGTATTTTTGTCTTACAGCACAAAGCAGCTAATTGTTTACAACACCACAAAAATACTAAGTAAGAATCAAATTTTTACCTGATTGAACATCTCGTTCATCTCAGCAATGACTCTGATAATCACTAGATGACACGAGGATGACCTTCAGGCAGGACCAGGTCTCAATCTGTCTGTCTGTCAACAAGCAAAGAACACAAGCACTTGATCATTAGTATTTTTGTCTTAGAGCATATGCTGGTAAGTGTGTAAAACACCACAAAAATACTAAGTAAGAATCAAATTCTTACCTGATTGAAAATCTCGTTCATCTCAGCAATGACACTGATCATCACTAGATGACATGAGAATGACCATCAGGCAGGACCAGGTCTCAATCTGTCTGTCAACAACTAAAGAACACAAGCACTTGATCATTAGTATTTTTTTCTTACAGCACGTAAGCAGATAAGTGTGTAAAACACCACAAAAATACCAAGTAAGAATCAAATTCTTACCTCATTGAACATCTCGTTCATCTCAGCAATGACACTGATCATCGCTAGATGACACGAGAATGACCATCAGGCAGGAACAGGTCTCAATCTGTCTGTCTGTCAACAAACAAAGAACACAAGCACTTGATCGTTAGTATTTTTGTCTTACAGCATGTAAGCAGATAAGTGTGTAAAACACCACAAAAATACCAAATAAGAATCAAATTCTTACTTCATTGAACATCTCGTTCATCTCAGCAATGACACTGATCATCACTAGATGACATGAGAATGACCATCAGGCAGGACCAGGTCTCAATCTGTCTGTCAACAACCAAAGAATACAAGCACTTGATCATTAGTATTTTTGTCTTACAGCATATGCTGGTAAGTGTGTAAAACACCACAAAAATACTAAGTAAGAATTAAATTCTTACCTCATTGAACATCTCGTTCATCTCAGCAATGACACTGATCATCACTAGATGACATGAGAATGACCATCAGGCAGGACCAGGTCTCAATCTGTCTGTCATCAACGAAAGAACACAAGCACTTGATCATTAGTATTTTTGTCTTACAGCATATAAGCAGATAAGTGTGTACAACACCCCAAAAATACTAAGTAAGAATCAAATTCTTACCTCATTGAACATCTCGCTCATCTCAGCAATGACACTGATCATCGCTAGATGACATGAGAATGACCATCAGGCAGGACCAGGTCTCAATCTGTCTGTCTGTCAACAACCAAAGAACACAAGCACTTGATCATTAGTATTTTTGTCTTACAGCAGACACGCTGGTAAGTGTGTAAAACACCACAAAAATACTAAGTAAGAATCAAATTCTTACCTGATTGAACATCTCATTCATCTCAGCAATGACACTGATCATCACTAGATGACACGAGGATGACCATCAGGCAGGACCAGGTCTCAATCTGTCTGTCTGTCAAAAAGAAAAGAACACAAGCACTTGATTATAAGTATTTTTGTCTTACAGCATGTAAGCAGATAAGTGTGTAAAACACCACAAAAATACTAAGTAAGAATCAAATTCTTACCTGATTGAACATCTCGTTCATCTCAGCAATGACACTGATCATCACTAGATGACACGAGAATGACCATCAGGCAGGACCAGGTCTCAATCTGTCTGTCAACAACCAAAGAACACAAGCACTTGATCATTAGTATTTTTGTCTTACAGCATATAAGCAGATAAGTGTGTACAACACCCCAAAAATACTAAGTAAGAATCAAATTCATACCTCAATGAACATCTCGCTCATCTCAGCAATGACATTGATCATCACTAGATGACACGAGGATGACCATCAGGCAGGACCAGGTCTCAATCTGTCTGTCTGTCAACAACCAAAGAACACAAGCACTTGATCATTAATATTTTTGTCTTACAGAATACACGCTGGTAAGTGTGTAAAACACCACAAAAATACTAAGTAAGAATCAAATTCTTACCTGATTGAACATCTCGCTCATCCCAGCAATGACACTGATCATCACTAGATGACAGGAGGATGACCATCAGGCAGGACCAGGTCTCAATCTGACTGTCTGTCAACAACCAAAGAACACAAGCACTTGATCAATAGTATTTTTGTCTTACAGCATATAAGCAGATAAGTGTGTACAACCCCACAAAAATACTAAGTAAGAATCAAATTCTTACCTGATTGAACATCTCGTTCATCTCAGCAATAACACTGATCATCACTAGATGACACGAGAATGACCATCAGGCAGGACCAGGTCTCAATCTGACTGTCTGTCAACAACCAAAGAACACAAGCACTTGATCAATAGTATTTTTGTCTTACAGCATACACGCTGGTAAGCGTGTAAAACACCACAAAAATACTAAGTAGGAATCAAATTCTTACCTGATTGAACATCTCGTTCATCTCAGCAATGACACTGATCATCACTAGATGACACGAGGATGATCATCAGGCAGGACCAGGTCTCAATCTGTCTGTCAACAACCAAAGAACACAAGCACTTGATCGTTAGTATTTTTGTCTTACAGCATATAAGCAGATAAGTGTGTACAACACCACAAAAATATTTAGAATCAAATTCTTACCTGATTGAACATCTCGCTCATCTCGGCAATGACACTGATCATCACTATATGACATGAGAATGACCATCAGGCAGGACCAGGTCTCAATCTGTCTGTCTGTCAACAACCAAAGAACACAAGCACTTGATCATTAGTATTTTTGTCTTACAGCATATAAGCAGATAAGTGTGTACAACACCACAAAAATACTAAGTAAGAATCAAATTCTTACCTGATTGAACATCTCGTTCATCTCAGCAATGACACTGATCATCACTAGATGACACGAGGATGACAATCAGGCAGGACCAGGTCTCGATCTGTCTGTCTGTCAAAAAGAAAAGAACACAAGCACTTGATCATAAGTATTTTTGTCTTACAGCATGTAAGCAGATAAGTGTGTAAAACACCACAAAAATACTAAGTAAGAATCAAATTCTTACCTGATTGAACATCTCGTTCACCACAGCAATGACACTGATCATCACTAGATGAAACGAGGATGATCATCAGGCAGGACCAGGTCTCAATCTGTGTGTCAACAACCAAAGAACACAAGCACTTGATCATTAGTATTTTTGTCTTACAGCATATAAGCAGATAAGTGTGTACAACACCACAAAAATACTAAGTAAGAATCAAATTCTTACCTCATTGAACATCTCGTTCATCTCAGCAATGACACCGATCATCACTAGATGACACGAGGATGACCATCAGGATGGACCAGGTCTCAATCTGTCTGTCTGTCAACAAGCAAAGAACACAAGCACTTGATCGTTAGTATTTTTGTCTTACAGCATACACACTGGTAAGTGTGTACAACACCACAAAAATACTAAGTAGGAATAAAATTCTTACCTGATTGAAAATCTCGTTCATCTCAGCAATGACACTGATCATCACTAGATGACACGAGGATGATCATCAGGCAGGACCAGGTCTCAATCTGTCTGTCTGTCAACAACCAAAGAACACAAGCACTTGATCATTAGTATTTTTGTCTTACAGCATATAAGCAGATAAGTGTGTACAACACCACAAAAATACTAAGTAAGAATCAAATTCTTACCTGATTGAACATCTCGCTCATCTCAGCAATGACACTGATCATCACTAGATGACATGAGAATGACCATCAGGCAGGACCAGGTCTCAATCTGTCTGTCAACAACCAAAGAACACAAGCACTTGATCATTAGTATTTTTGTCTTACAGCATGTAAGCAGATAAGTGTGTAAAACACCACAAAAATACCAAGTAAGAATCAAATTCTTACCTCATTGAACATCTCGTTCATCTCAGCAATGACACTGATCATCACTAGATGACATGAGAATGACCATCAGGCAGGACCAGGTCTCAATCTGTCTGTCAACAACCAAAGAAAACAAGCACTTGATCATTAGTATTTTTGTCTTACAGCATATAAGCAGATGAGTGTGTACAACACCACAAAATACTAAGTAAGAATCAAATTCTTACCTGATTGAACATCTCGTTCATCTCAGCAATGACACTGATTATCACTAGATGACACGAGGATGATCATCAGGCAGGACCAGGTCTCAATCTGTCTGTCAACAACCAAAGAAAACAAGCACTTGATCATTAGTATTTTTGTCTTACAGCATATATGCAGATAAGAGTGTATAACACCACAAAAATACTAAGTAGGAATCAATTTCTTACCTCATTGAACATCTCGCTCATCTCAGCAATGACACTGATCATCACTAGATGACACGAGGATGATCGTCAGGCAGGACCAGGTCTCAATCTGTGTGTCAACAACCAAAGAACACAAGCACTTGATCATTAGTATTTTTGTCTTACAGCATATAAGCAGATGAGTGTGTACAACACCACAAAATACTAAGTAAGAATCAAATTCTTACCTGATTGAACATCTCGTTCATCTCAGCAATGACACTGATCATCACTAGATGACACGAGGATGACCATCAGGCAGGACCAGGTCTCAATCTGTCTGTCTGTCTACAACCAAAGAACACAAGCACTTGATCATTAGTATTTTTGTCTTACAGCATATAAGCAGATAAGTGTGTACAACACCACAAAAATACTAAGTAAGAATCAAATTCTTACCTCATTGAACATCTCGTTCATCTCAGCAATGACACCGATCATCACTAGATGACACGAGGATGACCATCAGGAAGGACCAGGTCTCAATCTGTCTGTCTGTCAACAAGCAAAGAACACAAGCACTTGATCATTAGTATTTTTGTCTTACAGCATATAAGCAGATAAGTGTGTACAACACCACAAAAATACTAAGTATGAATCAAATTCTTACCTGATTGAACATCTCACTCATCTCAGCAATGACACTGATCATCACTAGATGAGACGAGGATGATCATCAGGCAGGACCAGGTCTCAATCTGTCTGTCAACAACCAAAGAACACAAGCACTTGATCATTAGTATTTTTTTCTTACAGCATACACACCTGTAAGTGTGTAAAACACCACAAAAATACTAAGTAAGAATCAAATTCTTACCTCATTGAACATCTCGTTCATCTCAGCAATGACACTGATCATCAATAGATGATACGAGGATGACCATCAGGCAGGACCAGGTCTCAATCTGTCTGTCTGTCAACAAGCAAAGAACACAAGCACTTGATCATTAGTATTTTTGTCTTACAGCATATACGCTGGTAAGTGTGTAAAACACCACAACAATACTAAGTAAGAATCAAATTCTTACCTGATTGAACATCTCGTTCATCTCAGCAATGACACTGATCATCACTAGATGACACGAGAATGACCATCAGGCAGGACCAGGTCTCAATCTGTCTGTCTACAACAAAAGAACACAAGCACTTGATCAGTAGTATTTTTGTCTTACAGCATATAAGCAGATGAGTGTGTACAACACCACAAAATACTAAGTAAGAATAAAATTCTTACCTCATTGAACATCTCGCTCATCTCAGCAATGACACTGATTATCACTAGATGACACGAGGATGATCATCAGGCAGGACCAGGTCTCAATCTGTGTGTCAACAACCAAAGAACACAAGCACTTGATCATTAGTATTTTTGTCTTACAGCATATAAGCAGATAAGTGTGTACAACACCCCAAAAATACTAAGTAAGAATCAAATTCTTACCTCATTGAACATCTCGTTCATCTCACCAATGACACCGATCATCGCTAGATGACACGAGAATGACCATCAGGCAGGACCAGGTCTCAATCTGTCTGTCTGTCAACAAGCAAAGAACACAAGCACTTGATCGTTAGTATTTTTGTCTTACAGCATACACACTGGTAAGTGTGTACAACACCACAAAAATACTAAGTAAGAATCAAATTCTTACCTCATTGAACATCTCGTTCATCTCAGCAATGACACCGATCATCACTAGATGACACGAGGATGACCATCAGGAAGAACCAGGTCTCAATCTGTCTGTCTGTCAACAAGCAAAGAACACAAGCACTTGATCATTAGTATTTTTGTCTTACAGCATATAAGCAGATAAGTGTGTACAACACCACAAAAATACTAAGTATGAATCAAATTCTTACCTGATTGAACATCTCACTCATCTCAGCAATGACACTGATCATCACTAGATGAGACGAGGATGATCATCAGGCAGGACCAGGTCTCAATCTGTCTGTCAACAACCAAAGAACACAAGCACTTGATCATTAGTATTTTTTTCTTACAGCATACACACTGGTAAGTGTGTAAAACACCACAAAAATACTAAGTAAGAATCAAATTCTTACCTCATTGAACATCTCGTTCATCTCAGCAATGACACTGATCATCAATAGATGACACGAGGATGACCATCAGGCAGGACCAGGTCTCAATCTGTCTGTCTGTCAACAAGCAAAGAACACAAGCACTTGATCATTAGTATTTTTGTCTTACAGCGTGTAAGCAGATAAGTGTGTACAACACCACAAAAATACTAAGTAAGAATCAAATTCTTACCTCATTGAACATCTCGTTCATCTCACCAATGACACTGATCATCACTAGATGACATGAGAATGACCATCAGGCAGGACCAGGTCTCATTCTGTCTGTCAACAACCAAAGAACACAAGCACTTGATCATTAGTATTTTTGTCTTACAGCATACAAGCTGGTAAGTGTGTAAAACACAACAAAAATACTAAGTAAGAATCAAATTCTTACCTCATTGAACATCTCGCTCATCTCAGCAATGACACTGATCATCACTAGATGACACGAGAATGACCATCAGGCAGGACCAGGTCTCAGTCTGTCTGTCAACAACCAAAGAACACAAGCACTTGATCATAAGTATTTTTGTCTTACAGCATACACGCTGGTAAGTGTGTAAATCACAACAAAAATACTAAGTAAGAATCAAATTCTTACCTCATTGAACATCTCGCTCATCTCAGCAATGACACTGATTATCACTATATGACATGAGAATGACCATCAGGCAGGACCAGGTCTCAATCTGTCTGTCTCCCAACAACCAAAGAACACAAGCACTTGATCATTAGTATTTTTGTCTTACAGCATATAAGCAGATAAGTGTGTACAACACCCCAAAAATACTAAGTAAGAATCAAATTCTTACCTCATTGAACATCTCGCTCATCTCAGCAATGACACTGATTATCACTATATGACATGAGAATGACCATCAGGCAGGACCAGGTCTCAATCTGTCTGTCTGTCAACAACCAAAGAACACAAGCACTTGATCATTAGTATTTTTGTCTTACAGCAGACACGCTGGTAAGTGTGTAAAACACCACAAAAATACTAAGTAAGAATAAAATTCTTACCTGATTGAACATCTCGTTCATCTCAGCAATGACACTGATCATCACTAGATGACATGAGAATGACCATCAGGCAGGACCAGGTCTCAATCTGTCTGTAAACAACCAAAGAACACAAGCACTTGATCATTAGTATTTTTGTCTTACAGCATATAAACAGATAAGTGTGTACAACACCACAAAAATACTAAGTAAGAATCAAATTCTTACCTCATTGAACATCTCGTTCATCTCAGCAATGACACCGATCATCACTAGATGACACGAGGATGACCATCAGGAAGGACCAGGTCTCAATCTGTCTGTCTGTCAACAAACAAAGAACACAAGCACTTGATCATTAGTATTTTTGTCTTACAGCATATAAGCAGATAAGTGTGTACAACACCACAAAAATACTAAGTATGAATCAAATTCTTACCTGATTGAACATCTCACTCATCTCAGCAATGACACTGATCATCACTAGATGAGACGAGGATGATCATCAGGCAGGACCAGGTCTCAATCTGTCTGTCTGTCAACAAGCAAAGAACACAAGCACTTGATCGTTAGTATTTTTGTCTTACAGCATACACACTGGTAAGTGTGTACAACACCACAAAAATACTAAGTAGAAATAAAATTCTTACCTGATTGAAAATCTCGTTCATCTCAGCAATGACACTGATCATCACTAGATGACACGAGGATGATCATCAGGCAGGACCAGGTCTCAATCTGTCTGTCTGTCAACAACCAAAGAACACAAGCACTTGATCGTTAGTATTTTTGTCTTACAGCATACACACTGGTAAGTGTGTACAACACCACAAAAATACTAAGTAGAAATAAAATTCTTACCTGATTGAAAATCTCGTTCATCTCAGCAATGACACTGATCAACACTAGATGACATGAGAATGACCATCAGGCAGGACCAGGTCTCAATCTGTCTGTCAACAACCAAAGAACACAAGCACTTGATCATTAGTATTTTTGTCTTACAGCATGTAAGCAGATAAGTGTGTAAAACACCACAAAAATACTAAGTAGGAATCAATTTCTTACCTCATTGAACTTCTCGTTCATCTCAGCAATGACACTGATCATTACTAGATGACATGAGGATGACCATCAGGCAGGACCAGGTCTCAATCTGTGTGTCAACAACCAAAGTTCACAAGCACTTGATCATTAGTATTTTTGTCTTACAGCATATAAGCAGATAAGTGTGTACAACACCCCAAAAATACTAAGTAAGAATCAAATTCTTACCTCATTGAACATCTCGTTCATCTCAGCAATGACACCGATCATCACTAGATGACACGAGGATGACCATCAGGAAGGACCAGGTCTCAATCTGTCTGTCTGTCAACAACCAAAGAACACAAGCACTTGATCGTTAGTATTTTTGTCTTACAGCATACACACTGGTAAGTGTGTACAACACCACAAAAATACTAAGTAGGAATAAAATTCTTACCTGATTGAAAATCTCGTTCATCTCAGCAATGACACTGATCATCACTAGATGACACGAGGATGATCATCAGGCAGGACCAGGTCTCAATCTGTCTGTCAACAACCAAAGAACACAAGCACTTGATCATTAGTATTTTTGTCTTACAGCATGTAAGCAGATAAGTGTGTAAAACACCACAAAAATACCAAGTAAGAATCAAATTCTTACCTCATTGAACATCTCGCTCATCTCAGCAATGACACTGATCATCACTAGATGATATGAGGATGATCATCAGGCAGGACCAGGTCTCAATCTGTCTGTCTACAACAAAAGAACACAAGCACTTGATCATTAGTATTTTTGTCTTACAGCATATAAGAAGATGAGTGTGTACAACACCACAAAATACTAAGTAAGAATAAAATTCTTACCTCATTGAACATCTCGCTCATCTCAGCAATGACACTGATTATCACTAGATGACACGAGGATGATCATCAGGCAGGACCAGGTCTCAATCTGTGTGTCAACAACCAAAGAACACAAGCACTTGATCATTAGTATTTTTGTCTTACAGCATATAAGCAGATGAGTGTGTACAACACCACAAAATACTAACTAAGAATCAAATTCTTACCTGATTGAACATCTCGTTCATCTCAGCAATGACACTGATCAAAACTAGATGACACGAGGATGACCATCAGGCAGGACCAGGTCTCAATCTGTCTGTCTGTCTACAACCAAAGAACACAAGCACTTGATCATTAGTATTTTTGTCTTACAGCATATAAGCAGATGAGTGTGTACAACACCACAAAATACTAAGTAAGAATAAAATTCTTACCTCATTGAACATCTCGCTCATCTCATCAATGACACTGATTATCACTAGATGACACGAGGATGATCATCAGGCAGGACCAGGTCTCAATCTGTGTGTCAACAACCAAAGAACACAAGCACTTGATCATTAGTATTTTTGTCTTACAGCATATAAGCAGATGAGTGTGTACAACACCACAAAATACTAAGTAAGAATCAAATTCTTACCTGATTGAACATCTCGTTCATCTCAGCAATGACACTGATCATCACTAGATGACACGAGGATGACCATCAGGCAGGGGTCTCAATCTGTCTGTCTGTCTACAACCAAAGAACACAAGCACTTGATCATTAGTATTTTTGTCTTACAGCATATAAGCAGATAAGTGTGTACAACACCACAAAAATACTAAGTAAGAATCAAATTCTTACCTCATTGAACATCTCGTTCATCTCAGCAATGACACCGATCATCACTAGATGACACGAGGATGACCATCAGGAAGGACCAGGTCTCAATCTGTCTGTCTGTCAACAAGCAAGGAACACAAGCACTTGATCGTTCGTATTTTTGTCTTACAGCATACACACTGGTAAGTGTGTACAACACCACAAAAATAGTAAGTAGGAATAAAATTCTTACCTGATTGAAAATCTCGTTCATCTCAGCAATGACACTGATCATCACTAGATGACACGAGGATGATCATCAGGCAGGACCAGGTCTCAATCTGTCTGTCTGTCAACAACCAAAGAACACAAGCACTTGATCATTAGTATTTTTGTCTTACAGCATATAAGCGGATAAGTGTGTACAACACCACAAAAATACTAAGTAAGAATCAAATTCTTACCTGATTGAACATCTCGCTCATCTCAGCAATGACACTGATCAACACTACACGACATGAGAATGACCATCAGGCAGGACCAGGTCTCAATCTGTCTGTCAATAACCAAAGAAAACAAGCACTTGATCATTAGTATTTTTGTCTTACAGCATATATGCAGATAAGAGTGTATAACACCACAAAAATACTAAGTAGGAATCAATTTCTTACCTCATTAAACATCTCGCTCATCTCAGCAATGACACTGATCATCACTAGATGATACGAGGATGATCATCAGGCAGGACCAGGTCTCAATCTGTCTGTCTACAACCAAAGAACACAAGCACTTGATCATTAGTATTTTTGTCTTACAGCATATAAGCAGATGAGTGTGTACAACACCACAAAATACTAAGTAAGAATAAAATTCTTACCTCATTGAACATCTCGCTCATCTCAGCAATGACACTGATTATGACTAGATGACACGAGGATGATCATCAGGCAGGACCAGGTCTCAATCTGTGTGTCAACAACCAAAGAACACAAGCACTTGATCATTAGTATTTTTGTCTTACAGCATATAAGCAGATGAGTGTGTACAACACCACAAAATACTAAGTAAGAATCAAATTCTTACCTGATTGAACATCTCGTTCATCTCAGCAATGACACTGATCATCACTAGATGACACGAGGATGACCATCAGGCAGGACCAGGTCTCAATCTGTCTGTCTGTCTACAACCAAAGAACACAAGCACTTGATCATTAGTATTTTTGTCTTACAGCATATAAGCAGATAAGTGTGTACAACACCACAAAAATACTAAGTATGAATCAAATTCTTACCTGATTGAACATCTCACTCATCTCAGCAATGACACTGATCATCACTAGATGAGACGAGGATGATCATCAGGCAGGACCAGGTCTCAATCTGTCTGTCAACAACCAAAGAACACAAGCACTTGATCATTAGTATTTTTGTCTTACAGCATACACACTGGTAAGTGTGTAAAACACCACAAAAATACTAAGTAAGAATCAAATTCTTACCTCATTGAACATCTAGCTCATCTCAGCAATGACACTGATCATCAATAGATGACACGAGGATGACCATCAGGCAGGACCAGGTCTCAATCTGTCTGTCTGTCAACAACCAAAGAACACAAGCACTTGATCATTAGTATTTTTGTCTTACAGCATATACGCTGGTAAGTGTGTAAAACACCACAACAATACTAAGTAAGAATCAAATTCTTACCTGATTGAACATCTCGATCATCTCAGCAATGAAACTGATCATCACTAGATGACATGAGAATGACCATCAGGCAGGACCAGGTCTCAATCTGTCTGTCTGTCAACAAGCAAAGAGCACAAGCACTTGATCAGTAGTATTTTTGTCTTACAGCGTGTAAGCAGATAAGTGTGTACAACACCACAAAAATACTAAGTAAGAATCAAATTCTTACCTCATTGAACATCTCGTTCATCTCAGCAATGACACTGATCATCACTAGATGACATGAGAATGACAATCAGGCAGGACCAGGTCTCAGTCTGTCTGTCAACAACCAAAGAACACAAGCACTTGATCATAAGTATTTTTGTCTTACAGCATACACGCTGGTAAGTGTGTAAATCACAACAAAAATACTAAGTAAGAATCAAATTCTTACCTCATTGAACATCTCGCTCATCTCAGCAATGACACTGATTATCACTTTATGACATGAGAATGATTATCACTATATGACATGAGAATGACCATCAGGCAGGACCAGGTCTCAATCTGTCTGTCTCCCAACAACCAAAGAACACAAGCACTTGATCATTAGTATTTTTGTCTTACAGCATATACGCTGGTAAGTGTGTAAAACACCACAACAATACTAAGTAAGAATCAAATTCTTACCTGATTGAACATCTCGATCATCTCAGCAATGAAACTGATCATCACTAGATGACACGAGGATGATCATCAGGCAGGACCAGGTCTCAATCTGTCTGTCTGTCAACAAGCAAAGAGCACAAGCACTTGATCAGTAGTATTTTTGTCTTACAGCGTGTAAGCAGATAAGTGTGTACAACACCACAAAAATACTAAGTAAGAATCAAATTCTTACCTGATTGAACATCTCGTTCATCTCAGCAATGACACTGATCATCACTAGATGACACGAGGATAATCATCAGGCAGGACCATATCTCAATCTGTCTGTCAACAACCAAAAAACACAAGCACTTGATCATTAGTATTTTTGTCTTACAGCATACACGCTGGTAAGTGTGTAAAACACAACAAAAATACTAAGTAAGATTCAAATTCTTACCTCATTGAACATCTCGCTCATCTCAGCAATGACACTGATCATCACTAGATGACACGAGGATGACCATCAGGCAGGACCAGGTCTCAATCTGTCTGTCTGTCAACAACCAAAGAACACAGGCACTTGATCATTAGTATTTTTGTCTTACAGCATACACGCTGGTAAGTGTGTACAACACCACAAAAAATACTAAGTAAGAATCAAATTCTTACCTGATTGAACATCTCGTTCATCTCACCAATGATACTGATCATCACTAGATGACACGAGGATGACCATCAGGCAGGACCAGGTCTCAATCTGTCTGTCAACAACCAAAGAACACAAGCACTTGATCATTAGTATTTTTGTCTTACAGCATACACGCTGGTAAGTGTGTAAAACACAACAAAAATACTAAGTAAGAATCAAATTCTTACCTGATTGAACATCTCGTTCATCTCAGCAATGACACTGATCATCACTAGATGACATGAGAATGACCATCAGGCAGGACCAGGTCTCAATCTGTCTGTCTGTCTACAACCAAAGAACACAAGCACTTGATCATTAGTATTTTTGTCTTACAGCGTGTAAGCAGATAAGTGTGTACAACACCACAAAAATACTAAGTAGGAATCAAATTCTTACCTCATTGAACTTCTCGTTCATCTCAGCAATGACACTGATCATCACTAGATGACATGAGAATGACCATCAGGCAGGACCAGGTCTCAATCTGTCTGTCTGTCTACAACCAAAGAACACAAGCACTTGATCATTAGTATTTTGTCATGCAGCATATACGCAGATCAGTGTGTAAGACACCACAAAAATACTAAGTAAGAATCAAATTCTTACCTGATTGAACATCTCGTTCATCTCAGCAATGAAACTGATCATCACTAGATGACATGAGAATGACCATCAGGCAGGACCAGGTCTCAATCTGTCTGTCAACAACCAAAGAACACAAGCACTTGATCATTAGTATTTTTGTCTTACAGCATAGAAGCAAATAAGTGTTTACAACACCACAAAAATACTAAGTAAGAATCAAATTCTTACGTGATTGAACATCTCGTTCATCTCACCAATGACACTGATCATCCCTAGATGACATGAGGATGACCATCAGGCAGGACCAGGTCTCAATCTGTCTGTCAACAACCAAAGAACACAAGCACTTGATCATTAGTATTTTTGTCTTACAGCATACATGCTGGTAAGTGTGTAAAACACAACAAAAATACTAAGTAAGAATCAAATTCTTACCTGATTGAACATCTCGTTCATCTCAGCAATGACACTGATCATCACTAGATGACATGAGAATGACCATCAGGCAGGACCAGGTCTCAATCCGTCTGTCTGTCAACAACCAAAGAACACAAGCACTTGATCATTAGTATTTTTGTCTTACAGCATATAAGCAGATAAGTGTGTAAAACACCACAAAAATACTAAGTAGGAATCAATTTCTTACCTCATTGAACATCTCGTTCATCTCACCAATGACACTGATCATCACTAGATGACATGAGAATGACCATCAGGCAGGACCAGGTCTCAATCTGTCTGTCAACAACCAAAGAACACAAGAACTTGATCATAAGTATTTTTGTCTTACAGCATATAAGCAGATAAGTGTGTACAACACCACAAAAATACTAAGTAAGAATCAAATTCTTACCTCATTGAACATCTTGTTGGTCCTGATCATGATGGTTTGGTTGCTGCCACCTGCTGGTGATTTCAGTTATAAATAATTCTTAACTTGTTAAAAACATCAAATGTTTAAGCACAATAAGACAAAAACACGCTAAAGTTTAATTATAAATAAAAGACAAAAATGCTAACAGTTTGAGTGCTAGCTAGCAACGCTAAGAGTGGTTAGCAACTGCTATTCCGTTATCTAATTCACAACAATTTTCTAAACTAAATAAAAGTTAAGTTTAGCACTTAAATACTGATTGTTGTGGATATTATATAAGTTTGATAATAAAATTGATATTTTTTATCGTGTTTTGAGTGAGCCCCGCCCACCCCGCCTTCTCTAGCTCATGTTGATTGGTCAACGCTGCTCTGTAGTAACACGAGGCAGATAAATGTGTAAAACTCGACAAAATGACTCAATAAGAATCAAATTCTGACCCTATTGGACATCTTGTTGCTCTTCATCGTCATTTCTGACAAGATTTGTAGCTGTGGACCGATAAAAAGTGACAAATAATCGAAGTACAACACGATCTTCCGCACGAGCTTATTTACGCGCTGGGATTCCCCGACGCTAATCTCCATAGCAACGGATTGAAACATAAGATTATAACCATGGCAACGGTGTATTTACACATTTGGTTGCTGCCACCTGCTGGTGATTTGAGTTATAAATAATTCTTAACTTGTTAAAAACATCAAATGTTTAAGCACAATAAGACAAAAACACGCTAAAGTTTAATTATAAATAATAAACTAAGATGCTAACAGTTTGATTGCTAGCTAGCAACGCTAAGAGTGGTTAGCAACTACTATTCCGTTATCTAATTCACAACAATTTTCTTAACAATTATTTATGAAATAAAAGTTCAAGTTTAGCACTTACATACTGATTTGTGTCCATCTTATAAAAGTTTGATAGAAAAGTTTTGTTATTTAATCCAGTTAAGCCTGAGCCCCGCCCAGCCCCGCCCCTACTCATCTCGCTCAAGTTCAAAGGTCAACGCTGCTACTGGTCACGTGATGCGTTAAGACATAAAATATGATTGACAATAATGATATAATTTATATAAAATAATGAAAATAATTTAAAGCTCCTTGATTTGTTGTATCGTATAAAAAATCAAAAAGATTTTTCTGCACCATATCTGTGTTTCTGCTCATGAAATAACTATTGTTTTTCCTGTTAGCCTTTATAATAAAAATAATTATTATATTTATGATAATAGTAATAATAGAAATGATATTAATAATAATAACAGAAATAATAATATTATAATAATAACAGAAATAATAATAATTTTAATAATAACAATAATAATAAAAACTGTAATAATTCTTATTATAATTATAATTGCTATTTTTACTATTGTTATTATTAATATAAATGATATTAATAATTATAACAGAAATAATAAAAATTTTAATAATAATAATAATATTAATAATTCTTATTATGATTAGAATATTATAATTGCTATTATTACTTTTATTGTTATTAATACAACTATTATTGTTATAATTATGATAAAAGTAATAATATAAATGATATTAATAATAATAACAGAAATAATAATATTATAATTATAATAATAACAGAAATAATAATAATTTTAATAATAACAATAATAATAAAAACAGTAATAATTCTTATTATAATTATAATATTATAATTGCTATTTTTACTATTGTTATTATTAATATAAATTATATTAATAATTATAACAGAAATAATAATATTATATTTATAATAATAAGAGAAATAATAATAATTGTAATATTAATAATATTAATAATTCTTATTATTAGAATATTATAATTGCTATTATTACTTTTATTGTTATTAGTACTGCTATTATTGTTATAATTATGATAAAAGTAATAATATAAATGATATTAATAATAATAACAGAAATAATAATATTGTAATTATAATAATAACAGAAATAATAATAATTTTAATAATAATAATAATTCTTATTATCATTAGAATATTATAATCGCTATTATTACTTTTATTGTTATTATCACTGTTATTTTTACTGTTTTTGTTATTATTATTATAATTATCATATTTCCTGCTATTTCTTTTACCGTTATTAATCCTGCTATTATTGTTATTTTTATAATTGTTTTATTATTAGCATCTTCACAAAAGTAGTTATTAGTCCGCTATTGTTTTAATTAATTAAAGAAATTAAGAAATGTCACAGAATTACAGTCACAGAAATGTAAAGCACTCGTCACAGAATAAACAGAAACTCCATTCCAAATTCTTTAAAAGGACTCTCAGCATGACACCTTAAGAAGCTGCTCATAAAATGACAAAACATTCTCAAATTCTAATAACAAGGTGTTTATATTTAGTTGAAGTTATAACATAATCCCCATAGTTCCCTTTGTTTAATTTCATAATCATAAAACACAGAAATTTTATATAAATATTTGCCATGTATGAATGCATAAGTGAGCCCCGAAGCTTTTGATTGGTAATATTAAGGGATGGATGAAAAAGATGAACGAGTTGTATTATAATTGACCAGTGATATATAAACATAGATGGGATTCATGTATGTAGGGTGGAGTTTATGATGAAGGGGCGAACAACAGGATTAATATAATAATTATGCAGAAAACAAAATGAAACTGATGTACAGTATAGAAATTTATACTATGCGGTAAAGGGGTTACTGTTTTTTTTCAGTTCATGTTTTCTCTGTAAATTAAGAATATAAGCCACCCCCACAGTTTGCTATAAGAGATAGTATGTAGTGGTAAAATAAATGAAGACACGTTAACACAAAATTTAAGAAGATATGTGTTCAACAACTGCATTTGGAGTATAGCTGTAATGTATAAATAAGCTCGGTACATTTACAAAAGAAGAACCGTGCCTTGAAGAAGACATATGAAATGTTCGGTACATTCTTGCACAAGAGATGTGCCTTGAGAGAAAATATTAATGAGAGTAAAGATGTGCAACTATTGAAGAATCCGTTCTATCTGGAAGCCAAAAAGGTCACAGTGATTTATATGAACCTTAAAGAAGTTCACCATTAATGGAGCCAGCGGTTTAAGAATGAAGTCCTCAATCTGCACAAATAGTCGGCATTGAGTAACACATTTTTGTCATTCCATTAAATTATTCAGGTTAAAAAATAGGTTGAGCTAGTAGGATTATTCCGTCTGGTTCCATCTTTCCTTTCAGCAAAGTTAATGAACACCTTTGGAGGAGAAGGAAGATTGCTGTAAGTCTTAACATAACCAAATTTCCAAATAACAACAAAATTCTATCATAATTTAATTAACCTCATGTTTCTCTAAACCATATTCATGTAATACACAATCTAAACACCTGTAGGGCTTGTGATAGAATGTTTTGTTTTTCTGTCTTACTGATCATCGCTAGATGACATGAGAATGACCATCAGGCAGGACCAGGTCTCAATCTGTCTGTCTACAAGCAAAGAACACAAGCACTTGATCATAAGTATTTTTGTCTTACAGCATACACGCTGTTAAGTGTGTAAAACACAACAAAAATACTAAGTAAGATTCAAATTATTACCTCATTGAACATCTCGTTCATCTCAGCAATGACACTGATCATCACTAGATGACACGAGAATGACCATCAGGCAGGACCAGGTCTCAATCTGTCCGTCTGTCAACAAGCAAAGAACACAAGCACTTGATCATTAGTATTTTTGTCTTACAGCATGTAAGCAGATAAGTGTGTACAACACCACAAAAATACTAAGTAAGAATCAAATTCTTACCTCATTGAACATCTCGCTCATCTCAGCAATGACACTGATTATAACTATATGACATGAGAATGACCATCAGGCAGGACCAGGTCTCAGTCTGTCTGTCAACAACCAAAGAACACAAGCACTTGATCATTAGTATTTTTGTCTTACAGCATATAAGCAAATAAGTGTTTACAACACCACAAAAATACTAAGTAAGAATCAAATTCTTACCAGATTGAACATCTCGTTCATCTCACCAATGACACTGATCATCACTAGATGACATGAGGATGACCATCAGGCAGGACCAGGTCTCAATCTGTCTGTCAACAAGCAAAGAACACAAGCACTTGATCATTAGTATTTTTGTCTTACAGTATATAAGCAGATAAGTGTGTAAAACACCACAAAAATACTAAGTAGGTATCAAATTCTTACCTCATTGAACATCTCGCTCATCTCACCAATGACACTGATCATCACTAGATGATATGAGAATGACCATCAGGCAGGACCAGGTCTCAGTCTGTCTGTCTGTCAACAACTAAAGAGCACAAGCACTTGATCATTAGTATTTTTGTCTTACAGCATGTAAGCAGATAAGTGTGTAAAACACCACAAAAATACCAAGTAAGAATCAAATTCTTACCTGATTGAACATCTCGTTCATCTCACCAATGACACTGATCATCACTAGATGATATGAGAATGACCATCAGGCAGGACCAGGTCTCAATCTGTCTGTAAACAACCAAAGAACACAAGCACTTGATCATTAGTATTTTTGTCTTACAGCATATAAGCAGATAAGCGTGTACAACACCACAAAAATACTAAGTAAGAATCAAATTCTTACCTGATTGAACATCTCGTTCATCTCACCAATGACACTGATCATCACTAGATGACATGAGAATGACCATCAGGCAGGACCAGGTCTCAATCTGTCTGTCTGTCAACAAGCAAAGAACACAAGCACTTGATCATTAGTATTTTTGTCTTACAGGAGACACGCTGGTAAGTGTGTAAAACACCACAAAAATACTAAGAATCAAATTCTTACCTCATTGAACATCTCGCTCATCTCAGCAATGACACTGATCATCACTAGATGACACGAGGATGATCAACAGGCAGGAACATGTCTGAATCTGTCTGTCAACAAGCAAAGAACACAAGCACTTGATCATTAGTATTTTTGTCTTACAGCATATAAGCAGATAAGTGTTTACAACACCACAAAAATACTAAGAATCAAATTCTTACCTGATTGAACATCTCGTTCATCTCACCAATGACACTGATCATCACTAGATGACACGAGGATGACCATCAGGCAGGACCAGGTCTCAATCTGTCTGTCTGTCAACAAGCAAAGAACACAAGCACTTGATCATTAGTATTTTTGTCTTATAGCATATAAGCAGATAAGTGTGTAAAACACCACAAAAATACTAAGTAGGAATCAATTTCTTACCTCAATGAACTTCTCGTTCATCTCAGCAATGACACTGATCATCACTAGATGACATGAGAATGACCATCAGGCAGGACCAGGTCTCAAACTGTCTGTCAACAACCAAAGAACAAAAGCACTTGATCATTAGTATTTTTGTCTTACAGTACATATGCAGATAAGTGTGAACAACACCACAAAAATACGAAGTAAGAATCAAATTCTAACCTCATTGAACATCTCGTTCATCTCAGCAATGACACTGATCATCACTAGATGACACGAGGATGATCATAAGGGAAGGGGGCGGGTCTCAATCTGTCTGTCAACAACCAAAGAACACAAGCACTTGATTATTAGTATTTTTGTCTTACAGCATATAAGCAAATAAGTGTTTACAACACCACAAAAATACGAAGTAAGAATCAAATTCTTACCTGGTTGAACATCTCGTTCATCTCACCAATGACACTGATCATCACTAGATGATATGAGAATGACCATCAGGCAGGACCAGGTCTCAATCTGTCTGTCAACAACCAAAGAAAACAAGCACTTGATCATTAGTATTTTTGTCTTACAGCATATAAGCAGATGAGTGTGTACAACACCACAAAAATACTAAGTAAGAATAAAATTCTTACCTCATTGAACATCTCGTTCATCTCAGCAATGACACTGATTATCACTAGATGACACGAGGATGACCAACAGGCAGGACCAGGTCTCAATCTGTCTGTCTGTTAACAAGCAAAGAACACAAGCACTTGATCATTAGTATTTTTGTCTTACAGCATATAAGCAGATAAGTGTGTACAACACCCCAAAAACACTAAGTAAGAATCAAATTCTTACCTGATTGAACATCTCGTTCATCTCAGCAATGACACTGATCAACACTAGATGACACGAGGATGACCATCAGGCAGGACCAGGTCTCAATCTGTCTGTCTGTCTACAGCCAAAGAACACAAGCACTTGATCATTAGTATTTTTGTCTTACAGCATATAAGCAGATAAGTGTGTACAACACCCCAAAAATACTAAGTAGGAATCAAGTTCTTACCTCATTGAACTTCTCGTTCATCTCAGCAATGACACTGATTATCACTAGATGACACGAGGATGATCATCAGGCAGGACCAGGTCTCAATCTGTCTGTCAACAACCAAAGAACACAAGCACTTGATCGTTAGTATTTTTGTCTTACAGCATATATGCTGGTAAGTGTGTAAAACACAACAAAAATACTAAGTAGGAATCAAATTCTTACCTCATTGAACATCTCGCTCATCTCAGTGATGACACTGATCATCATTAGATGACATAAGAATGACCATCAGGCAGGACCAGGTCTCAATCTGTCTGTCTGTCAACAAGCAAAGAACACAAGCACTTGATCATTAGTATTTTTGTCTTACAGCATACACGCTGGTAAGTGTGTAAAACACAACAAAAATACTAAGTAAGAATCAAATTCTTACCTCATTGAACATCTCGCTCATCTCAGTGATGACACTGATCATCACTAGATGACATGAGAATGACCATCAGGCAGGACCAGGTCTCAATCTGTCTGTCTGTCAAATAAAAGAACACAAGCACTTGGATCATCAGTATTTTTGTCTTACAGCATATAAGCAGATAAGTGTGTACAACACCCCAAAAATACTAAGTAAGAATCAAATTCTTACCTCAAAGAACATCTCGCTCATCTCAGCAATGACACTGATCATCACTAGATGACATGAGAATGACCATCAGGCAGGACCAGGTCTCAATCTGTCTGTCAACAACCAAAGAACACAAGCACTTGATCATTAGTATTTTTGTCTTACAGCATATAAACAGATAAGTGTGTAAAACACCACAAAAATACTAAGTAAGATTCAAATTCTTACCTCATAGAACATCTCGCTCATCTCAGCAATGACACTGATCATCACTAGATGACACGAGGATAACCATCAGGCAGGACCAGGTATCAATCTGTCTGTCAACAAGCAAAGAACACAAGCACTTGATCATTAGTATTTTTGTCTTACAGCATACACGCTGGTAAGTGTGTAAAACACAACAAAAATACTAAGTAAGAATAAAATTCTTACCTCATTGAACATCTCGTTCATCTCAGCAATGACACTGATCAACACTAGATGACATGAGAATGACCATCAGGCAGGAACATGTCTGAATCTGTCTGTCAACAAGCAAAGAACACAAGCACTTGATCATTAGTATTTTTGTCTTACAGCATATAAGCAGATAAGTGTTTACAACACCACAAAAATACTAAGAATCAAATTCTTACCTGATTGAACATCTCGTTCATCTCACCAATGACACTGATCATCACTAGATGACACGAGGATGACCATCAGGCAGGACCAGGTCTCAATCTGTCTGTCTGTCAACAAGCAAAGAACACAAGCACTTGATCATTAGTATTTTTGTCTTATAGCATATAAGCAGATAAGTGTGTAAAACACCACAAAAATACTAAGTAGGAATCAATTTCTTACCTCAATGAACTTCTCGTTCATCTCAGCAATGACACTGATCATCACTAGATGACATGAGAATGACCATCAGGCAGGACCAGGTCTCAAACTGTCTGTCAACAACCAAAGAACAAAAGCACTTGATCATTAGTATTTTTGTCTTACAGTACATATGCAGATAAGTGTGAACAACACCACAAAAATACGAAGTAAGAATCAAATTCTAACCTCATTGAACATCTCGTTCATCTCAGCAATGACACTGATCATCACTAGATGACACGAGGATGATCATAAGGGAAGGGGGCGGGTCTCAATCTGTCTGTCAACAACCAAAGAACACAAGCACTTGATTATTAGTATTTTTGTCTTACAGCATATAAGCAAATAAGTGTTTACAACACCACAAAAATACGAAGTAAGAATCAAATTCTTACCTGGTTGAACATCTCGTTCATCTCACCAATGACACTGATCATCACTAGATGATATGAGAATGACCATCAGGCAGGACCAGGTCTCAATCTGTCTGTCAACAAACAAAGAAAACAAGCACTTGATCATTAGTATTTTTGTCTTACAGCATATAAGCAGATGAGTGTGTACAACACCACAAAAATACTAAGTAAGAATAAAATTCTTACCTCATTGAACATCTCGTTCATCTCAGCAATGACACTGATTATCACTAGATGACACGAGGATGACCAACAGGCAGGACCAGGTCTCAATCTGTCTGTCTGTTAACAAGCAAAGAACACAAGCACTTGATCATTAGTATTTTTGTCTTACAGCATATAAGCAGATAAGTGTGTACAACACCCCAAAAACACTAAGTAAGAATCAAATTCTTACCTGATTGAACATCTCGTTCATCTCAGCAATGACACTGATCAACACTAGATGACACGAGGATGACCATCAGGCAGGACCAGGTCTCAATCTGTCTGTCTGTCTACAGCCAAAGAACACAAGCACTTGATCATTAGTATTTTTGTCTTACAGCATATAAGCAGATAAGTGTGTACAACACCCCAAAAATACTAAGTAGGAATCAAGTTCTTACCTCATTGAACTTCTCGTTCATCTCAGCAATGACACTGATTATCACTAGATGACACGAGGATGATCATCAGGCAGGACCAGGTCTCAATCTGTCTGTCAACAACCAAAGAACACAAGCACTTGATCGTTAGTATTTTTGTCTTACAGCATATATGCTGGTAAGTGTGTAAAACACAACAAAAATACTAAGTAGGAATCAAATTCTTACCTCATTGAACATCTCGCTCATCTCAGTGATGACACTGATCATCACTAGATGACATAAGAATGACCATCAGGCAGGACCAGGTCTCAATCTGTCTGTCTGTCAACAAGCAAAGAACACAAGCACTTGATCATTAGTATTTTTGTCTTACAGCATACACGCTGGTAAGTGTGTAAAACACAACAAAAATACTAAGTAAGAATCAAATTCTTACCTCATTGAACATCTCGCTCATCTCAGTGATGACACTGATCATCACTAGATGACATGAGAATGACCATCAGGCAGGACCAGGTCTCAATCTGTCTGTCTGTCAAATAAAAGAACACAAGCACTTGGATCATCAGTATTTTTGTCTTACAGCATATAAGCAGATAAGTGTGTACAACACCCCAAAAATACTAAGTAAGAATCAAATTCTTACCTCAAAGAACATCTCGCTCATCTCAGCAATGACACTGATCATCACTAGATGACATGAGAATGACCATCAGGCAGGACCAGGTCTCAATCTGTCTGTCAACAAGCAAAGAACACAAGCACTTGATCATTAGTATTTTTGTCTTACAGCATATAAACAGATAAGTGTGTAAAACACCACAAAAATACTAAGTAAGATTCAAATTCTTACCTCATAGAACATCTCGCTCATCTCAGCAATGACACTGATCATCACTAGATGACACGAGGATAACCATCAGGCAGGACCAGGTATCAATCTGTCTGTCAACAAGCAAAGAACACAAGCACTTGATCATTAGTATTTTTGTCTTACAGCATACAAGCAGATAAGTGTGTACAACACCACAAAAATACTACGTAAGAATCAAATTCTTACCTCAATGAACATCTCGCTCATCTCAGCAATGACACTGATCATCATTAGATGACACGAGGATGACCATCAGGCAGGACCAGGTATCAATCTGTCTGTCAACAAGCAAAGAACACAAGCACTTGATCATTAGTATTTTTGTCTTACAGCATATAAGCAGATAAGTGTGTACAACACAACAAAAATACTAAGTAAGAATCAAATTCTTACCTCAATGAACATCTCGCTCATCTCAGCAATGACATTGATCATCACCAGATGACACGAGGATGACCATCAGGAAGGACCAGGTCTCAATCTGTCTGTCAACAACCAAAGAACACAATCACTTGATCATTAGTATTTTTGTCTTACAGCATATAAACAGATAAGTGTGTAAAACACCACAAAAATACTAAGTAAGAATCAAATTCTTACCTCATTGAACATCTCGTTCATCTCATCAATGACTGTGATCATCACTAGATAACATGAGAATGACCATCAGGCAGGACCAGGTCTCAATCTGTCTGTCTGTCAAATAAAAGAACACAAGCACTTGGATCATTAGTATTTTTGTCTTACAGCATATAAGCAGATAAGTGTGTACAACACCCCAAAAATACTAAGTATGAATCAAATTCTTACCTCATTGAACATCTTATTCATCTCAGCAATGACACTGATTATCACTAGATGACACGAGGATGACCATCAGGCAGGACCAGGTCTCAATCTGTCTGTCTGTCAACAACCAAAGAACACAAGCACTTGATCATTAGTATTTTTGTCTTACAGCAAAAACGCCGGTAAGTGTGTACAACACCACAAAATTACTAAGTAGGAATAAAATTCTTACCTGATTGAACATCTCGCTCATCTCAGCAATGACACTGATCATCACTAGATGACACGAGGATGACCATCAGGCAGGACCAGGTCTCAATCTGTCTGTCAACAACCAAAGAACACAAGCACTTGATCATTAGTATTTTTGTCTTACAGCAAAAACGCCGGTAAGTGTGTACAACACCACAAAATTACTAAGTAAGAATCAATTTCTTACATCATTGAACTTCTCGTTCATCTCAGCAATGACACTGATCATCACTAGATGACATGAGAATGACCATCAGCCAGGACCAGTTCTCAATCTGTCTGTCAACAACCAAAGAACACAAGCACTTGATCATTAGTATTTTTGTCTTACAGCATACAAGCAGATAAGTGTGTACAACACCACAAAAATACTAAGTAAGAATCAAATTCTTACCTGATTGAACATCTCGCTCATCTCAGCAATGACACTGATCATCACTAGATGACACGAGGATGACCATCAGGCAGGACCAGGTCTCAATCTGTCTGTCAACAACCAAAGAACACAAGCACTTGATCATTAGTATTTTGTCTTACAGCATATACGCTGGTAAGTGTGTAAAACACCACAAAAATACTAAGTAGGAATCAAATTCTAACCTGATTGAACATCTCGTTCATCTCAGCAATGACAGTGATCATCACTAGATGACATGAGAATGACCATCAGGCAGGACCAGGTCTCAATCTGTCTGTCAGCAACCAAAGAACACAAGCACTTGATCAAGATTATTTTTGTTTTACAGCATATAAGCAGATGAGTGTGTACAACACCACAAAAATACTAAGTAAGAATCAAATTCTTACCTCATTGAACATCTCGTTCATCTCAGCAATGACACTGATCATCACTAGATGACACGAAGATGACCATAAGGCAGGACCAGGTCTCAATCTGTCTGTCTGTCAACAACCAAAGAACACAAGCCCTTGATCATTAGTATTTTTGTCTTACAGCAGACACGCTGGTAAGTGTGTAAAACACCACAAAAATACTAAGTAAGAATCAAATTCTTACCTGATTGAACATCTCGTTCATCTCAGCAATGACACTGATCATCACTAGATGACATGAGAATGACCATCAGGCAGGACCAGGTCTCAATCTGTCTGTCAACAAGCAAAGAACACAAGCACTTGATCATTAGTATTTTTGTCTTACAGCATATAAGCAGATAAGTGTGTAAGACACAAAAAAAATACTAAGTAAGAATCAAATTCTTACCTCATTGAACATCTCGTTCATCTCATCAATGACAGTGATCATCACTAGATAACATGAGAATGACCATCAGGCAGGACCAGGTCTCAATCTGTCTGTCTGTCAACAACCAAAGAACACAAGCATTTGATCGTAAGTATTTTTGTCTTACAGCATACACGCTGGTAAGTGTGTAAAACACAACAAAAAAACTAAGTAAGATTCAAATTCTTACCTGATTGAACATCTCGTTCATCTCAGCAATGACACTGATTATCACTATATGACATGAGAATGACCATCAGGCAGGACCAGGTCTCAATCTGTCTGTCTGTCAAATAAAAGAACACAAGCACTTGGATCATTAGTATTTTTGTCTTACAGCATATAAGCAGATAAGTGTGTACAACACCCCAAAAATACTAAGTAAGAATCAAATTCTTACCTCAATGAACATCTCGCTCATCTCAGCAATGACACTGATCATCACTAGATGACACGAGAATGACCATCAGGCAGGACCAGGTCTCAATCTGTCTGTCTGTCAACAAGCAAAGAACACAAGCACTTGATCATAAGTATTTTTGTCTTACAGCATACACGCTGGTAAGTGTGTAAAACACCACAAAAATACTAAGTTAGAATCAAATTCTTACCTCAATGAACATCTCGCTCATCTCAGCAATGACACTGATCATCACTAGATGACACGAGGATGATCATCAGGCAGGACCAGGTCTCAATCTGTCTGTCAACAAGCAAAGAACACAAGCACTTGATATTTAGTATTTTTGTCTTACAGCATATAAGCAGATAAGTGTGTAAAACACCACAAAAATACCAAGTAAGAATCAAATTTTACCTCATTGAACATCTCGTTCATCTCAGCAATGACACTGATCATCACTAGATGACATGAGAATGACCATCAGGCAGGACCAGGTCTCAATCTGTCTGTCAACAACCAAAGAACACAAGCACTTGATCATTAGTATTTTTGTCTTACAGCATATAAGCAGATGAGTGTGTACAACACCACAAAAATACTAAGTAAGAATCAAATTCTTACCTCATTGAACATCTCGCTCATCTCAGCAATGACACTGATTATCACTAGATGACACGAGGATGATCATCAGGCAGGACCAGGTCTCAATATGTCTGTCTGTCAACAAGCAAAGAACACAAGCACTTGATCATTAGTATTTTTGTCTTACAGCATACACGCTGGTAAGTGTGTAAAACACAACAAAAATACTAAGTAAGAATCAAATTCTTACCTGATTGAACATCTCGTTCATCTCAGCAATGACACCGATCATCACTAGATGACACGAGGATGACCATCAGGAAGGACCAGGTCTCAATCTGTCTGTCTGTCAACAAGCAAAGAACACAAGCACTTGATCATTAGTATTTTTGTCTTACAGCATACACACTGGTAAGTGTGTAAAACACAACAAAAATACTAAGTAAGAATCAAATTCTTACCTGATTGAACATCTCGTTCATCTCACCAATGACACTGATCATCACTAGATGACACGAGGATGACCATCAGGCAGGACCAGGTCTCAATCTGTTTGTATACAACCAAAGAACACAAGCACTTGATCATTAGTATTTTTGTCTTACAGTACATATGCAGATAAGTGTGTACAACACCCCAAAAATACTAAGTAAGAATCAAATTCTTACCTCATTGAACATCTCGCTCATCTCAGCAATGACAGTGATCATCACTAGATAACATGAGAATGACCATCAGGCAGGACCAGGTCTCAATCTGTCTGTCTGTCAACAACCAAAGAACACAAGCACTTGATCATTAGGATTTTTGTCTTACAGCATATAAGCAGATAAGTGTTTACAACACCACAAAAATACTAAGTAAGAATCAAATTCTTACCTGATTGAACATCTCGTTCATCTCAGCAATGTTATTGATCATCACTAGATGACACAAGGATGATCATCAGGCAGGACCAGGTCTCAATCTGTATGTCAACAAGCAAAGAACACAAGCACTTGATCATTAGTATTTTTGTCTTACAGCATGTAAGCAGATAAGTGTGTAAAACACCACAAAAATACTAAGTAAGAATCAAATTCTTACTTGATTGAACATCTCGCTCATCTCAGCAATGACACTGATCATCACTAGATGACATGAGAATGACCATCAGGCAGGACCAGGTCTCAATCTGTCTGTCTGTCAACAAGCAAAGAACACAAGCACTTGATCATTAGTATTTTTGTCTTACAGCATATAAGCAGATAAGTGTGTTCAACACCACAAAAATACTAAGTATGAATCAAATTCTTACCTCATTGAACATCTCGTTCATCTCAGCAATGACACCGATCATCACTAGATGACACGAGGATGATCATCAGGCAGGACCAGGTCTCAATATGTCTGTCTGTCAACAAGCAAAGAACACAAGCACTTGATCATTAGTATTTTTGTCTTACAGCATATAAGCAGAAAAGTGTGTACAACACCACAAAAATACTAAGTAAGAATCAAATTCTTACCTCATTGAACATCTCGCTCATCTCAGCAATGACACTGATCATCACTAGATGACATGAGGATGACCATCAGGCAGGACCAGGTCTCAATCTGTCTGTCAACAACCAAAGAACACAAGCACTTGATCATTAGTATTTTTGTCTTACAGCATATAAGCAGATAAGTGTGTACAACACCCCAAAAATACTTAGAATCAAATTCTTACCTCATTGAACATCTCGCTCATCTCAGCAATGACACTGATCATCACTAGATGACACGAGAATGACCATCAGGCAGGACCAGGTCTCAATCTGTCTGTCAACAACCAATGAACACAAGTACTTGATCATTAGTATTTTTGTCTTACAGCATATAAGCAGATAAGTGTGTACAACACCACAAAAATACTAAGTAAGAATCAAATTCTTACCTCATTGAACATGTCGCTCATCTCAGCAATGACACTGATCATCACTAGATGACACGAGGATGACCATCAGGCAGGACCAGGTCTCAATCTGTCTGTCTACAACCAAAGAACACAAGCACTTGATCATTAGTATTTTTGTCTTACAGCATACACGCTGGTAAGTGTGTAAAACACCACAAAAATACTAAGTAAGAATCAAAATCTTACCTAATTGAACATCTCGCTCATCTCAGCAATGACACTGATCATCAGGCAGGACCAGGTCTCAATCTGTCTGTCTGTCAACAAGCAAAGAACACAAGCACTTGATCATTAGTATTTTTGTCTTACAGCATATGCTGGTAAGTGTGTAAAACACCACAAAAATACTAAGTAGGAATCAAATTCTTACCTGATTGAACATCTCATTCATCTCAGCAATGACACTGATCATCACTAGATGACACGAGGATGATCAACAGGCAGGACCAGGTCTCAATCTGTCTGTCTACAACCAAAGAACACAAGCACTTGATCATTAGTATTTTTGTCTTACAGCATACACGCTGGTAAGTGTGTAAAACACCACAAAAATACTAAGTAAGAATCAAAATCTTACCTGATTGAACATCTCGTTCATCTCAGCAATGACACTGATCATCACTAGATTACACGAGGATGACCATAAGGCAGGACCAGGTCTCAATCTGTCTGTCAACAACCAAAGAACACAAGCACTTGATCATTAGTATTTTTGTCTTACAGCATGTAAGCAGATAAGTGTGTACAACACCACAAAAATACTAAGCAAGAATCAAATTCTTCCCTCATGGAACTTCTCGTTCATCTCAGCAATGACACTGATCATCACTAGATGACATGAGAATGACCATCAGGCAGGACCAGGTCTCAATCTGTCTGTCTGTCAACAACCAAAGAACACAAGCACTTGATCATTAGTATTTTTGTCTTACAGCATATAAGCAGATAAGTGTGTACAACACCACAAAAATACTAAGTAAGAATCAAATTCTTACCTGATTGAACATCTCGCTCATCTCAGCAATGACACTGATCATCACTAGATGATACAAGGATGATCATCAGGCAGGACCAGGTCTCAATCTGTCTGTCTACAACCAAAGAACACAAGCACTTGATCATTAGTATTTTTGTCTTACAGCATACACGCTGGTAAGTGTGTAAAACACAACAAAAATACTAAGTAAGAATCAAATTCTTACCTGATTGAACATCTCGTTCATCTCAGCAATGACACTGATCATCACTAGATGACACGAGGATGACCATCAGGCAGGACCAGGTCTCAATCTGTCTGTCTGTCTACAACCAAAGAACACAAGCACTTGATCATTAGTATTTTTGTCTTACAGCATACAAGCAGATAAGTGTGTACAACACCCCAAAAATACTAAGTAAGAATCAAATTCTTACCTAATTGAACATCTCGCTAAACTCAGCAATGACACTGATCATCAGGCAGGACCAGGTCTCAATCTGTCTGTCTGTCTACAACCAAAGAACACAAGCACTTGATCATTAGTATTTTTGTCTTACAGCATATAAGCAGATAAGTGTGTACAACACCACAAAAATACTAAGTAAGAATCAAATTCTTACCTGATTGAACATCTCGCTCATCTCAGCAATGACACTGATCATCACTAGATGATACAAGGATGATCATCAGGCAGGACCAGGTCTCAATCTGTCTGTCTACAACCAAAGAACACAAGCACTTGATCATTAGTATTTTTGTCTTACAGCATACACGCTGGTAAGTGTGTAAAACACAACAAAAATACTAAGTAAGAATCAAATTCTTACCTGATTGAACATCTCGTTCATCTCAGCAATGACACTGATCATCACTAGATGACACGAGGATGACCATCAGGCAGGACCAGGTCTCAATCTGTCTGTCTGTCTACAACCAAAGAACACAAGCACTTGATCATTAGTATTTTTGTCTTACAGCATATAAGCAGATAAGTGTGTACAACACCCCAAAAATACTAAGTAAGAATCAAATTCTTACCTCATTGAACATCTCGTTCATCTCAGCAATGACACCAATCATCACTAGATGACACGAGGATGACCATCAGGAAGGACCAGGTCTCAATCTGTCTGTCTGTCAACAAGCAAAGAACACAAGCACTTGATCATTAGTATTTTTGTCTTACAGCATATAAGCAGATAAGTGTGTACAACACCACAAAAATACTAAGTATGAATCAAATTCTTACCTGATTGAACATCTCGTTCATCTCAGCAATGACACTGATCATCACTAGATGAGACGAGGATGATCATCAGGCAGGACCAGGTCTCAATCTGTCTGTCAACAACCAAAGAACACAAGCACTTGATCATTAGTATTTTTGTCTTACAGCATACACACTGGTAAGTGTGTAAAACACCACAAAAATACTAAGTAAGAATCAAATTCTTACCTCATTGAACATCTAGTTCATCTCAGCAATAACAGCAATGACACTGATCATCGCTAGATGACATGAGAATGACCATCAGACAGGACCAGGTCTCAATCTGTCTGTCTGTCAACAACCAAAGAACACAAGCACTTGATCATTAGGATTTTTGTCTTACAGGATACACGCTGGTAAGTGTGTAAAACACAACAAAAAATACTAAGTAGGAATCAAATTCTTACCTGATTGAACATCTCGTTCATCTCAGCAATGACACTGATCATCACTAGATGACACGAGGATGACCATCAGGCAGGACCAGGTCTCAATCTGTCTGTCAACAACCAAAGAACACAAGCACTTGATCATTAGTAATTTTGTCTTACAGCATACACACTGGTAAGTGTGTAAAACACAACAAAAATACTAAGTAAGAATCAAATTCTTACCTGATTGAACATCTCGTTCATCTCAGCAATGACACTGATCATCACTAGATGACACGAGGATGACCATCAGGCAGGACCAGGTCTCAATCTGTCCGTCTGTCTACAACCAAAGAACACAAGCACTTGATCATTAGTATTTTTGTCTTACAGCATATAAGCAGATAAGTGTGTACAACACCCCAAAAATACTAAGTAAGAATCAAATTCTTACCTCATTGAACATCTCGTTCATCTCAGCAATAACAGCAATGACACTGATCATCGCTAGATGACATGAGAATGACCATCAGGCAGGACCAGCTCTCAATCTGTCTGTCTGTCAACAACCAAAGAACACAAGCACTTGATCATTAGTATTTTTGTCTTACAGCATACACGCTGGTAAGTGTGTAAAACACCCCAAAAATACTAAGTAAGAATCAAATTCTTACCTGATTGAACATCTCGTTCATCTCAGCAATGACACTGATCATCACTAGATGACACGAGGATGATCATCAGGCAGGACCAGGTCTCAATCTGTCTGTCTGTCAACAAGCAAAGAACACAAGCACTTGATCATTAGTATTTTTGTCTTACAGCGTGTAAGCAGATAAGTGTGTAAAACACCACAAAAATACTAAGTAGGAATCAAATTCTTACCTCATTGAACATCTCGTTCATCTCAGCAAGGACACTGATCATCACTAGATGACACGAGGATGACCATCAGGCAGGACCAGGTCTCAATCTGTCTGTCTGTCAACAACCAAAGAACACAAGCACTTGATCATTAGTATTTTTGTCTTACAGCATATAAGCAGATAAGTGTGTACAACACCACAAAAATACTAAGTAAGATTCAAATTATTACCTCATTGAACATCTCGTTCATCTCAGCCATGACACTGATCATCACTAGGGTAACAAAAGCATTAAAAATAATTCTAGAAGAAACAAGTCAATAAATGCTTTAAAGCCATAAGATTTACATTAAATCACATGAATGATGTTAACACACAAGTCACACAAAGTACCACCAATTTAGTGTAATTTCCACAAATGCTATGCTATTCAAATAACCATTTTTTCCAAATTGAATATATTGATCACTTAAAAATCTAGAAGTAGAACTGGTAGTTTAATGAAAAGGAGCATCAGTGTGTCCTTACATTAAAAGTTTAACTTCCGCTGTTGGTTAATTCTTATTTCCATCATTAAAAGGTAACAGAACAGATCCCTTTTTGTTTGAATAGCCACACAGAGGAAAATAACCTTTTAAAATATCTTATATTTTCATGATATTTTGTCATTTGTATAATTTTTTGTTCATTTATATAGAGCAAACAACAAATTTAAAAAAGTAACAATAAAGAATGTTTTTATTGTTTTGCTGTTGTATTCTTTGCTGAGTTTGGACAGTCTGCACTATACAGCTCTTTAAGTGAGCTTATTAGATTTTAAGTAATAAGCTGAGTTGTTTATATGTGAAAGACAATTTCAGTTATCAGGAGTGAGGCTAAAGCAAGTGCGAAACCTTCAGTTAAGGAAAGTTTGTGGATATTAAATACATTTTCCACTGTTTTATTCTAATGGCAAGAACTGGTGTATGAATGTTAACATGACCATAACATGTCAAAGAGGTCTCAAAACAAATGTTGATTTTGTATGTTAGAATGAGTTGAAATATTATGAAATATGTCTTTGATGAGCAAATTGACTTTGGTCCCCTTTTGGATAGTGAAATGCAGAGTGTTGTTGACTGAATTGATGACAAAACTTCAGATTTAATATTTTTTAGAAATGATCAGACAACAAAATACATTACGTTTGCATTTGTGGTACAATTCCCAGTACTTCAGCAGATATATTAGCAAAAAATTAGATGTCCTTTTAAATTTATTTTTTTAAATCTCTTGTGGAATCTTTTTTTAAATAAAGGAGACAACATCATATAGAATGCTTCTGATGTTTGATAGTGCCTTTATTGAAAGTATTCTGATGTGAAATTGGATACAACACATTTGGCCAATGAGAAAGATGAAGTTATATATAAAATCACATTATTTGTCAAATTTCGGTTATTATTTATTTTAGAGTTACTCTTTATGGCCACTGAATGACACTAACATTTCTGTAATAAAATAATGTAGGAAAGTAAATTTTTAAATGGGATGTACCGATTTATTCTGCCTACTGTATATTTTATTATCCAGTTTAATCTAAAGTTAAGAATGTCTGCGTGTGTGTGTGTGAGTAGGCTATATGTGTGTGTATGAGTGCGCTTTATGTGAGTGTGCTATATGCCAGAGCGCTATATGTGTGTGTGTGAGACCATCTATATATGCATGCATGTATAAGTGTACGGTGAACTCACTTCTCGAACATCTTTATTTGGATTTATATGGATATCCATTCAGGTTGGTCTCAGTCCTGCCACACCATTCAGTTAATTAGACTTAAATTCAGTTTTTACAAAACTTTTGCATTTAACTTTAATGGGGCCTCAAAGATAGCATGAAACTAGGCTTTGTGCAACTTGGCACGAATGTGCATGCTCTCCAGCAGGGGCCCCGGAACTCACAGAGTATAAAGACCTTTTTGACTGCAGCACTATAGGCAATCCCAGTAGTGTACCACATGCGCTCCCAGACTTGTGCCATTGGCAATGAAAGACAAAATAATCAGTGAACTCAATAGAATGACTAAACTGGGAGTCATTAAGCCAGTTCAGGAGCCCACTGAGTGGGTGTCTTCTATGGTGGCTGCCCGTAAAAAAGATGGTTCTGTTAGACTGTGTATCGACCCTGTTCACCTCAACAAAGCCCTCCTCAGACCACGTCATCCCATGAAAACAATTGAACAGGTGATTGCTGACATGCCAGGGGCCAAGGTGTTTAGCATCCTTGATGCAAAATGTGGATCCTGGCAGGTGCCACTCAGTGAGGAGTCATCAAAGCTGACCACCTTCATGACCCCAGCGGGCCGATATGCCTTCCTCCAAATGCCCTATGGAATTTCCACAGGAAGTGAAGTCTTCCAAACGTGCATGGAGCAGCTCTTTGAAGGACAGCCATGCGCAATTGTTGTTGATGATATTCTTGTTTGGACCAGCACAAGAGAAGAGCATGATCTGCGCCTCCGACAAGTCATGGACAGAATATATGCCATAAATCTTAAGCTCAACCCAGACAAGTGCCGTTTCCGAGTGTCTGAGGTTTCATATTTGGGTCACCTTCTAACTGACCAAGGCATAAAGCCTGACTCTACAAAGACAGATGCAGTCCGTTCTATGCCAACCCTAGCAGACAAGCATGGTTTTCAAAGGTTTTTGGGCATGACAAACTATTTATCGAAATTCATCCCAGGCTATAGTGAAGTCACTGCACCATTATGTCATCTCCTGCTTCAGGATGCTGAATGGAGCTGGCAGGAGCACCACATGACAGCATTCACCAGACTTAAAGAACTCCTCACAAGTCCTCCAGTTCTCCAGTACTTTGACGTGCACCAGCCTGTGGTATTATCTGCAGATGCCTCTCAGCACGGCCTGGGTGCTGTCTGTCTCCAGAACAACAAACCTGTGGCGTTTGCCTCAAGAGCACTTACAGAGACTGAGTCAGGCTATGCTCAAATAGAAAAGGAACTGCTGGCTCTTGTCTATGCTTGTCAGAAATTCCACAATTAAATATATGGCCGTCCAGTGACTGTCGAAACGGATCATCAGCCCCTCATCACTATTCTAAAAAAGCCAATACACTCTTCAGAGGATGATGCTTAAGCTGCAGCGGTATAACCTCAACGTCGTCTACAGGAGAGGCAAAGAGCTATACTTAGCAGATGCGTTCTCACGTGCACACCTGCCCTCCACTGACTGGGCCGAAACTGCTGAGGATTATGAAGTTATGACAGTGGAAGTCCTCTCCTCGAAGAGAACTGAGGAACTGAGATTGGAGACACAGGCAGATCATCAATGCAGCCGCTTATCTGAGATCGTTGCCCTGGGATGGCCTGACTCGTCAATGAAGCTACCACATGAGCTCCGGCAATTCTTTGCCATAAGGGATGAACTCACAGTGGATGATGGCCTACTGCTCCTTTGTCAGCGTTGTGTCATTCCCCACTCACTGCAACACTATTATATCAGACAGCTGCATCAGGGGCACCCAGGCCTAGAAGCAACAAAGCGCAGGGTCAGAGAAACCGTGTTTTGGCCCAGCATATACCAGGACATTGAACATGAAATCTCCAGTTGCGCTCCTTGTAATGCCCTTAAACCACACCAAACGAAGGAGCCCCTTCAATTGCACGAGATACCAGACTTGCCATGGGCCCTTACAGCATGTTTTTGAGTGGGGGGATGAACATCTGGTGCTCGTCGATTCATACTTCGGCTGGTTTGAAATAGACCAGCTCCCAAACATGACCAGTGCAACCATTATAGCCAGACTAAAGCGCCACTTTGCCACCCATGGAGCTCCTCAGCAGCTAATGACTGACAACGCAGCATATTTCACAAGCAAGGAGTTCCAAGAATTTGCCTGCACATGGGACTTCTGTCATGTCACCAGCAGCCCCCACTACCCTCAATCAAATGGGCTAGCGGAGAGGGCTGTACGCTCAGCCAAACACCTGCTAGAAAAATGTGCACGTGATGGAACAGATGTATATGCAGCGCTGCTCAATCTACGCAACATTCCAAGGGATGGCCTTCCCTCTCCAGCACAATGCCTGCTTTCTCGACGCACCAAGACCCTTATTCTCATGACTAAAGCCATGTATATGCCAAAAGCAGAAACACAGGTCCAGGCAGCTTTAACATGTACCAGAAAGAGAGTAAAGACACATTATGACAAGTCAGCTAGACCCTTGGTCCCTATGCAAGCAGGGCAGACAGTGAGATTACAGACGGAAAGGGGCTATGACAGATTGGGAACGGTAATAGGAAATGCACCACAGCCAAACAGTTACCAGGTCCAGACCGGAGATGCCGCATATGTGAGAAACAGGCGTCACCTCCTACATACACATGAACACTACACACCACCTACAACAACAGGGGTCCCACTTAACACTAGCAGTGAACCTCCGCCAGAAACCCAGCCTAATGTCGACCAGCCGCAGACAGAACAGGTGCAGGAACCACCTGTGGTTATCACCCGCTCAGGGAGAATATCAAAGCCCAACTCCCTATACAAAGACTATACTACATAAGCGCAGACTATTCATAACTCTCTCATTGCAGCAGCCCTGTTCCTTATGGCTGTAGTAAAGGAGGTTAGAAGAATGCTGTATCCTGTTTGGTATCAGTCAGGTTATACACTGTTTTGTTAGTTTCACTGTTCATGTGCATTCTTATAATAGATAAAGCTAAAGAACTAGCTTTTATATATATGTATATATATACACATCTGTTTAAGTCTTTTCTTGTTATTGTCGTTGATTCAGTTTCAATATTTTATTCATGTCAAACCTATCCAGATACCCTATCATTTAGAAGGGGGATGTAGATTAGATAGATGGTTATTTGTTATGTTTCCTGTGGTTGTCTCCAAGAGATGACGTAGGAGGTCCAGGGGGAGTCTTGGGGGAAACACGGAAGGAAGCAGTTGGTTTTATATACATGTGAATAAAGGAGACCTCGGCTCTACACAAAGTGTCAGTTAATCTGTCTACACACATCTACAGTAGATGAAGAGAAATTGAGTTTCTACAGATATTATCAAGTTTACGAGCATTTCAAGATATCGTTATTATTGTATATATTATAATTGGTTTGTTTTCTCAAAATCGCGCCTAAATCACATAAATCATAGATTACACGGTTTTGTGAAGAAATGCAGAGATTAAAATCCGATTTTTAAGTGAATTTACCAAAAGCAACAAGCTAGCTTCGCTTCGAGTGCTCGATGTGAAAATGAGACCTCACTCGCTGAACAGACTTTCCCGCTCTATGACGTCACATAGAATGGAACGTTCGACGCAATGCATGCTGGGATATAAGGTTTCTGAGCAGCGGTAAATGATTATAATAAACAAAGTTACAATTCTCATTATATTATAAGCAGAAAAAATTACACAAATATTTATTATTAAATAATAGTTGAGCTCGCCCTCCCCTTCCTCACAATGGTTTGGCCCACTGACGGATTTCGCGGTTTATCTCAACTTCTCCTCACACGAGACAGGTGTATGACAACACTTTATTCATGTTTAATTCCAGTAAGTAGGATATTATATTTACTTTATAGGATACTTTATTTACTGTCATTATATAAATTTAACATTAACGGCTGGAATTAGCTAACAGTTTACTAAATTAGCACTGTGCTACGTCAGAACGGAGCCCACTTTTTATATTAAATCGATTTTTATTCTTATTATGCAGTCGAGAACGTCATGTTAGAGAGGAATAAATAGAACAAAGAAACAGGAAGGAAGAGGTTGCGGTGTAATTAAAGATAAATTAATTTAATTAATTTTTTTATATAAACAGAGAAAATGTGTTAATATATGTTAACCCTGCTTATAGTGAGAAACAAACCGTCATCCACAGGGACTTACACGCCATTCCATGATTGTTCTTGAGTCTGAACAATACCTGCGATCAAACACTTGCGCCTGACATTGTTCTTATCAGTTAGCTACAGGAAACCCGTAAAACCTTATTGTAGTGAGTTTTGGGCATTAGAACGGTTACGATTCTATTATTTACAGCATTACAACATTGTTGTAGCACTTGTTCACCTATTGTTGTATCGGCTATTTACCGCTTCATTGTCTCCTCGACTATTGTAAGTCGCTTTGGATAAAAGCTTGCTAAATGACTAAATGTATATGTAAATGTATTATTTTATCTTTAATTTAAAAAAAATCCCACCTATCTGAAAGTCTGAAGTTAAAAGCGATACTAGACCCAAAAATAAAACTTCGGAAATCATTGACTCACCTTTAAGAATACTAAAAAATCTTTGGAAGAACTCTTAAACAAACTAGATGTTTTTAAGAGAGTAGGACAGCAGATCCGCGGTCCTTTAACTACCATTGTAGTTCTTTCTACCAATTAACGTAGGCAGTTTTTGTCTAATTGTGTAAGTGTGATAATTGTCCGGTGCATAATACTTGTAAGTCACTTTTACAAGCATATGTCTAGATATGTTCTCGTTTAACCAAAGAAATTGATATAGGTTTGAGATATGTAGAGAGTAATACATGACGGAATATTCATTTTATGTAAACTTTCCTTTTAAAGTTGATAAAGGTGTTAAAGAAGAGAAAACAGATCATCAGTATGAAATCACATACAGGCATTCATTGCTGTATTCATTTATTCGACTGGAACAAGTTTTTTTTTATATTAGTATCACTCAATGAAACTGCATCAGATGAACAAATGAAATAATTACAGCTACAGGAACTTCAATCTCGGGGGTCCGATAGTAAACACCCCCAAACTCCTCCTGGGACCCTTATCAATTAACTCATAAATCAAATACATGATACGTTCATTTGATCTGCATTACATTACAATGTCTGTATAAGCTAGGCTTTACACAAGCATGAGAGATCCAGGTAATCATATCTAACTTAAGGATCAGAATGGTGCGTGCTTTTGTCAGATATGATAAACCAATCAAAGGTACAGTTCTGTTATCTGAAGGTTGACCAGGGCTGTTGGCGCAAGATGAATTTTATAATTAAAAGGTTTTTTAAGACATGTATAAGAATGTGTGTAGAGAGATGTTAAAAAATATACAATAAAAACCAAACAATGACATTTCTCAAGTGTCCCTTTCAGTACAACAGTGGAAATAAAACAAAATAACATAACAACAAAGACACATAATAACCGAACGATATTGTTAGATGAGAAGTTCCACTTTAGAAGTAAGGCTTAAATATGATACTCATAAGAACTAAAATATTAGATTTTTGTTAAGTACAATTATCTTATTTACCAGATTTAATTTTATAAATACTATTCTTCTGTATAAACTGAATAAACACTATACAAAGGAAACATTACCTCAAGTAGACACTTAGTCCCATCGTCATAATAAAACTGTCTAATGCGAATTCTAGCTAGTGGTAATTGGATTTCAGACAAGGGATTTGTTATAATTTGATATTTTGAGATCTAGATTTGTTTCGCTGAAAACAAAAAACAAATACATTTACGCACAACCCTCCCACATCGGAAACATATCTAACCTATATTTATTAAGTTCAAAAGCAACATCTCTAAGGTTTTTTTTTAAAGAACAATCTTGAATTGTTTATTCAGCAAATCATTTCTTTTTTATGTAAGAAACCTTTTGCCGTTAACATACACAAGTTTGCTTTTCATGTATATTTAATGGGTGTAATGGTATTTTACAGGAAGACAGTGTAATGTATCACTTCTTTTATATGCAGGAAACACATGATCATGGAGCAGTCAGACAGAAGCTTGGAGCATGATAAAGGATGGCCTGTAAGTACAGTGCAATAAGGATGACATGATCAGACGCCAACAATCTACAAGTCCAATGCAGTGTGTTAATGGCAAATAACACACTGTACCAGTGTAAAAGCTTAAACATCACACTGAACACAAAGTAGAAGTTTCTTATGGGTATTTAATGATCCTAGACCATGTATCGCTTATGTCGATGGGGTCAATGACGTATAACAGAGAAAGTGTATGGAATGGGCAGCATGGTTGTGATAAGGTGACTGCTGTAACAGCAAAAAAAAACAGCTTTACAATTCAAGATAATACTGATGTCCTACCATACATAACACAAAATATAAACATCATATGAAATCAAAGAAATAACAACACGTGCTGTTTAAAGTAACAGCCATTTTTAACAGTTAAAATCATGTAATTATGAAATAAATAACAGAGGACTTCTGATAAACCTCATCCACTCCTACTGATGGTGGATTGGGGCATTCGTAATAGCTTCTTTGGGGATATCCGGTGTGTATCTGTGAACAATCAACTGCTGAGAAAGGTCTAAGTCATATTTAATATACAGCCTTTATACAGCTTCATGAAATTCACCCAATCTGAGCATGGCGAGGGGATCAAAAAGCTCATCTATGCACAAAGATCTATAACACACTCCCTATACCCTAGGTCTGGCCTGTACCATAGTTTTGGGAAATGGGCCCTAATGATATAAACTTGAGAAAGAAGCAAAAGCTCACAAAGAAGAAACGCTCACTTGCTCTGGGGCAGCATATGGATACAACTTTTTTCCTTCTGCCGGTTACACGAGACATGACTACTTTACAGCTAATAAACATTCCACACTACGAAACAAATGAACATCTATGATAATGAAGTTTGCTGAGCTTGAAGGCTTTTTCTGATAAATGTGATAAAGATTTGCAAAGAGGACTAGAACATGTTTTGCAACTGGACATCTATATATGAGAGAAAAATATCTTTTTGGGCAAAGCACTAAATAAAATTCCCTAACATCATTCATATTCATAGATATTTATAAGTGTTAAGAGTATACAGCCCTGTGACAGTACTCTAGTTGTGACGGTGCTTAATCACATTTGTGTCATATTTTGGGATTGTTCTTAGAAGAAACGCATCCTGGTCCGATTTCTTTAGATTTTAAGGGTAAAATATAACCACATGTTTTTTTTTGTGAGATTCAGCCTCTGACTGGAAAAATAAAAACGTGAAAGAGAAAAATGGATTGGAGACAAACGTCTAAACCGCATTCTTTTTGAGATTGTGTCTAATTACAGTTGACTTGACTTCTATTTCTATATTTTGGCTTTTCCGTGTGGTTGGATAAGGTGAGGTGACGGCCGGTCTACACACGAGTTAGGAAACCTAGATTGAGACTGCTGGGGATCTGAATGGTTTCCAGAGCCAGTGAGGAGGGATTGAAGGGGAAGGTGACAGGGTAGATGATTTTGGTGTCCATTAGCAGCTGAGGTGACTCCTTCCGATCCCGTAAACGTGTCTGATAGAGAAAATTAGAGCATTAACATGCATACCGACTTGAAAAACTGTCAGATAAACATATACACGGCTATCATCGGGCATGGCTATACATTATTTAAAACAGTTGAAAATAACGAACGAGTAATGTTAAGAACTGTGCATGTTGAACACAATTTATTTAGTATGGAAAATCTGGTTTTTGGTTTACTTTTCAAAAACAACATGAAATGATATTGGATTTGTGTTAATAGATTTCTTACGTGATTTGCATTTCAGAACATACCTGTATAGTTCGTATGAACAGCACTGTCACGCGCTCTTCAAAAGCATTGACTGGCGTGTACAAGTTCAGCACTTTCACAATCTGAAGAGAGAAAGAAAGACATATTGAGCAAGTAAAGTTTCTTAATTCTTTGAATTTTCTTTTGGTTAAGTATTGGCAAAACCCACAGGTACACGTAAGGATTGGCCAACAATAATGAGTTACAAAAATGTATGACTTATGGAAATATATAACCAAGCTTTTAGTCCAAAGGCTTGATGATTTTGTAATTTTTATGAAATGTAGACCAGTAAGGGCCAGAGAGATATACAGCTAGTGTGTGTGTTTTACCTGTGCTGTAGAGAGAGCATTACACATGGAGCAGATGGCCTCTGCATCTTCATCTGTTTTCTTCTTCACCTGCAGCAGTTGTGCGGCTTGAATCAGTGGTTCCAATGTTTCTTTAGCACCACATGTCATGAGGTTCTTATCTCTCAACCATTCCTCCAGCTGACTCACATTATACCTGAACAAACACAACCCAAGGATCAAGTAACTTCATTAAACTCTAGAGGTGCATGCTCATAGTTACTAGTCCAGGATGTGTTCAATGTTCCTCAAACTGGAATCGCCCTCCTCCATCCCCAACTTTACAGGTCTAGACATCTGTTTACATGCAGTGTATCGACACTCACCTGATCTGCATGCCCTTGCTCCAAGAGCACATGTCCTTGCGCAGTAGCAGGTTGTTGAGTGTGACGGCACCAATGATGTAAAACTGTTGCTTGACCACCTGCTTGATGAGTTCAGGGTCAGTCCCGTGCTGACACATTATGGAGTGGAAGGTGTTAAGTTGGCGTATGATGGAGTCCAGAGTGTATGTCCCCTCATCAGCAATGCTAGACGTCCTCTTGCGGAGACCGGTTGGCTTCACCCCTGACACCCCCTGAATGGTTTCGTGTTCCAGCATGCCGGAAACTGGAGCGAGGGTGAGAGAAAGAGAGATGAATAAAGAGGAAAGAGGGATTCAGAAAGACATAGAGGACATTCTCTCACCGATCATGGGCTGCAGGATGCCCTCCATACACTTGATAAGCTGCTGGTAAATCTGAATGGCCAGGTCACTCAGAACCTGCCGGTACTCGGCCAAGTCAAAGTTGGATAGACAGTGTTCATTTTGTTTAGAGGTGTTATGCTTCATGAATTGCTGGAGAGGCAAGCAGACAAGAGAGTTGTTTTCTGAGAGAATAACACTAAAGACACTTCCAGTAATGTTTATTATTATTTATGTGAAGGAGAGCAAGACATAGAGACGTAGAGAGCCTTTGTACGAATGTGAATTCTCACTTCATCTCCGCTGTACTGTTTCAGGCAGTGCAGGAAGCGGCATGTGTTGGACAACCAGAAGGAAACCGTCTCAAAGTCATCACCTCGTTTCTGTAGACAAAAAAAGAGTGTGTTGAGAAACAAAACAGAAATTCTTCTGCTCTATAGTGCCATTTAGTGACTGTAATGTGACTTAAATGTCTGTGATGAGACCTTGAGTATCTTCTTAATGCTGTTGATGATGGAGGTGAGTAGAGATCGCACTTTCTGGTCATCGTTGACGTAGTCAGAGTGGCGTAGACACATGAAGAGAATGTATGCAGGCAAACCCGGAATCAGATTGACCGCCACACCACGAGGCTTCAGGTCTGAGATAATCACACATGCAATGATCAGAGATAAAATGAACTTGCAATGAACTTGAGTTGTTTGCTTGAGCAGCACAGCTTAACGTGCATCAGCGTATGTAAAAGAAACTTTCTATTATCGTATAAGGGGGCTTTCACATCTGTAGTTTGGTTCCTTTGGTCGGGACCATGGGAACAATTGATAAAATAGCCATTTTGGGTCCTTTTTACACTACACTGATTGCTCGGCTCTGAAACAGTTGAAACAAGCCAAATGCAGTCATGTGACAACATCCACAACACTCGTTGACCAGATTGAACATATTTCCTAAACTGCTTTTCAGTTGGTTAGAATTCACATGCAGCACAATTTCAATAGAACTTTTAGAAGTCGAAGAGACAACAAGCCGGAAGAAAACATTCCGCGTGGAGGGAATATTATTGAATGGTTTCGAAAGTTGGGAACTAAAAATGATCATCAGACCAAATTTGATGAGGTTCCGCAGAGCCTCAGAACTCCAAGTTTGTCCGCGAACTACCATTGGCTATGTTACTAAATCGCACACTGTCAACAAATATGTCTCCTCATCCAATAATGCATAATACAGCTGATTACGACAGCTGGATTGGTCCAAAACGGCGCAGTACTTTTTGAAGTTGGGTCTGTTCGAGTTCAGATCATGTTCTCACCACAAACGAACCGCTTAAGTTTTGGTTTGAAAGCATTCAGAGACATAGTCTTAAAAATGTCGTAGTATGCTTTCTTGGTCCGCTTTCAGTGAGCACATTGTTGCATTCACACCTGCCCAAACAAACCCCTCCAAGTAGGATTTGGATATTTCATATTTGCTGTTTATGTGAGCGGGTATTACCAAGTATGATATTTTTGACAAGTTTGAGCTCATCCTCTTTCTTGTACTCGAGCATTCCCTGGAAATCTTTCTCTCTGCGAGGAATGTTCACCGGGTGTACCGGCTCATCGGTCGTCTGTCCTGGAGACACGTCCATGTGACCACCTGCAACACATACAGAGATTTACACTGTCCTCTAGATGTAAAAGATAATTGCCAAATAAGCTGTCTCTTAACACATGTAAAAGCACCTTCCAGGTCATTGATCTTCTTGGCGAAGACTTTAAGCTGTTTCTTCAGCTTGCGAACCGTCTTGTCCTGTTTCTCCAGCTGTTCCATGAGGTCCTGCAACACCACAGACCGACATTCCATTACACCACGGCACAATCACAATATCAACTGATTCTTTTTAACAGGAGGGTTTGTTTTAGTAAATCAGACAAAGCTGGTAGAAGGAGGATCTTCCAGTTCTGCAAGAGAACAATCTAAGGATAAGAGACGTGACTTTTGTTTGCCCATGCAGAGAGAGAAAGATAGAGGTGGGTAAATCAGAGTAATATTTATATAATATTTTTCATCGTGAAATTATTTTTGACACAATTGAGTCCATTAACCTTATTTCTTATTATTGTAATGCAAAAACGTCACTGATGAAAAAAGAACCCTGACCAGTTACATTGAGAACTCATTGTCTGTAAGTGGTAGGGCAGTTCTATTGATTTGGTTTATCCTCTTCTATCATAATACATACTATCATCACCCTTTCTTAAGAGGATGTAATGAGCATAATTCAAATTGTCATAAAATAAAATAATGAAATACGTAGTGTCTTAACATTGAATTTAAAGTAAAAAGTGATTCCATAATGTTTTATAAGGTTTTGAGAGATTCACCCGGACAGTGAAACAAAGAGAGATTATAAAACCGTGCTGATTCGTGGTGCTGTGGGTTAAACACACAACAGTTAGAGCTGAACACACCAGCGATTCAGTGTAACACACCAGTGTCTGTTAGTGTTCAGATACATGCGCACACGCACACAAAATCCTACATACAACCATCCTGCGTAACATGCTGATTCTGTAGGCTTTATATTCCTTGGGGTCGTCAGAGTGAAGCTCCTGTGAATGAAACATCTACACATCAGATGAACCAACTCTGTAAAGGTCTTGTTAAAGAACCCTTGTGATAATTTTAAAGAGCACACTAGCAACGACTAAAGGCCCGTTCACAAGTTATCTACACCGTTAGAAAATAAGGGTGATTTAAGAATTTTATAAGGGGGTCAGAAAATCTCTGCAAATTGTAAAAGGACATTGAACATTGTTTCCGTTTCATTTATCATAATCTGATCAAATATATATTGCTGGGTTCCTTGCGTCATAAAGTTTGAAAAACCTGCTATAGATTAGTATTGAATTAGCTGAACATAAGCAATTTTGCCCCAAAACACTGATTAGATGTGAAGAGCCTCCAGAAAGGGCCAACATTCGCTCAATCTGTGTATGTCTAGTGAAGTGTTAAACGTTTTTGTACTTACCAGGTTTTCGTTGGTGAGGCGCGTGATCTCGTGCTGTAGACTGGCCTCGATTCTGGCCTCTGGAGGAAGCTGAAGGTTCTGAGCCAACAGCTGCTGTTGGCGATTGTTGTCCTCCTTCACACTTTGAAGTTCTCCACGCAAAACCTCCACCTCGTTCTCATAAGACCGCCGCTGAGCTTGCATCTGAGACTCTAACAACCTAAAGACAGATACTGACTTTTAGTAGGCCCAAATAAATGTAATAGTTCACCAGATGGTCTCGAGACCAAAGCTTTAATAGGATAGTTCAGCCAAAATCATTTCCCCAAATTTGCCATCCTTTACTCATTTGTTATGAGGTTACTCAGGAATTTACCATTTTGGTTGAACTATTCCTCGAAGTAGAGCATGACGAATTGTTTCTGCCCCGGAATAGCTCATTTTTTGCAGTCCATGCAGTTTAGTTTAGTGTCCCTGCACTTAAACATTTCCATTTTAATACGAAAAGCAAATATCCGGGCCTAAGAGAACATTCTGCAGGCAATAGTGTTCAGAGACACTTTAAACAGCACAATGTTAGAAGGCCAAGTCTTTAAGAAGCTGAAGAAGCAAAATCAGCCCACAAACGGAGGACGGAGAGATGAGAGAAGAAAACTGAATCTACATCTCTAAACGCTCTCTCAATTCTTGAACCTGTTTGTTTCCTTTAACCCTTCATATACCAGCCACAGTTCCCCATCCTCATTCAGCTTATGGTAGTCAGGGAAGGGAGATCTGATGAAGTTGAACAAAGAAAGAAATGTCATAACAAAAAAGAACAAAAGCGCTGCTGTCAATGTCCAGATTTTTTAAAAGTTGATACACAAGTTATGATTGTAATCATTTACTAACAAGTTTTAAACGTTTGATTAAAAATAGTCCCACCACCTTATACTTAAGTGTTGCATATGTTTGCCCATTTGGAACTGCCAAATGTTAGAAAGGAACTACAGGAAATAGAAGACAACAACGCATTCCCATAAAACAATCATAACATTTTTTTAAACATTTTTTTTTCAGCAGCCAGGTCTATGTGTTCAATAATAGTCATCAAGGCTTGAGACAACTTATGCAAGTAAATGAAAAAGGTTTATGTCTGGGATAATTATTATTTAGGTGTATGAATATTAACAAGACATTTGCTAGGGAAAAATAAACAAAGCTATAGTAGCGCTTAATGCTGTCTGTCAAAAGCACCATAAGCACCTCTATCCAACCAGAATAATGGTTCACATAGATCATGAATTCAGAAGGTCAAGCGCAAACCCAATGCCAAATGTTTCCAGACTCGCTCGATTTCTGTTTTGCACACATGCTACACGAAAAGGCCCTTACTATACTTTGCTTATGCATATTTCAAAGAATGCCCTTTTGGAGAACCCATGTGAACGAAAACTACAGGAATATCACGCTTTATTATATATTATAAGTCCTTCTAAAATATATCCACCTACTGGATTAGATAAAGTTTGTGGGATAAGTTTTCCTTTTGATTTGTTAAATAATCTTTCGCCGTCAATTGGATACTCCAATTCAAGATCACAGGAAAGAGAGGGGAACAGAAGTTGAGAAAGGACTCAAATTGAATCACCTGAAACACTGTGATAGGTCAAGCACAGCCCGCGAGAATTTATTTTGTAGTTTTATTAATGTAGTATCTAACTTCTTATGTTATGTCAGATTTTTTATTTAACATCTATCTTCGAGGCCTACAATGAAGCGGAGCTTCTGTTCTGGCTGCACACACATGCGGTAAAAGCAACGCGTCATGCCCGTCCATCTGTTACCTCAACCTGTTCACAAGCTCATTTACTTCTGTCGGCCTGCGTGTAAACCTGGGTGATCTGTGTGAGACAGAGATGAGCATCAACACAAAAGACAGACGGACGGACGAATGTAGAAAGAGTGTAGGAAAACCAGAAACAAGAAGGGAGAGAAAGATTTGGGGAGATGACAATACAAATACAAACGCTAGAAAGACGAATTATCAGATATTGTCCTATGTTGTGTATTTTGTGAATAAGGCTGCTGTCTTATAATGGGATTTGGTAATGTCCTGTGATGAATTCATTGTTTGGAGGATTGATCATAAGTATAATAGATGCACCGGTAGGGATTGTACCTGTTGGTTTCCTTAAGGCTCACGTAGGCCTGTGAGATCTCCTTGGCATCAGTCAGCTTCTGCACATCCTCAATGTAGGGCAAAGGTTCAGTCATCGTCTCCTACACACACAGAACCATCACATTAACACAATATGCACGTCTACTAACATGTGCTTGTGTGATAATCAGGTTTGCTTTTGACTTTTCAGGCCAACATTTTACATTCAAAAAGCGTTTTCTAAATGCGTTTCTCATAATAAAAGAACACGACTCTCAAAAGAATCTCACATAATTTAAACAATTGTTAAAAGTGGAATGCGAAAGGGTTATGCTTAGTAAATAATTTTAGTTTGTAAGCTAAAAATCAACTCTCCACTGTCCCTTGTTTAGCCAAAACAAAACAGAATTGCATATTAATGAATGATGGCGTTTTCATGTGTTAAATTTTAAATAGCCATGATATTTAGACTCCTTGACAAATCCAGCCATGAATGGCATACGTATATAAATGGATAAACAATTTTTCAACAATCATATTTAAAAAAATATATTTTTGGGGAATTTTGAGGATTTTCATGGTTAAACCGAGGTGTTCTAGTCTTGGTTCAGGTATTTAACCAACATACCTTCTCATCCTGATGCGATTGAAGCAAAAGACAGAAGAACAAATGAAGTGTTCAGATTTATGAAAAGAAGAATGACAGTAACAGATATTAGTGCACAGAGACAAGTGGCATGGTTAGTAGCACATTAACGTCTGCACGTTCGAGTCAAATTTTCGAACCTTGTGCTGCATGGCCTCTTTTTTGCTGACCAGTTGAGATCGCAGAATGAGAACCTCCTCCTTACGCACATCTAGCTCCTCGTTGGAAGCGTTCAGCTGATCCAGCAGAACCGTGTACGCTGGAGAACCCGGAGCAGCAGAACCGGCCTCGCCGCTTCCCCGTAGAGACTGCCGCATCTGATTTAGATTATGTTTCAGCTTCTTATTTTCAGATTCCAGCTCCTGACGCTGAGAACAAAAGACAATAATTAAATCCTTCATTAATGACCGATATGCAATGTTTAGGTTTAAGCTATAAAAGATTGCGAAACGTGTGGGCAGAAAACTTGAAGATTTTGTAAATAAAAAGCACATCTTTCAAACAACTTATCAGTACATGTGTATTTTGCAAACAGCAAAACTCATGTTCTAATTAATACCATGCAGACAGATACATTTTATGTAGATCGCTTGATATCAAACGTTTTGATATTTTAACATAATGGTATTTTGATTTTTTTTTTACTGTTGGCACTTGTATATCAAATATACTATTTATTGAATGTGTTTCAAACTATATTTTTTAATGTCGTTCCTAACGTCCATGCACTGGCCAAAGATTAAGGCCCTAGCCCGACTCTTGCATGAGATGCTCACGCCTTAACCTGGAACTTGGCCGACAGCCTATCAGAATACTCAGCCCCAGCCGGACAAAAGCCCATTTTTACCAAACAATGTGTGTTAACCTCTCAATAACACAGCCTTTGACTACCATTAAAGTCATTATACTCATTTTAGATGGCAAAATAAATGCCATTTAGATTCATCATTAAGATCTTTTAGAGAAGTGTTTGGAACATTTTTCAATCGCTTGATTGGGGGCTGTGTTCCAGCGCGAAATATTTAAATCAATAAGAATGTTTAATGCTGCTGCCATAAAAACAGTTCAGTTCGACTTTTAATGGCATATTCATAATTTCCGTTTCTTTATTGCATTTACTTAGAAACAAAACAATGTTTGAAACAAGTGCTGATTTAATTTACTTACTTAATGGAGACTTTTAAACCGTTAATGTAATTACAAAATGTTGTTTCATGACATTTGATAATGGCACCATTAAATTTCCAAATTGTAAGCCCGGCCCTAGGAGCCTAAAATTTGTCGGGCACCATTGGGCTTCGACTGAAATGCCGGTTTTTACAATGTACTATTGTAAAAAGCTAGAGAAATAAATTAAGATTGAACTAAACTGTAAGGACCGACAGACTGGAGCGGTTAGGCCCAGACACCACAGTTGATTGGAGTGTGTTTCGTCTGTGTGTGCCTTTACCTTGAGAGATTCATACTCCAACTCAGCGCTGCGAGCTTTCTTATGTTCTTCATCATCCTAAATAACAGGAAAACATTATGTCAACATTATGAACAACCGTGTGTATGTGCTAAATAAATATTCATGTAAAGATCATTTTTAGGTCCCAATAAGACAAACAGCCTATATATGATTCTCAATTCAGCTTTCTAATATAAAAATGCACAAAGACGGGAGATAAAATATACAGTTTGTACATTTTTGGGGATGGCATTGATAGGTTCAATAAAATAGAATAGAATTCTTTAGAGTAAACATAACTTCTAAAATCATTCCTTGTATAACGTAAAACCAGTCATGTAAATGTGTGTACCCTGGCTCTAGCCCGCTGAAACTGCTCCTCTCTGCGGTCGAGTTCGTTTTGCAATGACTGTTTTTCTTGCTCTAGTTCGGACACTCTCTTCTGGAGCTTTAGGAAGAGCGACATGTCCAGTATCGCCTTGGAAACATCCTGGAAGACGGAACACAATATACCACGATTTAATATTGAAATGTTACAAAGTACAATAAATAGTACAAATATACCGCGCGATCAGCAGAACTTGAAGAAATATCCAATTGATGTTATGGGACACTCACCTCCCCTCCGCGAGACCCCTCCTCTGACTCCGCAAACTCTGAGTATGTGCATTCGGATTCGTTGCTGCTGTGTGTGGAGTCTGTGCGTCTGTGGCCGGGTTTGGGAACGTTCTGCAAGACAGACGGAACAAGTCAGGGGATGTTTCTTTACATTATTAATGATGTTTTACGTCACATAAGTTTACTCCTAATATGGCTTATCCCCCCCAAAACTCTCATTGCAATTATATAAAAAAATTTTATCTGCTACGGGGAAAAAGTGTGTCTTAAAGTGACTGATCCTTTCTATTACTCTCTACTGAAAAATCACGTTGAAATGAGGTTCAACTAAAAATAAAAGTGCTGCATTTGTCCTTTAAAATGTGTTATCATATGTCATTATTACAAATAAAAGTACAGAACTCTGATATTATGAAATCCGTGTAAAATATCTGCAACTGTCGTGGATTGTCTTAAAAGACGTAAAATTGTTTTGTGAAATATGACCTAGACGTCTCAGTTACTGGTGCAGTGGTGTGTATGCGTAGTAGAAGTGAAAATTCACCACAGCGAGAGATATCTCCTCTTTCAAATCGTCGTATTTCTCCTCCAGTCGCAGATGTTCTGTAAGCAGGTTCTGATAGCGAGAACGTTCCTCGTTTAAATCGCTCTCTAATTGCTGGGTTTCCTCCTTTAGAGACCTCTGCATTTTTTCTACAAAACACAAACCATATGCTCATCATTTGACATCGTATGATGGAATGGTTTTACGTCCATGAGAGCGGAGTAACAAAAGATCAAAAGTTCAAACAACACAGACCTCTTTTCACAGGCTTCTTTACCCGTGTTTACCAAGGGCGTCAAGTGTAGGACACCGAATACGAAAGATTCCGGTTACTTTCCTTTATTTTGCTGTACCTGTAAACTGCTGACTCTGCTCCCGGATCAGTCGGTTCAGGTCGTCTTTCTCGTTCTTCAGCAGGTGATTCTGCTCTTTCAGTTCTGAGATCATCTGCGGCCACAAAAAAGACAAAATGAGTTTTACACACATAGTCTGTAAAGAAATCCCCAATGCCTTCATGTTCCACACGTGACATGAAACAGAATATTCTGTGAGTAATAATACAGGGTGGGACTAAATCTTATTCATAAGGTTTGGAGCGTGGAGTGGGCTTGGAAGTGGGCTAAGATGCATCACCCACACGACTCTGGTTACATTTAAGAAACTATCTTAAAAAATACTTGGATTTAAGACTCTTCGGAGTTCTTTGGAACCATTCGGTTTCAGCTGTCACATACCAACACTGAAAATAAAATTGGACTTATCCATCAGTCTTAACAGTAATGTACATACGGTACACTGTAGATAGAGGTGATTGGGTCAAAGCATTCAAGAGCCAATCTCTTTCTATTATACTTGCAGATATTGTGTCTATGTATACATTGAGTTTTACAGCAACTATGTACGTTTTCTAATCCTCTACCATACTAAACTAAATCTAGTCTCTTTCTCTCTTTCTCACCTGTATGAATGTACAGGTTATGTCTCCCCTCGGGTTTAAAGCAGCGAGCAGGTCTCTCTAAGCCCTGAATCAGGGAAAGCAGAGTATTTTGGGCTCTTTAGAGAGTAAACTACACTCGATAGGACTCATGTCTAAGGAAGTGACACTCGGGGTAACACTCACATCTATAGTTTGGGATGACATAAACACCACTACTAATGTTTAGTATGAACACTTGCAATTGCAGACTACTAAAATACAAAACACATTAATGATTATTTGTATACAATACCAGTCAAACGTTTGACAGACTGGCACACTTGTATTATCTTTAATAGTTTAATGCTCTGTTTGAAGGAGTTCCCATCTATTCAGGCCTGTTGTTTGTATCTTCATAAAATCTTTGGTATACTCACATTTATGGAAGAAAGATAAAGAAGAAAGAACTGTTGTATAATTGAAAATATAATGCTCTGTGAATATATCACAAAATATTGAATAATATAAAATACATGTTGGAGGAATATTGATTCAACATATTAAAACCTTATATATTCTCCGTAGCACAACAGTATAGGGTACTCAACATTTCAGTAATGTTCTAAGCTTGCCCTGTAGGACAGCATTTCAATTAATTAATCATTGATCGAACTTTTGATAACTGGAAATTGATATGTTGGCACAATTTGGTCTACGAACGAAATCTAAAGACATTCAAGCCCACACCATGAATTTGAAATATTATAAGGGTTATCAGAAACTTTAGTCGCTCGCAAACTATGTCAAGCATTTCAAAAAGTGTCTAAATCAAATTTACAGTATGTACAACAGCGTTTTCACCAAAGTAAATGATTTTAAGTCAGGTATTTATATCATTTAGAGTAGAAAGTCTCTCGAAAATAGCAATTCACATTTCCAAATATTATAAATACTTAGCATTACTCAACAGACTTCATCCAGAAACCTGTTTAAATGTCTTCACGATTAATATCACGGCAAATGATGTAAAAACGGACATAAATCAAAGTACTGCAAAGTCCAATGAGGTTTGCAGATGAGGTGATTCGTTTAAATGTAAATTTATCAAGCATCGCATCTGCAAATTACAAAATTGTAGGCTTTTTTGGAATTTTAAATGTGGAAACTGTAAGAAACTTTAAAAACGTATAGATAATCCAAAATGATTCCTCGGATCACTTATGTGTAATGATTGTACAGATGAGGCATTATGTCTTGAATGTCACTAAATACACTTGTGATGAAATCCTTAAGGATCGGTTTTTAGTCTGCTTTGCAGGTCAAGTGTAGGTTTGGCTCATAAACTCATAAGGCTCATTTTTCATCTTACTAAACATACAATGACCCATGTAAACATGCCGAGTTAAAGCTATGACACTACATGTCCACATCAAGAGCCATTCAGCAGGCAAAGACCTCCAGCGGACATAATCACCACCGAACGATGGCACAGTCCTCACCTTCTCCATCTCCTCCTGGTATGTTTGTGCCCAGTCCTCGATGGCCTTCTTCTCCTTCTGAGTGATCTGTAGATCTTTGCGCAAACGCTCCAGTTCTTCCATAAGAGATGTGACTTTTTTGGCATTGTTTTTGGCATCCTCCTCTGCCCCTCGCAGACGGGTGAGCTCTGTGCGCAGACGCTCGGACTCTGTAGCGTGACTTATCTCCAGACCATTCAAGCGCTCGCTGAGAACACGGTTGTCCTTGTTCTGAAAAGAAACCAAAACACGAGGTCAAAGGAACTGTCCTGGATTATGCAACCCGACAGGGTCAAAAATACATCCTCTAGAAACCTTTTTCTGTTGTTTGGATAGTGAACCTTCATGCAGAATCAGTCACAACATCCTTGCAGTGTAATGTGTCAGTCTGGTACCTGTTCGTCTACCCTCCGCTGCAGCTGCATGATCTTGTTCTCCATGCCGATGTTGAGCTTCTTGAAGTGTTCGACCGATCGGGCCTCGATCTTGAGTTTCTTGAGTTCGCGTTTGGCCCGCATGCGACGGACACAGCATTGCAGGTACACGATGGCTCGGAGTGACCGCTTGAACCATTGACGCGCCAACCAGCCGCGGACCATCTTCTGAATGATGATGGCCTTGTGCTCTCGCAGAAGCTACACGAACAAAAGACAGAGCATGATGAAAAGGTGAATACATAGAAAGTAAACGGAAACAGAAGGCACACCAATCAAACGATCAGAGGTATCTGACTCAAACCTTCTGCCTTTTTAATCTGCAGATATTACACATCCTGATTCTATAATCCACTGCTGATCAACACGGACCATAATAAAAAACACAGGGATAGAGGGTGAGAGAGAGAGAGAGAGAAAGTGAGCGAGCGAGAGAGGGTCAGCTGCTGTGGTCCGTCAGTGGGACAGTCCCTACATTGGAACAACCTGCTCCAAGTGACATCGCGGGCACACAGAGAGGTGAGTTCATCACCACATCTCACTTTGTGTTGGATTATTTTCGACCCAACAGTCAGATGATGAAAGCTATCCACTTGTTTCCCCACTCCCATTTTTAAATAATATTCACAAAACATTCATGGCCCCAGAATATGCTATGCCAATATTTAACGCATTAAAAAGAACAGATCATCTAATAAAAACCTTTGCAGAGAAAAGAGATGTGTGTTTTTTGCGGCTTGTCTCAGGATTTTTACGTGCAGTACTATTTCACACGTGAAGCAGCGCCCTCTATAGTATTACATGGGAAGTGTTGGTGACAGTTTAAGTGTCGACTCCGCTGTTTGGCACAGTTATGTATAGTTCATGGCGTAAACAGACTTTTAATTGTACAGTAGCAGACCAAAAGGGTAAGAATGGGTCATACTCTGTAGAGTACAGCAGGGTAGTTTGTTCTTTAGCATTTATTTCTCGAGGGACGAAGCTTTCAGCGGTCATGTGTTTCATGCCAGAAATAATTCACTAGTTTCCAGTGGGTTAATTATAAACCACCCTGCTAGCTTCCTGTGTCACCCAGATGTATCTTTATCTTTCAGTATACAACCATAACCTAAACTAAATTACATATATAATACAGTATATAGTACAGGTTACATATAGTACAAGTGTTGCCTTATCCCGGTTATGACGATTAGACATCGACTTAAACATCGGCCGATATCCTTGTATAGAAACGGCACAAGATTAAAAGTATATTCATATGGCTCACCGCTTTGTACAGCTGTCTGGCCATGTACGCTCTGAGTATGCACTGCATGGCCAGAGCTGCAGCCTGCTTGCGCCTGTAACACTTCCTCTGGACATACATGCGTTGATACTTCTGGATGATGATGGCAGCCCGTGTGCGGCGCAGGAACTTTGCAAGGCTAAAAATATGAAATAATGCAGAATTTAACATATAGTCAGGTGCCGTACAACACTGCACGGTAATCCCTGCATACTGTGAGATGAAACCCCTCACCAGCGGGCCTGGTACCCACGGACGTATCTCTGAATGGTGGTGGCAGCGTGCTTCATGCGCAGGTACTTCTTGCGTGCCAGCCAGCAGCGGATGGTCTTCTGGATGCGAATGCAAGCGGCGCGCAGCTTGTCTGCACGCAGTTTCTCCAGATACGCGACCTGCCCCGCCCGGAAGAAGATCTTGGTTTTTCCGAACTGGTATTTGTCTTGATCCTATGGAAAACGTTAAGGCACAGATTAAGCAACAGAAAATAGTAATACTTTTTTTTTCCCGAAATGTATATCCTCTACAGTCACCTCAAATTCTTTTTCATTTTATGTAATGAACAACGCAAAATGTTCTTTGCATAGTACGACTATGGATTGTTTGTGGTGTTTGCACCCGTCCTGCACAGTACCTGCACCAGCTTCTCCAAAACATTTTTGCAGGTCATCTTCTTATCCGTCAAAACATCTTTTTGTTTCATCAGGACACGATACCTACTGAAGAACTCCTGGTATGTCCATCTGGCAAAGAAAACACACAGTCATGATGTGCGTGACAAAAATAATGCAGTAGGAAGCTGTGGAGATGTTCGACGTACCTGGATGGGAAACCAGCAGCGGAGATCCGTATGGTTTCCAAAACTCCACATGCCCGCAGCTGTTGCACTGCTCTCTTTGGGTCGAACCTTGAAATGTGCAAAATCAGACCAGACCAATATCAGCCCAGATAGGAAAACATCTCAATATCTAACCAAATATGCACATTCCAGAAACAACAAAGTTATCCAACCAATGAGCTACTAACATTATTTGTGTCAGAAACTATTAGACAATATTTCTATTACCTTTATGACAGATTCTAGCTTTAAAGGAGATGAACTACATTTAATTCTTAGATTTCATGACCATAGTAATTGTGTGTTAAAAAAAGAATGACGAAACACTGACGTGAAGGCGAATTTGGAATCATTGGGTTTGATGCAGCGAACATAGTGTGGCGTCGTTGCATTCAGTGTCTCCATCAGCAGCTGAAGGGAATTCCGAAACTAAAAAGGAGAGAAATTAAAACATTCATCAACCCGATGCCTTAGTCTGTCAAACCAAAACTAGTTTATATAAATAATGAATGCATAAATAAAATCTGTTTAATAAAGAAAGGGTCCTAGACTTTACCTGCAGTCCGACCGTCTTCTTGTGCTCCTTGCTGGACAGGCCGGCTTTATTCTTGTCCGGTTTGACGCTGAGACGCGTTCGTCCTCCAGGGGCCGGAGCAGCACCCGCCGGACTTGTGGCTTTCTCCTCATCGTGGAAAAGCTCCACCAGAAGATCGAACTGTGAATAACAGACGGGATAAACTTCACATCGTCTTTGGTGGACCGGCGGATGCTCTTCAAAAGGTATTACCCAGAGACGCATAATCACTTGAATCAATGACCCTTTAAATGACTGTTAATAGATATTATTTATTAAACATAATTGAAGTTAAGGGGCACATTTGCTTATTCATGAGAGTGACAGCTGCATTTTTTATTACACAAAATCATTTCATGTTAGACAACAAAGAAATGTCTTTGAAATAGGTATATTAGACAAATCTTCAATCTTTTTACAAGCATCATCTAAAACGTTATCTGTTTATGTGGTGCCATGCATCACACCTGGTTAGGGCATGGTTCTAAACTGCCATCCGTGTTCTTCTACAGGTACTAGATGCTGATGCGGGTGTCACTCCCAAAACTTCAGTGTTTACAAGGTCTCTGAACTATGGTGTTACATAACTCGTTTTAATTCAATATAACACAACAATAATGGAAGCAACATAAACTACAAGGGGAACACATTTTTACAGAGTGTGTCCGTAATAAAGAGTATTGTAAGAGTATTGAGATTCTCAGATCCCTGAGGTCGTGTTCACACCGATCATTTGTTTGAGCTTAGAAAGATGAAACAGCACGCAGCCAAAGAGAGAGTACACAGTCTTTGTGACAACTTCCACATAAAATCTGCGCACACTCCAAACAAACAAACTCCATCTCTTTGTGTGTGTTAGTACCTGTAAATGATCTGTAAAGTTACAAATCCTAAAGTTCACGATAAAGCGACCTATCATCTAGAAATCAGAAATCCTACTGTATGTTTCAACACGCGTGTGTGGTGAGCTTCGTTTATTTTGGCATATCGGTAAAATATTATTTCTATTCTGTGTTAGTCTTTGTTTGGTAAGTTTTATCAAGGGTTTTGTGTTTTAGTTTTTAAAAATACATACATGTTATGTTATTCCAAACCTGTATAATAAAGAATACAAAATATGCTTTTATTATACATCTATATTATTTTGTATAGTTGGTATAAAGTGAGGTTTTTATAAAATATTACCTTTATGAAAGCACCTTAGAAGCCTGTATTATGTCATCATGTGACACTTTTTTTGTAGCTTGGGGAAAAACGTTCGAATCTGGCCTGGGACAAGATTCGGTGGATAAGGAGGCCTATTAATAATTATCATTAAAAAACAGGCTCATTTTGTGGCTGAGCTCCGGAGTCTGTTTGGATGACGTGTGGATCTCAAGAGACAGCTTTGATTCGCTTAGACAGTGCAGTGCTGAGATTGTGTCCCTTAAAGCAGAAAGCAGAAGACTGAACATGCTGAGAAATACATTCCTCTCTCTAACACACGCATACACATAGGGAGAGGGAAGAGAGAGAGTGATAGAGACAGATGTAAAATGGCTGGCCAATGTTATAACAACACAACATCATGCCGATAGAATACGTTCGATCACACCATATTGATAGAGAGACGGAGAGAGTGAGAGAACTAATGCATATGCTGAAGTTTACCTTCTGCAGTGGCACATGTTGTCATGGTCACAAACAACACATAGACAACACAACACAATGATGAGAAACACACAAAATACATCAATCACATGTCTATAATGAACTATGAATAGCGAATCAGACACCAGCAATAACCAAAGATTGCACTTATATTAGTGCGTATAGTTATTATATACAAACATTCAATTCAACAGACTGATGACTTAATATTTTGACCAATAGCAAATATGAAGCTGGTGTCTGGCTTTATAACATGAACATGGCAGATGAATGCACGGATCAGAATGGTAGAAGCATGCAAGCATGATACAGATGATCAATGATATGTAGAAAAATTGTATATATGCCGTCAACTATGCATATTAACTGTTAATATGACTTCACAGTCTATATCTGTTAACTAAAGCTGTCAACATTGTTTCAAAATTAATAAAGCATGTGTTTGGTCTTACCACACACATGTTCGGCCTCGAGCTAAAAAGAAAAAATGTTTGATAGTGCTCATAAAAGATTTAACCTGTAATACAGGAAATGTACTACAACACACTGTCTGGAAGGGTTAGGAAGGCCGATAAATGGTTTTTACATTTGTGTCTTTTGAGTCTTTTATCGACGGCAGGAGTGGATGCAAGTATATGGGCACACAATCAACCCACCCATGATGCCCGGGGGGCACAGCTGACAGTGTGAAGTATTCATCTGGGTTATGTTTAAACCAGACGTCAGACGTGTCAGGTATTGCTGAGTCACGCTACTGCAAAAATAGGCCGTGTCTGTACACACCCAAACTCAAAACATAGTGAACTGAGTCCGAAAAAAGACCAAGCAGATGGCAGAATTAGAAAGAAGAACACATACGACTACTAGTCGACCTACAGTGAGATATACCGCCCCGTTCATCTTTGACCAGGAGGTGGCATCCATTCACTGACCTCTAATGACTGCCAACCTCAAAGTCAAGATAAATAAAACACCCTGGTAAGGTTCTCAGCTGGTTCATAAGGTTGCAATCCAGTTAAAGTGACTAACATTTCAAAGCATTGTGTTTATAGTCAAGGTTTGACGGGCTTTAACCGGGATCTCTTTCATTTTTTCCAACTGGTGGAATCGTGCGTTTTGGGGCAAACCAGGACCGAATCCATGATTTTAGAATCAAAGCGCTGTGTTGGAGACGTGACAGCAGGATGTGTACATTAAGCAATGTTATCTCACCTTACTGGCCTTCAGAACATTGATCTGCTCCTCATTCACCGTGTCTTTATTCTTCTCCAGGAAACCGTCACACTGATACTCCACCTGAGAAAACACGCGAGGTTATCTTGTAGAGAACGATCTCTTTCGCATCTCAGATGTTGCAGACAGCAGCACAACAGATGTATAGATCTCCAGCTGCTCAGAGGTTCACGTATGTGCCTTTGTATGTTTCTTAAACCTTTAATGTGTCCTCCGATCCCCGTCATGACACAGATCTCTGATCCTGCTCTTAAAAAAGATCTAAACATCTCCACATGAGCTCATACTGGCTGCAGAGATCCCCGAACACATATAGCTTCCTCTGCATTTAACACACACCGGCTCAGTTTCGAATGTCATGTCCGATCGCATAAGCCACTGATCTGAAATCCCTAATAATGCCTTAGACGAGGCCCTCAAAGATCCAATGAGACAGCGAGCTTACCCAAATATTGTAATTCTGTTCTGAATTGCTCTCTAACTAGTTGGCATGACTTGCACAAGCCCATTGACCTTCATTGTAGGAAAAATGACAATGGTATTTAAAAGCACCCCAGAGCTGTTTGCTATACTACGTTCTTCAAAATATCTGATTTTGTGTTCAACAGAAGAAAAAAAAATGTTTTCTGTTTTGTACTGTTTTCTTTCCCGAAAGTCCTCCAAATAACTTTCTTTATGTTTAACAACAATGTATACAGGAATAAATAATTCAGGATTGATTTATGATGGATTTTTCCTTTTGGGGTGAGCTATCCCTTTAACAGTACAGTTTAACAATCAAACATATACAGCAAACTGAATGATTGAATGAATAACCAATTTGTAATTGTAAAATCGTCTATCTAAGAGAATATTAGTCTTAACTCATGTCGATCATGTTTTCACTTTGTAATGCATTATGGGATTACGTTCTGTGAAAACAACCATGCAAAAAATACGGCACGTCATCAGATGTGCCGAACCGGCCACAGGGTGTGAAGTGTGAGTGTGTACCTTGTCTGCAAAGTGCTGAATAATGAAAGCTTTATTGGACATCCGCGGCTTCTCAAAAAGCGCGCACGTCTTCAAATGAGTGTTGTACAGCTTCTGAGCCCAAGAGTCATCCGAGCCTTTCGGCATCTGATCGAAGACAGAGTCATAGAGTTAACGTGCTTTGGATTTCTATACAAATGAACAACCTTCGTAAATGCGTTCGTAAATATGATCGTATGAACAAACGTGATATGTACCTTGCACTCTTCATCCAGCAGGTCGAGGATGCCCATCTTGGCCTCGATGAGGTTGATACAGGGCTGGTTATCGTAAAAATCAATGAGAGTCCAGGGAATCTGTTCTTTCATGTATTCCTCCTGCTCCAGCTTAAACACGTGCTGTACAGAAAACGCAGTGAGACAAGTTATATCATAATTCACGAACACATCTTTGATTATGAATCGTCCTCATTCAACCAAGATCTCATGTGGAGCTGGACACTCACCATGTTGAACTGCTGCTGGAGTTTCTCATTGGCATAGTTGATACAGAACTGTTCAAAACTGTTGATCTCAAATGTTTCAAACCTGGATGATTATAAAAAAATAAAAATCAACATCTTATGAGAACAAACATATTTGTCCCTGTAAATAAACATTCATACAAATGCAAAATGCTTGAAACATGGTTATATTAGCAATACTATTAAACAGCTTGCTATTGATAAGGTCAGGGTTTAGTTCATGGTAAACCCTATGAAATATAGTGTTAGGGATTATATATACTAAGCATAAAATCGTAAACTGTGAACACAGCATGCATCTGATCTCTAACCCTTTACTATTCTCATTTCCTTTACACAATACTTGGCAGCACTTTCCCTTTTTACTTTCACTTTCGCATTTTAAACCGGTTCGATTCCTTTTTCTGGAAAAACAAGATATTTTGAAGAATGTTAGTAACTGGCACCCATTCCCGTGCATTGGTTTAGTGTCCACGGAATGGTAGCGAATCCGTAAATATGGGTTGGCTGTTACCAACCATCTTCAGAACATCTTCTTTTGTGTTTTGAAAAAAAGTCATGATGATAAAGGGAGAGTGATAAGAGCGAGGGTAAATGATGACAATTTTCATTTTCGGCTTTTAAAGTACAAGCGTGGACACTTCTCAAAGGTGCAGGCACACACCCGTAAATGTCAAGGACTCCAATAAATGAATGCTGTTTAACTGTAGAATGCAGAGCTTTGTTGACATGGTCAACAATCCAGTTGAAGAGTTTGGCGTAGATATGTTTTGCGAGAGCATCGCGGGCGTTTATGGCCTGCAGTTTGGGAACGGGCTTTATGTAGGTCTCGGTTGCCGTCTTTAGCTTCTTATGGCACAGCCAGTGAGACATGTCCTGGTACGTCACACCCATCAGTTCACAAAACACGCTCAGGTGAGCATTGTTTGGCTGGTGCGAAAAGAAAGAATGACATCTTAATTACACAGTGACAAACCGACAAATGATGACATTCAAGATGTACGTGTGTATTTAGGTTAAGGTAACTTTAAACACTTTATTGTGGGTGATGTGGAGAGACTTACAAGAATAATACTGCTGTCGGAATCTTTGTCCTTGACCTCCACATTCCCCAAGTGCAATATAGATGCCAGAATCTGAAACAAGCCCATTTGATAGGACTCGTTCACACCTGAACAAAGACAAATAATAATAAAGTATAATAACTCTTGATTCAAATGGGTGACTGTTCCTAAACAGTAGACGGATTAGATTGAAATGGTAAAGTCGTGTTATATAATTATAAAATGATAAAACGTAATAAAACCCTCCTACCGAGCAGTAAGAAGGCGTTCCGTGTAGACGACATCTCCTTGGCATCATCCACACCGTCTATCACCGGGTTCCTGCCCTGTTTGGTATAGTGAAAACCATCAGCTGTCCCTTTAAAAAAAAAAAATATATTACTTAAAAAGAAGAAGAAATACAATACTGTGCATCTGAGATGTAAAACTTTCTCTAAACTCTGAAGTATATGTCACTTAAACACCACTGATGGATTAAGACACACAGGGCCTTATTTCATCCAGCTTAGTGCATGGTCTTAAGCGCACGGCTCGGGTGAACCTGTCCGAATCCGCTCTTGCTTAGACGTTGGCGTGAACAACAGTCTGTACGTGCCGCGCATGGTTTAAAGGACTTTCCCGCGTTCTTTTAATGAGTCATGGATGTGTTTTGAAAGGAGTCTAATGTACCATTTCTATAAGATCGCCGTTGAAGATTTGCATTTACACTGTCGAATTTTCAACAGAAAGGAAACCCGTTTGCTTCGGTTTGAGGTTGAAGCCAGCCAGCAAACCATGAATGGGACAAGCGGGATACTTTATGCATACCATAATAACGTTTTACATTGACATCCTTTGGTTTTTATCATAGTGCAGGTTTGTGTGCTGCTGAATGGCTCTGTGTGCATGTGATAAGTTGTAATGCGTCGTTCACCCGCGTCATTTAGAAAAAATGCGGCATTCACTTCCGACCCGGCTTCACTGGGTCTATTTCAGTTGCTTCAGGATCGCAACGTGACAATAATGTGTCTAAACACAGCTCGTCGTCAGGAAAGCATGTCTATGAGCGCATGATAATTGCGTCGGGCTGAAACCAGCAAAAAACACCGGGTGTTCAGACCCTGAAGTACAATACTCTCTTCTTAGATTAAGGTAATGATTCTTTGTTGCTTGGCAACAGGGGTCTTATTAAGAGATTCTCACAGTCACGCACACACTTTGGCTGGGTGTCAGCTGAGCAGGAAGTCAGCTGATTCGGCAAACAGCAGGAGACAGCACAGAGCCAGCAGTGTGTGTGGACCGTAAAGAGCTATGTGCGGTGTTCCTTGTGTCCGTTAAAAAGCACTATACACACACCTATAATAAACATTTGATCTTTTTTCTCTAGGGCTGTAGATCTACGGACACTAGCTCTCCTCCTCGTTTTTGGTCTTTTGCACAATGTCTTGTCTCTTTCTGTGCAGGTTCGATTGGAAAAGCAACAAGAACTAGAAAGGTATATGGGATCATTGTGTCGTATTTTTGAGTTTATACATGGTTAAGTGTGTGTGAGTGTTTGGTGTGTGTGTGTATTTAGATCTGCACAGACTGATTCTCAGCAGGACGACTCGGATAGCCATGCTGTGCCAACACGAACACACTGTAATCTTACCGCACACACACACACACACACACACACACACACACACACACACACACACACACGCACGCACGCACGCACGCACACACACGGACACACACGCACGCAAACGCACACACACGGACACACACGCACGCAAACACACACACACACACACACACACACACACACACACACACACACACACACACACACACACACACAATTTGAACGGTTTTGGAATGATGTGTCTCTTACTGAGTTTAAGGGCTTTAAACTCGGGCAAGTGAGCAGAAGCACACAGCTGATAGAAGATGTGATAGTTCCTCTCTTCGTCCGCCTATGGAAAAAGGGATAACATGGAGTGAAAACTAATGCAAGTATGAACAGCTGGTTAGATTTGCACATGTAAGGCCACACAAAGCCGAACGATATGAAAACCAAGCAAAATCTGTCTAGGACCAAAAGAATGAGAAACTGAAGCTGTGTGTACAGACAAAAGAGGGATATTTGGAATATTTGAAAGAAGTCTTTGGCTGCATGGGCGAGTGTATTGAGCACTGAAATTCTGCATCATTCGTCTAAATCTACTTTTAACAAATTAACCATATTTAACATGGCAACTCAACATGTTTAGCAGTCTAAAGCACTTAAAATACATGAAACAGTATGTTAATTCTTTAGAGAATAATACTGTCGATTTCTTGCTTCTTAAGACAACAAGATAAAATGTATGACACAGATATGTTGAAGACATCTTCATTGCATAACAAAGGATCTTATGCGTCTAACTGGTGTTTGTGTATTGGAAACATTGGAAACCTGTTTACATTTGTTACGTAATTCTAAACAGACATATTGAACTCCATTATCTTCATTCTTGCCCAGCTTATTGACCTGTATCTTAACATCGGAGAAAGGTGATGTATTTTGTAAAGATTTTTAATTCTTCCAATAGTGAACATTAAGGTCGTAAAATGATCGTTCATCCAAAAATGAAATTTCTGTGATCATTTATTCAACCTCTGGACATATCAAACCTGAACGTCTTTCATTCTTCTGCAGAATAGAAAAGAAGATATTTTGAAGAATTTACAGTAAAGTGAATCAGCGACATCAATTCTGTATTGTGCCTTCTTTTTGACAATCTTACAGGTGATGCCACCTTGAATGAACATAAAAAGATAAGTTCATGGCAAATATCTCAAAAGCGTTGGTGGAACAGAACCAATTTTCTGACTGATGTGCTGTATTGAGGAGCTAAATTAAAGCTGGCAAGATTACAATGGGTCTTAGGAGATGTGGATGCTGGTTTCTCCTCCTTTTGTGTCTTATGTCATTTCTTCAACTGATGATCCGTTCTGTGCTGACGCGAGATCATTTCTTTAACATCATCAATCAAATCTCAAACTCCTTTCTAGAGTATCAAGAGATGTCTAAGAAGCACACACACAACATGATCTTAAGGCAACAAGCTGTGAAGATGCGAAAACAAAGCCGATTTAAAAATGAAATGTAATCTAAATATAATGACAGGTAATAAACACCTGACTTGGTTTTTCCGTCAGGACAACACTCTGTTCCCAATATTTAACAATAATAAAAGATGATTCTGTCATAAGTTGCTCACCACTTGTCATTTTTAAAAATGTATTACTCCTGCAAAACACAATATAATATATTACGAAGAATGTTGGTTACCAAATATTTGGTACAACATTCTGTGAAGTATCTTTTTTGATGTACAGAAGAATGGAAGCCACACCGTTTTCAAATGTCAAAAGGGAGAGTGAATCATTTTGAGTTATCATTTTGGAGAGATCTACAGAAAAATGTTACAATGTACAATAGCGAAACAAAAAAATATTTTAAACAGTGAACAAGCAATGAAACACAAAGCCCTCAAAGTGCGTCATGTTTGAACAGGAACAGCTCATCAATCGTACGCTGACCATTACCTGGAACACAACCCGTGATTTCTCCAGCAGATACGTCCTCATGTTTGCCCCTATGATGTGATACCTCCTATCAAAGCCAATCTCAATGTACTTCCCGAATCGACTGCTGTTGTCGTTCCTGGTGGTCTTGGCATTACCTATAGACTGGGCATGAAAAGAAAACACACATCAGTTTAAGCAGAAACGCTGGACTGACCTCTGGCCCTTTTCACTTTTACGGTGTGCTGAAGACAGAGAGTATCGAATTAAACACAGAAATCTATATCTCTTCTGAGAAAGTTTAGAACAAACTCTCCCACGGTGCCGACTGCTGAGCTTTTGGGAAAAAACATAACAAGTACAAAAGACAAAGAAGTACAACACATCACATCGAAACATACTATTTGTTAATCAAAAATATATGCCGAGAGCCGTGGCCAGCAGGTCATACAAGCATTATGGCAGAATGACACTAACACCCCCGAGGACACACACATTATATATCCCATCTTCTTTATGGAAGAAAATAAACCTTGGGGAGATCTGGCTGTAAACTCGTGTCTGGGATCAGGAAAGCGCTTTTATTCTCTGGGCCTGAGGGTTCTGGCTTTAAAAATGTAAGAATTATTAAAGGCCTTCACCGAAACAAACAGACCGTAGAGCAGATCTAAAAAAATGGGCTCACCTCCATGATAGGGTTGGATGCCAGAACTTTATCCTCCACGTTGGCTTCGCTGGCAGAGCCGCTGACTGTGGCAAAGTAACGCATGGCATACTTGGCAGAGACGGTCTTACCGGCCCCGGATTCTCCACTCACAATGATGGACTGATTCCTCTCGTCTCTGAAACATCAGATTTTTTATTATTGTTATATGATGATGTTAATGCGTCACCATACCTTGATCAAATTTTTTTTTAGATATTAACAGATATATTTGTGAGTTAAGGTCCTGTTTTTGTGACGCTAAATTTAAATGTATTGATTGGGTTGTTAGTTATCCCTTGTTATTTATGTTTATAACACAAAATCATAGCAGTTTTAAACATGCTTTAATTAGAACGGCAAAGGAGCCAGAGGACAAGAAAAATGAGCGATGATCTATTTTTGGCTGGGCTGCAGTGAGCAACGATCCTGACCTACAAACCCACACTTGAGACCGAGCTTTACACCTCACACACAGGCCCAAAGTGTACAGATTTAAAACATATATACGTACTACATGTCATGTCTCACATATGCAATCCCATATCTTATCCCAACACTACCTGGCCATCTGTTTATAAGCCTCCTCTGCCACTGCGAAGATATGCGGGTCCATGTCGCCCATATTCTGCCCGCTGTATGCGTTTATGATGTCGGCTCCATAAATGGGCAGCGTCTCGTATGGGTTTATGGCGACTAGTACGATACCTGCATCAAACCGCACGATTAAACCACAATATTTCAGACGGATGAACTGTGTGTGAGTGTTCTGTCTGTAGGGTTTACCGCAGTACGTGTAGATGAGCTTGGAATCGATGAAGCGCACTTTCAAGTTGTGCAATACGGCAGGCTCATGAAGGTAGCTGAGAGCCGTCAGGTCGTTCTCTCCGACCAGGATATCCGGGTTACGCAGATGCGGGAGGTTATTGGTCTTCGGGTCCAATTTGTACTCGAGTTCCTGAAAGATGCGAATCATACTATAAGGTATAATAAAAATGACAACCCTAGTGCTGTATAAGACATGTAAGGAAAGACAAATGTGCTGTTAACAGAGTCAGCAACTTTCTATCTTAGAATAATAGCACAGACATTTGGTCGGAATGAAAGAGTCTGGCAAGGCATACTGTACGCATACTGTACCTTTCCATCCTCGAGCTGTAGTTGCAGAACTCCATCTCCTTGTCTATAATCCTTGATAAGCTCTGCAGACTTCCAAACTTCCTCCACGTCAGGGATCCAAACCCGGGCATACTGGACACAAAAAGAAATATCAGATATCTACAAGAACACACAGACAGAAACTTTCATCGCATAATACTGAAATTTATTTTTATATTTAATTGAAGTGTGTGAATTAAAATTAAGAGACCATTTGCAAATTTTCAAACAGAAAAGCATGAAGTTATTCATAAAATTGTGGTGGAAATCTATTTATTTATTTTATTTATTATATAAACTGTTACTGTTGTGTTGCTTAAATGTGAATAGAAAATTATATAATATGTGAAAGTTAGAAAAACTCTGAGAATCTCTATTGGAATTTTGCCAACAATGCCAATATGTGAAAATAGTAACAATATTTTTTTTTTTTACATTTGGTCAAATTATTACATTTTGGACTAAAACAAGAATTTTACCTAAACACAAGGGAATAGTAATTCAGAAAACTGAAATCAGAATTTAAAATGGTCTCTAGAATGTTATATAAATTTTCCCCTCCGCTGTTTTTTGTCAAATAAATCTTTCAAACATTGCTCGACCTTTGTGGCAGTTCTGGTGACCCATATGGCATGTCCATACATAAGGTTTTGTATTAATGTGAATGTATATTTCTACATTATTAATTCAGAGGTGAAGTTTAGAAATGTAATGAAGTGAAAAAAAAAACAGATATAAGAACACATCAAGACCAAAATTGTTCAAAAATCAAAGCATGTTTGAGCGTGATGTTGCGGTGAGTGGAACCATCAGTGTTATTGTGTCCTTAAAATCCAAAGGGAATAAAAAAGCCAGAGAGCATCATCGTGGTCTCGAGCGTAATATTAATGACAGTACGACCGCTGTCATGACAAGGAATAAAACAAACAACACATTTTAATCAAGAGATCAAGCAAATAATAAAGATTATACAGGACATAAACAAGATGTTCATCATTTATTATACACAGTTAAGGACTTTTTAAATTTTTTTAAGAAAGTTGTTCTAAATTTTTCAATAAAGGATGAAGAATTAAAATGAAAGAATGAAAAATGAAAGAAGTATATTTATCTACAAAACAAGATTCACCTTTGAACACATCTCCAAATAGAAAAGAAATGAAAACAAACTAATAGTAGATATACACATATCAAACATTGCGTTTCCATAGCGATGTGCGTCAGGGCGAGGGTGATGTAATAATACACAGTGATGCCCAGCTATGCCCAGGAAGGAGGGGTTTACGTATCAGTCTGAAATCTGTGCTTATTATAAATATGATTGGCCTTATTCTCCCTCGTCCTGTTATTCTCTCGCTTCGTCCTTTAAATGCTTCTCAAAGATGTTGACGTGACGAGGATTTGATACATGATGCCACACGATGTCAGGTTTGACAGTTAGTGGGCACAGCCGAGAACACTACAACAAGGACGTGTTCCTCCATGCCTAACCTGAGTCTCGGGAGGAGACGTCCCAGAATTTACTTCCTAGCAACAGAGACACGAGAGCAAGACGAGAGGGTAAAAATAGCACCTCAACACACACACACGCACGCGCGCACGCACACACACTATTCCATCTCATTCGTTTACATTAACACTGAGTATCATCAATAACTCCAGCAGATTGAGGATTACAGATCGGTGTAAAACCACCGAGTGTTTGTGTATGAGGAAGGTAATCCTCATGTGACACAAGCACATGATTCAGCAGCACACACACACACACACACACACACACACACACACACACACACACACACACACACACACACACACACACACACACACACACACACACACACACACACACACACACACACACTTGACTCAGCGTCAGTGAAAGTGCATATGATATGTGACATAATGCAAAAGTATGTGGAATGTTAAGTGTAACCATACACAATCCTAAATGACCTCACTATGTTTAAATACTCTACGCCTATGGACCACATTCACATGATGGTTTGGCAGCAACACCACGCTGTAGATATAATTCACCACATTATCATTCCACATTCCAATGACTGGCATTGATCATAGCAAGGATCACGCATCCCATGGATATGAATGAGCCACACGGATGGCAAAAGTGTAAGCCCCTATAGTTTGAGATACACCTAGTAGGGCTGGTCAACGACACATTAACAATCTGGGATACACCTTTATCAGAATGCGATAGAACAAGTATTCCATATAATGTTTGAAAGTTAAAGGGCTGGTTACACACTATTTCATTCCAACCGATTCACATTGTGCCCGCTCTATTATTATTTGATCACTTTTTTGTATTTCTGTGCTCGATGCCCAGCTGCCCAAAAAACATCTTTTCCTTTTTAATATAATAAAGAACCCGTTGTGCAATGGAAAAAAGAGTCATGGACATAACGTGTTCATAATGGAACCAAATACCATAAGAAAAATGAAAGGGAACCTTTCTTTTCAAGACTATGTAGACGTCTCAGCTGACTGCAGTCTGTGTGACCGATCCGTCGGGCACGACTTTCTTTCATCCGTGCATTCAAAATATAGTACGCTGGATTCATTCATCCCCACTTGAAGCCGCTGAAAACAAGCTGAAAATCAGATTAAAAAGGTTTCCACTTGCTTCTTGGGTTTCAAACGTGTCACCCGAAGGGGACATTCTGCTAAATATCTTTTGTGCTCGCAAGAAAGCAAGGTCCGTCTGGAACAGCTAGCACAGGTCAATAATAAGAAATACATGTTGTCCCTGTGAGCTATTGAGCGTTACAGTACATGGTGCCCTGGGATTTGACCTTAAGGAGAAAACAAGGCGATGGAGAGCCCATCACATGACAGACGCTCATGTGAAAATCTGCTGCCTGCTGTTTCTGAGAGTCTGACCAACAAGCTCATGCATTACACTACGTATGACGATTTATAAACCCTATCAGAACTATTATTCACTCTTAAACCTTTTAAAATAAAACGATTATTTATGACACTTTAAAGCCAATTTATACAAGCTTTATTAGTATGATACGATTGAACTTCTGCTATACAATATCACAAAGCTATGAATTCTTTCAAGAGCTGGCAAACATCAACTCTGATGCTGACTTGCGGTGGTCTTCAGGAGGGAAATAAGCGGATCTCAGTCTAGTGAAGTCACACAAGAATGAATTCAGCCGAACTAAATAGAGATGAGAGAATCACGTGGCTCATAAAACACAGCCATATGATGGACGATGGCCCATTTAACGCAGGCCGTTGAGCGTCTCATTTAGTATCATTCGGCCTCCGTCACTTCACACTGATGCATATGCAACAGAATATGTGTCTATACTTCTCGAAATGCACATCAGCCTGAACGTTAAAGGTGATGTATATTTATAGGAGAAAGAACGAGGTATACCTTTAACTTTGATGGTTTGTGTTTTTTGACTATGACTATTAAATTATAGCAAAATGCAAATGATTGCATGCATATTTCACTAAAAATAAAGAACAACCGGAAGGAATACTGTACCAAACGATATGAAAAAGTGTCATCATTTGCTCATTTCCCCCGGTTGTTTGAAAAATCGATAAAGTTGTGAAAGTAACCCATTGCTGACCATCAACACTACATTCGGTTTTGATGGAATAACTAGTTTTCCCTTAAAAAAGTTGATATAAAAACCGAAACCTCAATCCGATATTCAAGATATTTCTTATAAAATATTTGTCACAATGTGGCATCAAGAACACCAAGAGAAAGTGTCCGAATCAAAACTTCAGTACTTACTTTAACAAACATAAAATCCAACTCCTGGTTCATGTTTAGAATAAACTGCTCCATTTCATACGGCACGATGAATAAATGACATCTTCTGTTGGGAAGTACAGTAAGGATTGGTCAATGCCTCCCATCCCTGATCTGGCGGGATATATAACGGTAACTATGACGATACTCTTCAGACGATGCTGCGGTCAGCTGAGTTCTTCAAGCATCGTCGTCCGTCTGTTCTCGGGACTTCTCTCGTCACATGAGTTCTTCCAAATAACCTCGTTCTTGAAAACTCATAAAAACTGGAGGAGGGACAGTCATTCAGCAGAATCAAGAGGACAGACATCTCATGGGAACAGAATCTACAGTAAGATGCTGCCAAGAGCGACCACTGCAGGAAAAGTCATCGGGATTACGATCATTTTCCTGCATCTTGGCAGTATGTTAAGGCACTTAATACATTGGTAATCTGGGATTATAAATTGTTAATTTGACATATGCTTCATTTCTTCCCATAATTGTTTGTTAATAAAATAAAATATTTTAATCGATTATTGAAATCTCAATATCTGGACGAATAATAAAGAATTATGACTTGTTATAATCGTGCTTGTTCCGTCATCATTTATGTTGTCCAACCAGTTTCTAACTCTTTACTCTGTGGAATACAAAAGAAGATATTTGGAGAGAAGATATTTTGGATATTCTCCATTCCATCTGATCTCTTAAAAGTCCTGCAGGTTTAAACTGACAAGTAAACGATTAAAGAATTGTTAATTTTGGATGTACGACCCAATGAAACAACGAGATGCTTCAGCCCATCTGCTATCATAAAGGATTTTTTGTATCTCCCAGTGATGAAATGCACAACACACTATACGGTTTTAGAGGATCCTTTCTTAAGGAAAGTGAAATACATCTTTCTTCTAAAAACCTAAAAAGTGAGACCAGCCTTCTGGCATGGTCTAAAGAGGATAAGTGTGCAGAATGCCCGCAAACGCTTCACATTCTTCTATCATAACCTGGTTAACCTGCGGGAAATTTCATCAGCAGCGGATTTCTGTGACGCGATAGAACGAACATCAATGTAGTTTTATCCTAAGATACTCACAAAGAGCAGCGTGTTCTCGGGGTTGTGACCTACAGGATGTTGTGACCTTTAAAGGAAGATACAAAACCTCCGCCTGTCTGCAGACGGCCCAATTTCATTGGAGGTTGCAACCACTCTACGATTATCGAAAGGCCGCAAAATTAAAAGGCAGACATTATTCACTCACCCTGTTGGCATTACTATCCTTTTCAAAACACAAAAGAAGATATGTAAAAACAATTGACATCGATTGCCAGTCCATGGGCACCAGCGGTTATCTTTTACCGACACTTTTCAAAATATCTTCTTTTGTGTTCTGAAGAATTATGTCATACGGGTTTTAAAAGGCGAGAGGACATGATGGCAGAATGTTTATTTTTAGGCTGAGCTATCCCTTCAACATCAGCCGGTTGTCAATACTTGGTCTTCTGTAACCCCTTGTTAAGGTCTGAGATCGCTCTGTATATGTTAAAGGCCCGATCTGAATGAATGTGCTTTGCTCTAGCACCTTTCAAAGAGATCCGTCAGTGCATGTACAATAGGACAGCTGCATCATGGGGGATGGGTGGGCCTTTCTCCATCTCTCCACTCCCCTTTCTCCTGTAAAACCGTCCGACCGTTCCTCATCCCTGAGATTATGACGAGGCCATATGTGATAATGTCGTGCCTCGGCTGCTATGCAACTATGTTGGGAATTGATTTGTCCCAGAGGAGACACGCCTTGATGTGAGCAGACGTCCAGGCCGCAGCAGAGGAACGAAAACAACGCAGCATTGTTGCAGCATCTTTAACATGGTGCTCGCATCAGCATCAGCACTAGAGCCGAACACATCAAGTGATGTCCGCATCAGTACCAGCAATCAGCATCAGAGCCGATCACATCCAGTGATGCCCGCATCAGGACCAGCATCAGTACCAGCATCATCACCGGAGCCGATCACATTCAGTGATGCCCGCATCAGCATCATCCCGTGCGGCCAGTGATGCTCGCATCGGCATAAGCATCAGAGCCGATCACATCCAGTGATACCCGCATCAGCATCAGTATCAGCATCAGTACCAGCATCAGCATCAGTACCAGCATCAACATCAGAGCCGATCAGATCTAGTGATGCTCACATCAGCATCAGTACCAGCATCAGCATCATCCCGCGCGGCCAGTGATGCTTGCATCAGCATCAGTACCAGCACCAGTACCAGCATCAGTACCAGCACCAGTACCAGCATCAGTACCAGCATCAGTACCAGCATCAGCATCAGCATCAGTATCAGCATCAGTACCAGCATCAGCATCAGCATCAGCATCAGTACCAGCATCAGTACCAGCATCAGCATCAGCATCAGTATCAGCATCAGTACCAGTATCAGCATCAGTACCAGCATCAGCATCAGCATCAGTACCAGCATCAGCATCAGCATCAGTACCAGCATCAACATCAGAGCCGATCAGATCTAGTGATGCTCACATCAGCATCAGTACCAGCATCAGCATCAGCATCATCCCGCGCGGCCAGTGATGCTCGCATCAGCATCAGTACCAGCACCAGTACCAGCATCAGTACCAGTACCAGCACCAGCACCAGTACCAGTACCAGCATCAGCATCAGCATCATCCCGCGTGGCCAGTGATGCCCGCATCCGTATCAGCATCAGTACCAGCATCAGTACCGGCATCAGCATCAGTACCGGCATCAGCATCAGTACCAGCATCAGTACCAGCATCAGCACCAGTACCAGCATCAGTACCAGCATCAGCATCAGTACCAGCATCAGCATCAGTACCAGCATCAGTACCAGCATCAGCATCAGTACCAGCATCAGTACCAGCATCAGTACCAGCATCAGCATCAGTACCAGCATCAGCATCAGTACCAGCATCAGCATCATCCCGCGTGGCCAGTGATGCTAGCATCAGCATCAGTACCAGCATCAGAGCCGATCACATCCAGTGATGCTCGCATCAGCATCAGTACCAGCATCAGCATCAGTACCAGCATCAGCATCAGTACCAGCATCAGCATCATCCCGCGTGGCCAGTGATGCTAGCATCAGCATCAGTACCACCATCAGAGCCGATCACATCCAGTGATGCTCGCATCAGCATCAGTACCAGCATCAGTACCAGCATCAGTACCAGCATCATCACCAGCATCAGTACCAGCATCAGCATCAGTACCAGCATCAGCATCAGTACCAGCATCAGCATCAGTACCAGCATCAGTACCAGCATCAGCATCAGAGCCGGTCACATCCAGTGATGCTCTCATCAGCACCGCCCGCATCCCACTGACTCTCATGTAGCCATCCCCTCACACTGGGACCCATATCCATACATCACAGGCCTCTGAAAGAGTGTGCTGGCCTGGACCTCAGCCGTTCGAGTCCAGACAATCTGCATCACACCACATCAGGGTCAGAATAATAAACTGGGTTTTATTTAGCCCTTGTTAGAGGACAAACCCTCCATCATCCCACAACATCTCACACAAATGATCCTCAGCTCGAATATAAAGTGCAATGACAACAAACACACCTCACCTTCAGACCCATGCACCTGCATCACATTAAACACAGAGCAGGTTAGAGATCAGCACATGATGGGATGGAGGGATGAGATGCTGAGGTTGGGACTTTACCTTCGTGTATAATTCAGACGCAGCCATGATAATAATGGACGCACAATCACAGTCACGGAAACCTCCGATCCGTTCCGATCCCGGCGGATCTCAGTCAATGCTGATGGCTGGAGATGATGTCATGAGGACAGAGTCCGGTCGGGTTCTGCTCGACGGCGTGATCGTGTTTGTGTCGCGATCAGTGCACAGAATGAGTCAATGAACGCGCCGGAGCTGAGCGGCGATGACTCAACAGCGAGCTCTAGTGGACATCTCGCGCAACGACACCCCAACAGTTTACCCATCAGTGCACATGACTCTGTGTTGTGTTTGTTGTCTTATTTTCAGAAAAGTTCATCATTTCTTTTGAAAAACATTTTAATAAAATCAAATCATGTTGCTGTTGGATGACTTCATGTTGATTTTGTTTTGGAAGTCTAAAAATGGATAATATGATGCAGGATTATAGAAGACACTACATTGCACATTAGTGGACATCAGACAATAATAGCATCTTTTATTTCCTTAAGAAATTACAATAATTTATAAATTAATTGTTATATTATATTATATTTTATTATATTAGGGTAACACCCATGTGTTACTGTGTTCTGTATGAAGAACAAATAACACTGAGCCCCACTGGTTTCTATTGTACAGATACAAGACCACTAATTAAATCCTTTAAATATTCACTCATATTCATCATGATGTACAATTATTACTTATGAGGCTTTTATGACACCTATTGCAAAAGTAAAATGACAAAAATAAAGCTCAATGCTGAAATGGTATTTTTTGATACAGTTCATGTAAGTGTTTTTAAAACAATTATGTTGTTCATTTGAAAAGACAAAATCATAAAATAATATGAGATCTTCAGCTTACCGACCGAAAGTAAAAAAAAATGCAAGCACTTTGTCTTTCTGAACACTTTAAATACTGGGAACTGAAAAAAGTTACCATTACATCATTATTAGCATTCTTAAGATAAATCACAGATGCATCATGAAGTCTAGAAGT